>CM038143.1:336876270-337244437 GCA_021437245.1 Aegilops speltoides
CATCACTATGTTGATCATATCTACTATATGATTCATGCTCGACCTTTCGGTCTCCGTGTTCCGAGGCCATATCTGCATATGCTAGGCTCGTCAAGTTTAACCTGAGTATTCCGCGTGTGCAAAACTGGCTTGCACCCGTTGTAGATGGACGTAGAGCTTATCACACCCGATCATCACGTGGTGTCTGGGCACGACGAACTTTGGCAACGGTGCATACTCAGGGAGAACACTTCTTGATAATTAGTGAGAGATCATCTTAAAATGCTATCGTCAATCAAAGCAAGAATAAGATGTATAATAGATAAACATCATATGCAATCAAAATATGTGACATGATATGGCCATGATCATCTGCGCCTTTGATCTCCATCTCCAAAGTATTGTCATGATTTCTATCGTCACCGGCACGACACCATGATCTTCATCATCTTGATCTATATCAATGTGTCATCACATGGTTGTCTCACCAACTATTGCTCTTGCAACTATTGCTATCGTATAGCGATAAAGTAAAGCAATTATTTGGCACTTGCATCTTATGCAACAAAGAGACATCCATAGGGCTTCTGCCAGTTGCCGATAACTTCAACAAAACATGATCATCTCATACAACAACTTATATCTCATCACGTCTTGACCATATCACATCACAACATGCCCCCAAAAACAAGTTAGGCGTCCTCTACTTTGTTGTTGCAAGTTTTACGTGGCTGCTACGGGCTGAGCAAGAACCGTTCTTACCTACACATCAAAACCACAACGATAGTTTGTCAAGTTGGTGCTGTTTTAACCTTCGCAAGGACCGGCGTATACACTCGGTTCAACTAAAGTTGGAGAAACCGACACCGCTAGTCACCGTGTGCATAGCACGGCGGTAAAACCAGTCTCGCGTAAGCGTCTGGCGTAATGTCGGTCCGGCCGCTTCATCCAACAATACCGCCAAACAAAGTATGACATCTTTGGTAAGCGGTATGACTTATATCGCCCACAACTCACTTGTGTTCTACTCGTTCATATAACATCAAACCATAAAACCTAGGCTCGGATGCCACTGTTGGGGAACGTAGTAATTTCAAAAAAAAATTCCTACGCACACGCAAGATCATGGTGATGATATAGCAACAAGATGGGAGAGTGTTGTCTACGTACCCTCGTAGACCGAAGCGAAGCGTTGACGCAACGTAGAGGAAGTAGTCGTACGTCCTCCCGGTCCAACCGATCCAAGCACCGTTACTCCGGCACCTCCGAGTTCTTGACACACGTACAGCTCGATGACGCACCCCGAACTCCGATCTAGCAGAGGCACGGGGAGGAGTTCCGTCAGCACGACGGCGTGGTGATGATCTTGATGTTCTCCTGTCGCAGGGCTTCGCCTAAGCACCGCTACAATATGACCGAGGTGAAATATCGTGGAGGGGGGCACCGCACACGGCTAAGGAACGATCTCAATGATCAACTTGTGTGTCTATGGGGTGCCCCCCACCCCCGTATATAAAGGAGGGAGGGAGGAAGAGGCCGGCCCAAGGGGGAGGCGCGCCCTAGGGGGGAAAACCTACTCCAAGTAGGTTTGGCCTCCCTTTCCTATTAGGAGTAGGAGAGGGAAGGAAGAGGGGGGAGGAGAGAAGGAAAGGGGGGGCCGGCCCCCCTCCCAATTCGGATTGGGCTTGGGGGGGGCGCGCCCCCTCCCTTGCTCATTCTCCCTCCCTTCCACTAAGTCCCAATAAGGCCCATATACTTACCGGGGGTTCCGGTAACCTCCCAGAACTCCGGTATAATCCCAATCTCATCCGGAACCTTTCCGGTGTCCAAATATATCCGTCCAATATATCAATCTTTATGTCTCGACCATTTCGAGACTCCTCGTCATGTCCGTGATCACATCCGGGACTCTGAACAACCTTCGGTACATCAAAATACATAAGCTCATAATAACTGTCATCGAAACCTTAAGCGTGCGGACCCTACGGTTCGAGAACAATGTAGACATGACCGAGACACGTCTCCGGTCAATAACCAATAGCGGGACCTGGATGCCCATATTGGTTCCTACATATTCTACGAAGATCTTTATCGGTCAAACCGCACAACAACATACGTTGTTCCCTTTGCCATCGGTATGTTACTTGCCCGAGATTCGATCGTCGGTATCCAATACCTAGTTCAATCTCGTTACCGACAAGTCTCTTTACTCGTTCTGTAATACATCATCTCGCAACTAACTCATTAGTTGAAGTGCTTGCAAGGCCTAAGTGATGTGTATTACCGAGAGGGCCCAGAGATACCTCTCCGACATTCGGAGTGACAAATCCTAATCTTGAAATACGCCAACCCAACAAGTACCTTCGGAGACACCTGTAGAGCACCTTTATAATCACCTAGTTACGTTGTGACGTTTGGTAGCACACAAAGTGTTCCTCTGGTAAACGGGAGTTGCATAATCTCATAGTCATAGGAACATGTATAAGTCATGAAGAAAGCAATAGCAACATACTAAACGATCGGGTGCTAAGCTAACTGAATGGGTCATGTCAATTACATCATTCTCCTAATGATATGATCCCATTAATCAAATGACAACTCATGTCTATGGCTAGGAAACATAACCATCTTTGATTAACGAGCTAGTCAAGTAGAGGCATACTAGTGACACTCTGTTTGTCTATGTATTCACTCATGTATCATGTTTCTGGTTAGTACAATTCTAGCATGAATAATAAACAATTATCATGAAATAAGGAAATAAATAATAACTTTATTATTGCCTCTAGGGCATATTTCCTTCAGGGTTGACCTGGAAGGTGCCTGCGAGATACTTACAAGGCGTGGACGGGCATTCTTAGCCCTTGCCACAAGTCCTCGAGACGGGGCGACGGGGTCACATCTTTCGTGAGTCTCTGCTTGTTACCGCGCGTTACTAATCCACTAAGATTTGGATGTTTGATCCAAGGGGCCTCTGGCCTGATAGCACTAACCATCACGTGGGCACAGTATGGGCGTTCTACGTCGTATGCATTAGACGAAGCTTAATAGACGCCAGCGACCGAGTGGCGCGTGCCGGGTTGGACTGGTAAGCACCTGCCGTTTTGATGGAGGTAGCTAGGTCGGCTCACCGACGCAACATGCAGGAGTTCGGGGAGATGGCCCATGACCCCTAGGGACATAGGTTTAGTCCGGCATGCTGACCTCTCTATTTAGCCCAGGTCGGGTTACAGCGTATTGTTTGGCCGAGGCCGGGCATGACCCAGGAAAGTGTGTCCGGCCGGAGTTAATTGAGCATGGTGGGTAAGTTGGTGCACCCCTGCAGGGAAGAAAACATCTATCGATAGCCTGTCCTACGGTAACGGACACTTGGAGTTGTATCCCGACCGATACAACTAGAACTGGATACTTGTGATGAGAATGGGATTGTGATGAGAAATGGATAGTATGGCTCTGGGATTTTTTCTCTCGCAGGGAGTCGAGAAAGGATCTCTGGCCGAGGTTGCTAACACTACTACAACTTTACTTTATGCTACTCTACTCCCTCCTGTTTGTTGCAAGATGGTGGTTTCCAGAAGATGCTAGTCTTTGATAGGACTAGGCCTTCTCTGTATTCTAATATTTCTGCAGCCCAGTCCACATATACAGCCTTCCTTTGATAATGTTGCATATGTTAGTGTAGATCCTTGCTTGCGAGTACTTTGGATGTACTCATGGTTGCTTTGCTCCCCCCTTTCCCCATTTCTTTTTCTTTCCGGTTGATGTAACCAGATGTCAGAGACCAAGAGCCAGATGCCACCGCCGGTGCCTACTACTACGTGGAGACCGTTGACGACCAGGAGTAGTTAGGAGGCTCCTAGGCAGGAGGCCTTGCCTTTTCGATCGTTGTTACTTTTGTGCTAGCCTTCTTAAGGAAGACTTGTTTAACTCAGATATTGTTGCTTCCGCTGACTCATTTGTTTTCGAGCTTATGTATTCGAGCCCTCGAGGCCTCTGGCTTGTAATATAAAGCTTATATTATTTTAATTTATGTCTAGAGTTGTGTTGTGATATCTTCTCGTGAGTCCTTGATCTTGATCGTACACATTTGCGTGTATGATTAGTGTACGATTGAATCGAGGGTGTCACAAGTTGGTATCAGAGCCGACTGCCTGTAGGAATCCCCCTTCCACAATCCTTGGCCGAAGTCGAGTCTAGACGTTGCAAAACTTTTACTAACATGGTTGTGTGTCTTATGGGCCCACGTCGCCATTTGGGTGGTATTAGGATCTTTTACTCCTTGATCCTTACTCTGGGACTTTGAACTCTTTTCTATTCGGGTTAAAATGAATTTACTAACTCTGACTCTAGGTTCTCGTAATTACTTCCTCCTAGGGAGCCCCTCACTCTAGATGATTGCTTGGTGCAGCAGAAGATTCTGAAAATACTCTTCGATGTTCTCTTGAGACTTTGTGCCCGTCGCTTTTGTAGTTCCCTACCACCGAAATATCCCTATGGATAAATAGATACTCTTGCCGTCCTTACTTTTATTCCCAGTTGATCTTGTTATTATAAGATACCGTCGAAATTCTCTCTATTGTTCCGAGAATCCTTGTGCCTACTGCCTGGCAGTTCCTTGTCACCTGAATACACCTACAAATTAATCCTCACACACACCAAGGATTTGTTTCTCCCCAGTTGTTCATGTGTTTCACCAAAGTCTCCTAAATACAAATTGATCTTTCAAAAATCCTCAACTGCCAGTTGTTCTTGAAATTCTTACTTGCTTGCATTATGGTTAATCCCATAAGTATACTAATCTTAGTGGCATCCTTGGTCACTATCATTTTTGAGTCCATTGATTCAATAAGTTGCGAATGTTCACAATCATCAGTTGAATCCTAGGATTATTCTTCCGGCTCAGACGTCGTTTTAAACATGAGCTGGATCTCGATCAATCAAAATTGCTATCGATTGTACCCCTAAGGCTATTCAACTTATCCATCCCTAATCAAACATTGCTTCTGATCCCTTGTCTTGGAAATCATAATTCCTTTGCATTTAAGCTTTGAATTGTTCATATGATTCCATAACCTATTGCATTTGCATTCTTTCTTCCTCTGGTTGAGTACCGATGCTCACATCAGATCCCTTGTGGACCACTAGACCCTTTGTAGGATTTTATCCGACAATGTCCTTCATATTAAATAATCTTGTGAGCCTTTCCATCGGTATATAATGCCTTTGGTAAATTTGTATCCTCTGCTTGATAAACCATGCTCTATTTTTGAGCTTGTATTATTTACTTCGAAGTTTGTGGTATATGATCCTAAGATGCCCAAATGGGTTGAACCTACGCCTTCCCTAATCTGTGGGAACCCGAAAGATTTCACGGGTCATACTTATCTGGTATGGCACCAGGTAAAAACTTTCAACAACTAATGTCATTTTCGAAATATGGGAGGTGAATGAAAGGTTATGTGTTGAACAAGTGGGAGTCGACCTTGAACCCTGTGTTCATGCCCATGGACACGATGTATACCTTATCATGGAAGCTTCTCTTAAAATAATTATCCCCTTGTTATAAGTTCATCTTGTATCTGTGGATGTGGTTCCAACCATGTTTCTCCTTGATTTCATTTCTCGTGCAAGTTTGAGCACTTGTTTTCTGCAGACCAATACCCTAGTCCAACCTCTACTTTGATCTGTCGTCGAGTATTACCCCCTTGGTATCTCGAGATTATCATGGAACTGCATAACTTCTTATGAGTTCTTCATCTAGTGCTACATTCTCACTGATTCCAATTTTTCACGGGCTCTGAGTTATTAAACACTCAAAGACAACTCTTAGAAATCTTCTTTACTTGTGAATTTGTACTCAATCACGTCATTCCTAGCTTGATTGGCTATATCATTATCGTGCTAATTTTAACTGTGCTACCTGGACCTTATTCTTGGAGCACAACTTTCGACGATGAGCTAGGCTTATGTCAATCTTCCTTGTCCATTTGTTTCACCTGGAAGTGCAAGCTTCATTCCCAGTTTGTGTCGTACTCGTGGTTCCAATAAGCTTTCGCTTCAGCATTCCTTTGACTTGATGTCATCGCCGATTGATTACATCTTCATGAAATCTCTCGACAATTGTGTCGTGACCATCATCAACATTCTAAGCTCTTACAGGATATCAATCGAATTCTTACCATCCTTACCCCTCGATGATTTGTGTTATCATCGACAACATTCTTGCCTCCCCCCAACACAAACTTGTTCCTGTTTTGAGTTGTACCTTGAGCCCCTCGCTATCTAGCTCATGTTCTGTTTTACCTTGGAGTATTACCATCTCTTTTTGTCAAGAAGGTGGTGAGAATTTAACCACCTCTTAAGAATTCTTGATATAATAATACTTCTTGCCATCACCATTCATTCCTTGGTCCCCTTGTTGTTTTTAACCGGAATACCGACAATTGAGCTATGACGTGTGAATTCAAAACTTCTAGCAACCCTATTGCTTTGAAGTGAATGGGCGGTAGTTTCATTCTAAGTCTTTCGATAATTGAATCACCATTCTAACATTGGTCGTGCAACCCAGCCCATATTTCGGGTGCAACTTTCAACCAATGTTTAAGTGTGTATGTTTTTCCTCGAGCATACGTCATTATATCATTTGATATGACAAGTGTTATCTCCTTGTTCACATAATTGTGGAAATCCATCTTTTTGGAAATCTCGATGCTATGTCGCTGAGTCCATCAGCCACCTCCTCATTCTCTCCTTGGTTTACTGATGGACTCTTGTTTTGGAACTCGCTTCCATAGTTCAATTCCCGAGAATCTTACAATGTCATCTCGACAATTTGTGTTGCACCTTTCTTCTCAGGCACCCTAAGTCTGAGGTATCCTAACACCAATCAGATCTGAATCTCGGTCAGATATGATGGTTGCAACATATTCCCAAGAGTTATAACAAGGTGATGTCATGCCTAGCACACCTGCCCGGAGGAACTATTGTTAGAGTTTCCTTTTTAGCAAGGTTATCCATTCTTCCATGAGGAAATAGTAAGACTTATTCTATAAGTTGTTCCTGATGAATCCTTTGTGTATCCATAGTCCGACCTTTGCTTGAGGACCATGTCAATGCTATCTCGAAGCATGTATATGGTACTCCTATCATCAATAAGAACATTTGAAGCCCAATGCTAAATGTTTCCTGCTCAATTATCCAAACACCGCTATATGGGTAATGTCATGAAAATTCTCTCCCCTACCTAAAGAGTTTTCTACATTATATCCTGTCATGGATATCACGCTCTGCTTGTCCTTGGGAAGGATATACCCTTGAAATTTGTGTTTAAACCCATTTTCCTTTCCATTGTTCTGTTTAATCTGATAATTGTATTTTCCTTTCCATTGGTTGGTTTAACGTTTCTTGTGATCTAAATGATCTAAGCAGTAATATTCTCCTGCTTATGTAAACACCTCGGTGTACAACTCTATCAGAAAGACCCTGTTACTATTGTTGATGACATTCCGGTAACCACCAATGGACGAGAACTTTGCCTATTGGTCCGCCTCATGCTAACGAGCAGGAAAATGGTTCTCTTCGCCCCTCGCCCTTGGTACCGATGTTGTTGCCGACATAACCGACAGTCTATCCTCTGACATGCCTTGCTTACATGATCGTGCAAGATGTCATCGCCCTTCCTACTTTTAACCCACATGGTGGGCCCATAACGCACAGTCCGACAGGATCAAAACTTGACTCTCCTGTACACCTTGTTTTCAAAGTTAATCCTCGCGCTTGGCTTCATATGCTATTCATGAGCCACATTCCTAGTGATCTATTCTGGTATTAGACGCAATACTTATTCACGTTGCCCTGAAACCCTTTCACCTTCTTACTAGGCATTGAATGATTGCCTGGCTACTTGAAACTCCTTATTGTACCTTTGAACTTTACTCTCAATGTGTTTTATTTGTTCAACTCGAGAGGTACTCATAGGCTCATTCATGGGTTAATCCCAGATTATTACCCTTATACCATTCTGTTGTTGCCGATCTGCCCCATTACCTATTAGTAAGTACGATGGAACCTCCGAAGAAAAGATGATAACTTCATAATGATGACCTGAAGCAGTGGAATGAAGACATTAATGTAATGGATCGATCTCTTCAAGAAGAGCAGCCAATATCGAGAAGATCCGTTAGAATTTCGTAACCAGACCTTTCCCCCTTACTCTACCTGTTAAATCTCGGGACGAGATTTCTTGTAGTGAAGGAGATCATTGTGACGCCCGGAAAATTAAGCTACAGTAAATCTCTGCTAATGGCGCCACGTCACCTTGGTTACCATCGATTAACTCACGTTAGTTTAAAACCGATTCAAATTCAAATTTGAATTTAAGTCAAACGATGAAAGTTTTCGAATGTTAAAACTAAAATGTTCGGGTGTAACATCCCAAATTTTCAATTTGGAATGTTATACACTAGATCATCATTGCATATCATATTTTATTGCTTTTGGCTAGATCCTAGAAATTCTACGCAACTCAAGGACCCTCGGAGAGAGTTGGGGATTTCATTATTTTCATATTTGAGTTTTCTCAAATTTTGAAAATAGGATCATTTGATTTTATGTATTTTATCTTCAACTAATTCAATTATAAAAATATGAAGAGGAAATAAAATGACTTTCCCAAAATAAAGAAATATTGAGGATTTAATAAAAAAATCAAATAAGGATTTATTTCAGAGTTTTTCGTTATTTTATTTGAATTTAGGAAAATTGCATGTTTTCAAAACTGCATTTTAGGGCCAAGAAAATGTTCATCTCGTTCTAAATATTTTATTTAGGCGGTGAAAATTTGTTTTGGCATTTTTAGATTTTTATTTATTTTTCTAGGATTTATTTTCTGTTAGTGAATTGTTTAAAAAAATCTGGCCTCGATGGCCGAGGCTCACCTGAGCCGGCCTGTCTCCCAGCGCCACTGTCTCCCGCCAGAGACCGACCGCCGCCGCCTCGGACCGAGTCCGACGGGACTCATGCCGCCTTGCCCCCTCCCCAAGCCACCACCCTCCTCCTTAAATCTGCCCCACCCCGCCTCACCCCCGTCGAGCCGCCGCCGACGCCCGAGCCCGCCGCCTCCGTCGCCCTGACGGAGCCGCCCGCCCGCTGAGCACCTCGCCGAGGTATCGCCGCCGCCGCCGTGGTCCGTTTTTTTAAAAAAAATGATACATTTTTTTAGAAAACCCTAGTTTTCGTTTGTTTAGAATAGATCGGTTTACCGGGTTTTTTTTTGGTTTTTTATTTAGCGAGAGTTCGCTCGTTCGTTCATTCTAACGGACGAGTTCACCGTTTAGTTTCAGTTAACGAACGTCCGTTTGTTAAACTGTTCGTCAGTTTTTCTTTTTCTCGGATTTCCGCGATTATTTCTGATCGCAATTTCTGATTCGATTTTCGTTCTAGTATAACTTTTCGGCCATTTATCAGAATCAGGCGATTCAAGCGCCTAGAGTTTTGTCTCAAAACCCTCTTTCCGTTTAACCAACTCAAACAAGTTTTTGCTTCTGTAAAATTTGACTTAGGTTCAGATTAGTAAACGAAGCTTGTTTCTTTCGCTGTTTGTGTTTCGTTGCTTCGTTCAATTTGATTCTTTTTGCAAACCGGAGTTCTTAAGTTGAACTTTCTGGTTAGTTCTCTTATTTGAGTTTTACCTGTGCATTAGATGAGTGCTTATTGTATGCTTGTTTGTTTGCGATAGAGTACCCGGAGTGCGCCGCTTGCTACTTCAAACCTCTAGGTTTCATGGATCATCAGCAAGGCAAGTAACACTTTGATCATACCTCTTTCATACCGAGTTTTATTGCATTAGATCAATCCTCAAACATTGCATGATTAGGATCTAATTAAATTGTGGGTTTTGGGAAGTAGATGAGGTAGTACCTATTACCTGTTTTATTATCAAACCCTTGGGAGTTACTTCTACGTTTGCTTATTATGCCATGCTATGCTAGTAGACGTGGATTGGGTGAGTGTATCCATGACAGATGTGAGATTATTATTTAACGGTTTATTTAAGGTGGCAACTTAAACACACATCTGGGTGGATTGAGGCACCTGGGTATTTCAGCGATTGCCTGTTTTTCTTTATGGACCGCCACCCAGGCTCAAAGGGATCATGAGATTATTCATGCTAGAAACTTCCGTGTGCAGCCACAAGCTACTATTGGCTCTAGCATAGTTGATTAAGTCGTGTGGACTCTTACAGTAGTAGACTAGCAGATGTAGGGGATGTAGGTTGGTACTGTCTACCCGATCGTAAGGTGTAAGCGCTTCTAAAAGACTATGTCTGGGTCATCCGTTTCTCAAACATCATGTAGTGCGAGAACCCCAACAGAGGAGATCGAGTGTGGGAAAACTTTGTTTTTGCCACTCTAGTTTTTGCCAACTTTGCTTATGCCACTCTAGAATTTGACATTCACTTTTGCCACTCTTAGCTTTTGACAATATATCACACTTGCCATTCCGTGGCAAAAGCAAAAAATTTTAGAGTGCAATTGTGATACATGTCAAAAGCTAAGAGTGGCAAAAGTGAAATGAAAAACTATCGTTTTTGCCACGGAATGGCATTTGTGATGTATTGTCAAAAGCTAAGAGTGGCAAATGTGAGATGTCAAATTCTAAAGTGGCATAAGCGAAGTTGGCAAAAACTAGAGTGGCAAAAACAAAGTTTTCCCATCGAGTCTTGTGGGGAAAAGTGCGCAAACCTCTGCAGAGTGTATAAACTAATCATGGTTAGCCGTGTCCCCGGTTATGGACGTTTTGAGTATCTAGTTCCTGGATTATCATGTGAATCTCATCATGTTACTTTAATTAGTTATGTTGGGTTTAATAATGATGTTTAATTGGGATTGAGAGGATGTCTATCTTCTCAATGTTTAACAATCACCATGATAGTTAAATAAAATTTATTCCTTTCTAGTAGGGAAAAACTGGCTTTATGCAAAACTGTAACCATAGAGCTTTCCACCAGCCATATATGCATGTAGTATAGCATATTTCTATTCATTACTCTCTATGTGTTACATTGTCAGCATATTCCATGTGTTGACCTGTATTCGTGCTGCAACATTCATGTTGCAGACTTTTCAGCTGACGAGTAAGGTGCCTTAGGTCGTGGTTCTATACTCAGTGATGCCGTTGAAGTTGATGGACTCATTTATCTTCCAAGCCTTCCGCTGTTATCGTTATTAGATGGCCTTAAGCCATATTTATTGTAATAAGTTCTCTTTTGAGACATTCGATGTAATAAGTGTGTGATTTCTACTTTGTTATAAATCCTTCAAGTACTGTGTGTGTCAGCATTACTGATCTAGGGATGACACTGAAGCATAGAGATCAGACTGTTTGAGGTCTGGTCGCTACAAGATGGTATCAGAGCACACGCTGACTGTAGGACACGACCACTAAGCTAAAAGCCCTAGATCACTACTCACTCTCCTCATTTCTGACTCCTCATCTTTTCTAATCTTTTAGGATGGCAGATGCAAGGAATAAGTTCACGCAACCGGATGAAGATACACCCTTTGGACGCCACTTGAAGGAAGTCACTAGGTACCTGAACATCGGAGTACCAAGCTTCACCGGGACCTACATCGCCACTTTACCAGAAGAGGAGCGTTGGATGATTCAAGTTCAAGTTCCAGGAAGGACGTTCATGCCCGTTACTGAGCCCATAGAGTTTTCCTTCGATGCACCAACCTGTAGTCTAGTAAGGAGCATGGCAGCCCACATCACCATGGGACATATTGGAGAAGTTTACCACAAGGATCTCAAGGATACCATTTACCAGATTTGTGGGCACCGAGATGATCAATGGGAGATGATCAGCACCAGGAAGGATAGATCAATTGTAGCTTTCATCCAGGAGTTAAACCAGCACATTCGATGCCAGGAGAACCAGATGTGCGCAGGCATGATAGATCTGAAGAAGGCCATGACCAAGATCACGAAATTGGAGGAAGAACTCAAGTCTACACGCGATGGATATGAGGAGGAAATAGCAACACTCGTGGAGAAGAATGATGATCCAAAGAAGAAGCTAAAAGTATTCATGGGATTTCCCGCGACTGGAGGAGAAGACGAAGATTGCACTTGTCCAGAGAACTACATCATCATCGACGACACCGACACGGACCCAGATGATAGTGATGATGACTATGTTGATGAAGCTGGAGCAGATATCATGGAGTCTTCATCAGAGCAGTTTTTCTAGTCGACCACCATAACATTAGTAGTATTCCCCCATGTATCTAGTATAGTCCAAGCACTTTGTAACGATAGTTAGACCGTTGTATGCCCTTGTTTGAATTGAATGAAGTGATTTTGTTTGCATTTGTCTCATGTGCATATGGGTAGTGTTTTTCTCTCTAGACCTCATTCTATTCTATTTTCTCATCTTTTCTAAACCCTCAGATGCCTCCGAGACGTGACAATGGATTTGCTTTCCCACCGGAGCTCACTCAGTTGATCCAGCAACAAAATGCGTTGATGCAGTTGCTGATACTACTACACAACCTTCTTCTTGTAGACGTTGTTGGGCCTGCAAGTGCACAGGTTTGTAGGACAGTAGCAAATTTCCCTCAAGTGGATGACCTAAGGTTTATCAATCCGTAGGAGGCATAGGATGAAGATGGTCTCTCTCAAACAACCCTGCAACCAAATAAGAAAAAGTCTCTTGTGTCCCCAACACACCCAATACAATGGTAAATTGTATAGGTGCACTAGTTCGGCGAAGAGATGGTGATACAAGTGCAAAATATATAGTAGATATAGGTTTTTGTAATCTGAAAATATAAAAACAGCAAGGTAACAAGTGATAAACGTGAGCGTAAAAGGTATTGCAATGATAGGAAACAAGGCCTAGGGTTCATACTTTCACTAGTGCAAGTTCTCTCAACAATAATAACATAGATAGATAATCTGACAAGCCCTCAACATGCAACAAAGAGTCACTCCAAAGCCACTAATAGCGGAGAACAAACGTAGAGATTATGGTTGGGTACGAAACCACCTCAAAGTTATTCTTTCGGATCAATCTATAAAAGAGTTCGTACTAGAATAACACCTTAAGACACAAATCAACCAAAACCCTAATGTCACCTAGATACTCCATTGTCACCTCAAGTATCCATTGGCATGATTATACGATATGCATCACACAATCTCAGATTCATCCAACCAACATAAAAGTACTTCAAAGAGTGCCCCAAAGTTTCTATCGGAGAGTCAAGAACGTGTGCCAACCCCTATGCATAGGTTCCCAATGTCACGAAACCCGCAAGTTGATCACCAAAACATACATCAAGTGGCACATGATATCCCATTGTCACCACAGATAATCATGGCAAGACATACATCAAGTGTTCTCATAAAAGACTCAATCCGATAAGATAACTTCAAAGGGGAAACTCAATTCATCATAAGAGAGTAGAGGGGGAGAAACATCATAAGATCCAACTACAATAGCAAAGCTCGGGATACATCAAGATCGTGCCATAGAGGAACACGAGAGAGAACACGAGAGAGAGATCAAACACATAGCTCCTGGTACATACCCTCAGCCCCGAGGGTGAACTACTCCCTCCTCGTCATGGATAGCGCCGAGATGATGAAGATGACCTCTGGTGATGGGATCCCCCTCCGGCAGGGCGCTGAAATGGGCTCCCGAGAGGTTTTTGGTGGCTACAGAGGCTTGCGGCGGCAGAACTCCCGATCTATCTTCTGTTCTGGAAGTTTTAGGGTACGTAGGTATATATGGGTGAAAGGAGTACGCCGGAGGAGCTACGGGGGCCCCACGAGGCAGGGGCACGCCCGGGGGGTTGGGCGCACCCCCCCACCCTCGTGGGCAGCCCGTATCTCCCCTGACGTGCACTCCAAGTTCCCTGGGTTGCTTTCCTTCCAAAAATAACTTCTCTAGTTGATTTCGTTCCGTTTTGACTCCGTCTGATATTCCTTTTCCTCGAAACACTGAAATAGGCATAAAACAACTAATCTGGGCTGGGCCTCCGGTTAATAAGTTAGTCCCAAAAATAATATAAAAGTGGATAATAAAGCCCAATATTGCCCAAAACAGTAGATAATATAGCATGGAGCAATCAAAAATTATAGATACGTTGGAGACGTATCAGTTGCTAGTCCAGAATCAGAATCAGGGGAACAACAACAACAACAACAACAACAACCCACCACTACCACCTGTTGACCATTTAACCCGTTTCCTTAGACTGAATCCGCCGGTGTTCTCCAGTAGCACCGAGCCGATAGTTGCAGATGATTGGCTCCGCAAGATAGGAAGGGAGTTGACCACTGCAGGATGCACAAATGCGGAAAAGGTGCGCTTTGCCGCACATCAACTTGATGGACCCGCAGCATCATGGTGGGAGAATTTCACAGCCACTTATCCTATCGACACTGTCACATGGGATCAGTTTCAGCAGGCTTTCCGTACTGCCCATGTTTCAGCAGGAGCTATGGCCATGAAGAAGCGTGAGTTTCGCAACTTGCGCCAAGGAGGACGGACAGTTGACCAGTATGTGGATGACTTTAGTAAGTTAGCACGTTATGCCCCAGATGACGTTGCTACGGATGCAGCTAAGCAGGAGAAGTTTCTGGAAGGACTGAATGATGAGCTGAGCATGCAGTTGATGGTAGAAACTTTCAACAACTACCAGGAGTTGGTAGATTGTGCTCTTATGATTGAAGGGAAGCAACAGCAGATTGAAAACCGCAAGCGGAAGTATGGACAAGGGAAGTACAATTCTGGAGCTCAGCAGAAGCCACGGTTTACCCCGAAATCGGGAGGACATTTTCAGCATACCCATGGAGGAGGGAGTTCGCATAATCATAATGGCCCCAAGAATGGTAACGGGAATGGAGGAAGCAACGGCCAGAACCGTACCAACCTATCAACCCCAGCCAAGAGAGACCTGAGCCAAGTCACTTGCTATAAGTGTCAGAAGACTGGACATTATGCCAATGATTGGCCTGAAGCCCAGAATGGAAATGGAAATGGAAGCTCTGGGAAGAAGACGAACCTTTTCAATAGGGGACAGGTGGACCACGTTAACATGGAGGAGGTTGAAGCCCAGCCAGATGCAGTAATAGGTAAGTTTTTGGTTAAGTCATTTACTGCACTCGTTCTTTTTGATACTGGTGCATCGCATTCATACATATCAAGGGGATTTGTGGATAAGTATAAACTTCCAACCCAAGCCCTTAGGTCACCCATGTTAGTAACCGCCTGGAGCAGAATATATGGCTAGTTTATGGTGTGATCGGTTACCATTAAGGATTGGTAACTACGTGTTTCCCTCGGACCTAATAGTATTGGAATCGCAAGGACTGGATGTGATATTAGGCATGGATTGGTTATCGAAGTATGGAGGTAACATTGAATGCGCCAGTAAGTCGATTACCACCCTAGAAGGAAGAAGGATCAAGTATGTATCCCGGCATGTACTGAAGAGGACACAAGTAAATTCCTTATCAGGAGTTGTACAGGAGGAAGTACAAGTGGTGAAGGATTTTCCTGATATATTTCCAGAGGAGTTGCCAGGCATGCCACCAGATAGAGACATTGAGTTTTTGATTGAGCTTTTGCTAGGCACAGGACCAATATCTAAGAGACCGTACAGGATGCCTGCAAAAGACTTGGAGGAGATTAAGAAGCAGATTAAGGAGTTACTGGATAAAGGTTATATTCGCCCAAGTTCTTCACCTTGGGGATCACTAGTGCTTCTAGTGGAGAAGAAGGATGGATCATTGAGGATGGTTGTTGATTATCGAGGATTGAATGAAGTGACCATCAAGAACAAGTACCCACTGCCGATGATCAATGATCTGTTTGACCGATTACAAGGAGCTAAAGTATTTTCCAAAATCGATTTGCGATCAGGATACCATCAGTCGAAGATCCGGGAGCAGGATATACCTAAGACGGCTTTTACCACCAGGTATGGGCTGTATGAGTATACCGTTATGTCATTTGGTCGGACTAACGCACCTGCATATTTCATGAACATGATGAACAAGGTGTTTATGGAGTTTCTGGATAAGTTCATCGTGGTGTTCATTGATGATATTTTGGTCTAATCAAAGAATGAAGAGGAGCATAAGGAGCATTTGCGTTTGGTACTTGAGAAGCTCAGGGAACATCAGTTGTCCGCCAAGTTCAGCAAATGTGAGTTTTGGTTGAAGGAAGTTGGATTCCTCGGACACGTTATATCCGGAGAAGGAATAGCAGTAGACCCCACCAAGGTTGTCACTGTGACAAACTGGGAAGCCCCAACAATAGTTGGAGAGATCCGGAGTTTTCTTGGACTCGCAGGATACTACCGGAGGTTCATTGAGAATTTCTCGAAGATTGTGAAGCCCATGATAGAGTTATTGAAGAAGGATACCAAATTCAAATGGATTGAAGAATGTGAGGCTGATACGTCTCCAACGTATCTATAATTTTTGATTGCTCCATGCTACTTTATCTACTGTTTTGGACTATATTGGGCTTTATTTTCCACTTTTATATTATTTTTGGGACTAACCTATTAACCGGAGGCCCAGCCCAGAATTGTTTTTTTTGCCTATTTCAGTGTTTCGAAGAAATAGAATATCAAACGGAGTCCAAACGGAATGAAACCTTTGGGAACGTGATTTTCTCACCGAACGTGATCCAGGAGACTTGGACCCTACTCCAAGAAGTGCCAGAGGCGGTCACGAGGTGGGGCGCCCGAGGCGCCGCCTCTACCTCATGGGCCCCCTGACGCTCCACCGACGTAGTCCTTCCTCCTATATATACCTACGCACTCGAACGATCGTAGCAGAGCCAAAACCTAATTCCACCGCCACAACCTTCAGATCCACAAGATCCCATCTTGGGGCTGTTTGAGTTCACGGAGGGGGCATCCACCACGGAGGGCTTCTACATCAACACCATATCCCCTCTGATGAAGTGTGAGTAGTTTACTTCAGACCTTCGGGTCCATAGCTAGTAACTAGATGGCTTCTTCTCTCTTTTTGGATCTCAATACAATGTTCTCCCCCTCTCTTTTGGAGATCTATTCGATGTAATCTTCTTTTTGCGGTGTGTTTGTTGAGACCGATGAATTGTGGGTTTATGATCCAGTATTATCTATGGAAAATATTTGATTCTTCTCTGAATTCTTTTATGTATGATTGAGTTATCTTTGCAAGTCTCTTGAATTATCCTTTTGGTTTGGCCAATTAGATTGGTAGTTCTTGCAATGGGAGAAGTGCTTAGCTTTGGGTTCAATCTTATGTGTCCTTTCCCAAAGGATGTAAGGGTAGCAAGGCACATATTGTATTGTTGCCATCGAGGATAACAAGATGGGGTTTTATCATATTGCATGAATTTATCCTCTACATCATGTCATCTTGCTTAAGGCATTACTCGCTTTTTAACTTAATACTCTAGATGCATGCTTTGGATAGCGGTTGATGAGTGGAGTAATAGTAGTAGATGCAGAATCGTTTCGATCTACTTGTCTTGGACGTGATGCCTATATACATGATCATTGCCTAGATATGCTCATAACTATGCTCAATTCTGTCAATTGCTCAACAGTAATTTGTTCACCCACCGTAGAATATCTATGCTCTTGAGAGAAGCCACAAGTGAAATCTATGGCCCCCGGGTCTAATCTCATCATATCAATCTCTATCACTTTATTTACTTGCTTTGCTTTTACTTTGCCTTTTACTTTTTACTTTGCATCTATCTATCAAAAATACCAAAAATATTATTTATCATCTCTGTCAGATCTCACCCTCGTAAGTGACCGTGAAGGGATTGATAACCCCTAATCGCGTTGGTTGCGAGTAGCTATCGTTTTGTGTAGGTACGAGGGACTTGTGCGTGGTCTCCTACTAGATTGATACCTTGGTTCTCAAAAACTGAGGGAAATACTTACGCTACTTTGCTGCATCATCCTCTCCTCTTCAGGGAAATCCAACGCAGTGCTCAAGAGGTAGCAAGAAGAATTTCTGGCGCCATTGCCGGGGAGGCTCACGCAAGCAAGTCAACCATACCAAGTACCCATCACAATCCCTATCTCTCGCATTACATTATTTGCCATTTGCCTCTCGTTTTCCTCTCCCCCACTTCACCCTTGCCATTTTATTTGCCCTCTCTTTCCCATTCTCCTCCTCTCTTTCTCGTTTGCTTTCTTCCGCCTTGCTTCTGTCGCCGCTATGTCTGAAATTGGGGAGATTATCATCGATATGGACAAAAATGATAACACAAAAAATCTCGAGGCTCCGGCCGATGAACCCCCTATCTTGCATACTAAAAAGTTTCGAATCGGTAGTGGTAACATCATTGGCAAAGGTGTTATTCAAGATTTCTTTACTTGTGCCAGTGCTTTACCTTCCATGGGTTGTTCTATTCTCCATAGAACTAGTTGTCTTGCGGATGCTATCGCTATGCTTGTGGTTGAACTTGAAAGACAATTTATGCATATGCATCCTTGCATATAGAGAATTTTCTTAGAATTCTCTAATATTGAGCACTCTTCTGTTAAGCGCGCTATTACTATCTTTTTGGCTCATGAATTTCGATTTATCATAAGAGAAGCCAAAGAAATCTTCGCGCACTATAGGGTGGACGCCGGTCGTCCACCCATAGAAGTGATCCTCTATGATCAAGAGGAAATTAGACGTTTTCAATCTTCGGATTATGTCGCTTTCAATGAAAACCTTAGAAAAAAGGTTCCTATCAATGTCTTGGTTGATTGCATTAACGAGCTTAATAATGATTTTGCCCTTAGAAATAATGAGCTAGGGTACTCTCTCGAGTATAGGCTCACAAGATTTTGCCAAAAGAATGCTTTCAGTGATGAAATAGTTGTGCACTATGAAGGGCCAAGGGAGGAACCCGTTCCTCCTGTGATTGATCTTGGGGATTTTTGTCCCGCTAAATTTAGCCCTTTTGATTACTTTTGCCTACCTCAAAGGAAACTTGCTGCCGGACGTAGAGAATATGAGATGAGCTTTCAAGATCTATCTTATTATTACGGCACTACCTAGATCTATCCTTGCTTTTATGCCTAGCTAGGGGCATTAAACGATAGCGCTTGTTGGGAGGCAACCCAATTTTATTTTGTGATTTTTCTTTTTGCTTCTGTTTAGTAATAAATAATACATCTAGCCTCTGTTTGGATGTGTTTTTATCTTTTAATTAGTGTTTGTGCCAAGTAGAACCTATAGGATAACCTACGATGATAGTTGATTTGATTCTGCTGCAAAACAGAAACTTTGCACGCACGGATATAATTTTTTTAAATCACAGGAATGTGCTTTTGCGTTGATTCTTTTTGCTTCTGTTTAATAAACAAATTTTCCAGGACTTCCTCTTTTGGTAGAATTTTTAGAGTTCCAGAAGTTTGCGTTAGTTACAGATTGCTACAGACTGTTCTGTTTTTGACAGATTCTGTTTTACGTGTGTTGTTTGCTTATTTTGATGATTCTATGGCTAGTAAATTAGTTTATAATCCATAGAGAAGTTGGAATACAGTAGGTTTAACACCAATATAAATAAATAATGAGTTCATTACAGTAACTTGAAGTAGTCTTTTGTTTTCTTTCTCTAACGGAGCTCACGAGATTTCTGTTGAGTTTTGTGTTGTGAAGTTTTCAAGTTTTGGGTGAATTCTTTTGATGGATTATGGAACAAGGAGTGGCAAGAGCCTAAGCTTGGGGATGCCCATGGCACCCCCAAGATAATCCAAGGACACCAAAAAGTCAAAGCTTGGGGATGCCCCGGAAGGCATCCCCTCTTTCGTCCACTTCCATCGGCAATTTACTTGGAGCTATATTTTTATTCACCACATGATATGTGTTTTGCTTGGAGCATCTTGTATTATTTGTGTCTTTGCTTGTTAGTCTACCACAATCATCCTTGCTGTACACACCTTTTGAGAGAGCCATACATGATTTGGAATTTGTTAGAATACTCTATGTGCTTCACTTATATCTTTTGAGCTTGATAGTTTTTGCTCATAGTGCTTCACTTATATCTTTTGAGCGTGATAATTTTTGCTCATAGTGCTTCACTTATATCTTTTAGAGCACGGTGATGGATTTGTTTTAAAGAAACTATTGATCTCTCATGCTTCACTTAGACTATTTTGAGAGTCGTTAATAGCATGGTAATTCGCATAATGTCAACATACTTGGTGTTCAAGATATGTGAAACTTTCTTTTGAGTGCGTTGAATACTAAGATAAGTTTGATGCTTGATAATTGTTTTGAGATATGAAGATGGTGATATTAGAATCATGCTAGTTAAGTAGTTATGAATTCAAATAATACTTGTGTTGAAGTTTGTGATTCCCGTAGCATGCACGTATGGTGAACCATTATGTGATGAACTCGGAGCATGATTTATTTATTGATTGTCTTCCTTATGAGTGGCGGTCGGGGACGAGCGATGGTCTTTTCCTACCAATCTATCCCCCTAGGAGCATGCGCGTAATACTTTGCTTTGATAACTTCTAGATTTTTGCAACAAGTATATGAGTTCTTTATGACTAATGTTGAGTCCATGGATTATACACACTTCTCCCATCCTTCCACCTTTACTAGCCTCCCTAATACCGCACACTTTTCGCTGGTATCATACACCCACTATTGGGGATATTACCACTGGGGGTGAACCGGCCTACCTGGGCCGGTTAACTTCATTAGTAGTATAAAGGTGATTAAGCAGATGAAGGCCCAAGGCCTGTAGTCGGTTTAGAACCTGTAGCCGTAAACCGGCTTGATATGTAAACTTGTATTGTAAGTTAGGAATAGAGAGAGACCAACCGGGATACGAATATGAACCGGTGTGGGACTCTATGGACCGACGGGCGTCACCCGTGTATATAAGGGGATGACCCGGCGGCGGTTCAAGGACAGACAACAACAACTCGAGGCCTAGGCGAAGCTTGTTTGCTCCCTAGTCATCGAGACCACATCAATCCCATCACAACTAGACGTAGGCTTTTACCTTCACCGAAGGGGCCGAACTAGTATAAACCCTTGCATCTTTGTGTCCGCTTTAACCCCTTCAAGTTAACCCGTAGCGATGGCTCCACGACTAAGTCCTTTCACAAGGACATCTGCCGTGACAAAACCACGACAGTTGGCGCCCACCATGGGGCTATCGCACGATGGTTTGATGATCTTGGAGGGCAAGTTCAAAGGACTCGAAGGCTATGCTGTGGGATGGATGACCAAGAGTCATCGTGGCAAGCTCTACATCGACGATGCAGGATGGGGTCCCGAAGCCGACTCGATCGAGTACGGGTACCGGGTCCCCTTTGGTGGCATACACGTTTTTATCGGCAAGATTGGTGAGCCTAGGCCTGAGCCGGACATCTGCACCGACCTCGTCGAGACGGCTCAGCGTGCGAGATCTACCCAGGTTAAACCGGCCGTGAAGCGTGCCTTCGTGGGAGTCATCCATGGAGGAGAGCATGAGGACGAGTCAGAATACGGTAGCGAGACCGTCGTCTATTCCGGTGACGAGTCCTCAACCGGAGAGACCGAATCATTGTACCAGTTGCAAGACCTGGTAGCAGAGAAGGACAGGATGGCTGCAGAATGGGCCGCTTTGGACGCCCAGGCCTATAAGCTCATGCTCGACCAGAACGCATCACAGGAGGTCTTGAAGCGGAAGCACAGATCACGCCTGCCGTTAGGGTTCGACCCTAGAAATCTCTTTCACACCCCGGAAGCTGGGACCATGTCCGCCAGGCACCGGAGGTAAACCGGTCGAGGCACCGGGCCAGAGCGACGTTCAGGCCCGCCGATGGAACCTCCTCGGCGAAGCGTTGTGATTCCTCCGCGGTTCGAGACACCTCCGGTCATTATTCTAATCCTATGGACAATCTTGTCGCAGCTGCTGCGCGATTAGAAGCTATCCCGATCGAAGGAGACTCTCCGCAAGCAATAGAGACGCGTCGGGTTAAGGAACTTCTCCAGACCGCTTTGATTCAGCAGGAGGCATATTCATACAGCCGCGATCGGATTCATTCCACACCTCGTCCAAGCCGGAGCTATAGTAGGCGCATGGATGAACCGGCCGTATCAAGCAATGCGCGGAGCCGTGAAGCGGCCCGTGGCAATAACCCGGCAGGTGGTGTTCGCGACACTCAGGATGTAGTGGACCGGGCCCGGGCACGAAGGGAGGCCGAGTTAGCAGCATAGAACGAGGCGGGTCAGCTTACACCGGTTCGTCCTACCACCTCTGCCGGGCCAGGGGTCGCATCTAGCTTGGCAGTGCCCTTTTTAGTCCCCCCTTTATGCAATGTACGCCTGCCCAAAGACTTCAAGGGTCCGCGCAAGGTACCGAATTACACCGCTGATTTATCTCAAGAAGCGTGGGTAGAGAGCTATGAGATGGCCATGGAGATGATGGATGTGGATGAGACCGCATGTGCAAAATACTTCACCATGATGCTTGAAGGCACGGCCTGTACTTGGTTGAAGACCCTGCCGCTTAATTCTATCAGTTCATGGGCCCAGTTGCGGACCCGGTTTATCCAGAATTTCAAAGATACGTGTAAGCAACCTAAGTCCATAGTAGACTTGGCGGCTTGTGTTCAGGAGGACGGAGAGTCAACAACCCATTGGGTACGCTGCGTTTTGGAAGTCTTGCACTCGTCTGACAGGATCAATGCTGACTCTGTGATCTTAACCCTGGAGGGCAACTGCCGGTTTAAGCCTCTAAAATTGAAGTTGGGGCGTATGAAGCGGTTCTGTAATGATATGGGAACTTCTCATGGCCGCTTTAGTGAAGTATGCTGATTCTGATAGTACCAAGGATCCCGAGACTGACGATGACGAAGCAGGAAAGGGAAAGAAGAATAGCAACTCCAAGGGGCATCAACACAAACCGGCGGGCCATGGGAACGGAGGCAAGCGTAAAGCGGATGGCAGTATGGACTTTGTGGCTAACACTAATGCGCATGACAAGGGTCAGCGGTGCAGAGGTAAAGCGGCGAATCGTAGTGGGGCTCCGAATCCTAACCCGGTTCGCTTAAACTATTTGTTGAATCAGCCTTGTCCAAAACACGGGACAAAGGAGGCGCCGGCTAACCACCATTGGAAGGATTGTTACATTATGCAGGAATTTAAAAACTCTAATGCCTTCCGGTATGACCACGGGTCAGGTGGTGGCTCAGGATCCGGTTTCCATGGGCCGAGTCACGATGGAGCTTCCAGTTCAGGTTTCAATCAGGGCGGTCATAATAACCAGAATAATCAGAACAGTCAAGGAGGTTACAACCACCAGCAGCAGCAGCAGTCGGGTTATCAGAGCCATCCAAAACAGTTGAACAATGGGAAGTATCACGTTTTCACAACTAGCTTGGATAAGCGCGACCGGAAACTTCACAAGCTAGCGGTGAACTCTGTTGAACCGGCCGTACCACATTACTTACGCTGGTCGGAACAGCCTATCGTGTGGAGCAGGGAGGATCACCCACCCCGGGTTGACAATCCGGGCTAGTTGGCATTAGTGGTAGACCCTCAGGTGGGAAGTTATAAATTCACCAAGGTGCTCATGGATGGAGGGAGCAGTATTAACATCCTGTACTATGAGACATTCCGCCGCATGGGCTAACAGACAAAAATCTCAGACCGTCTAATATGGTGTTCCATGGTGTTGTGCCTGGCAAATCAGCATATCCTGTTGGTAAGATAGCCCTGGAGGTGGCTTTTGGGGACGAGCATGATTCCCGATCCGAAACACTAACCTTTGAGGTGGTGAAAATCCGGAGCCCATATCACGCCTTGTTTGGGCGGCCGGCTTATGCCAAATTCATGGCACGGCTTTGTTATATCTATTTGCAGCTCAAGATGCCGGGTCACAAAGGGACAATAACGGTTCATGGGAGCCGCAAGATTGCTTTGGAATGTGAGGAAGGTGATGCAGCCTATGCAGAGTCGGTTTGTGCCACGGAGGAGTTATATTATAGGGACAATGTTGATCCGGCGGACATGACCCCTTTGAAGAAGCCAACTACGGAGCATGATTCAGATCTGAAGTTCAAATCGGCGGCTGAGACCACGCTTGTTGACTTCGTGCCCGGCGATTCGCCCAAGCAGTTCACTGTCAGTGCCAACTTGGACCCTAAATAGGAAAGCGCGCTCATCGAGTTCATCCGTGAGAATCGGGATATTTTTGCATGGAAGCCTTCTGACATGCCAGGTGTACCGAGGGAACTCGCTGAGCACACTCTTAATGTTGATCCCAAGTATAAACCGGTAAAGCAATTTCTCCGCCGGTTTAACGAAGAAAGGCGCAAAGCTATTGGAGAGGAAGTGGCCAGGCTCTTAGCAGCTGGTTTTATCATTGAAGTGTTCCATCCAGAGTGGCTTGCTAATCCGGTGCTGGTTCTTAAGAAAAATGGCACTTGGCGTATGTGTGTGGATTACACGGATCTTAACAAGGCTTGTCCAACAGATCCTTTTGTCGTCCCCCGCATTGACCAGATTATTGATGCCACGGCGGGTTGTGAGCGTTTGAGTTTTTTGGATGCGTATTCTGGGTATCATCAGATCAAAATGGCGGTTAAGGACCAGGAGAAGACGGCGTTTATTACTCCCTTTGGAGCCTTCTGCTATGTATCTATGCCTTTTGGGCTCAAGAGCGCCCAAGCCACTTATCAACGGTGCGCATGTAACTGCTGCATGAACAGATCGGCCGCAATGTGCACGCCTATGTGGATGATATTGTAGTCAAGTCAAGGCAGAAGGAGACGCTGGTTGATGATTTGAAGGAAACCTTTGACAACTTGCGGGTTTACAAGATGATGCTTAACCCGGCCAAATGTGTCTTTGGTGTTCCGGCAGGCAAGTTACTGGGCTTTCTTGTGTCCAACAGAGGAATTGAGGCTAATCCGGAGAAGATTACGGCTATCACCTCCCTGGCTAAACCGAAGTGTATCAACGATGTTCAACGTTTGGCGGGTCGGATTGCCGCGCTGAGCCGGTTTATCAGCCGCCTCGGAGAGAAGGCCATCCCTTTATACCAGATGCTGAGAAAGACAGATCAATTCATCTGGAGTCCGGCTGCTGATGAAGCGTTGGAGGACTTGAAGCGGCAATTAGCTAATCCTCCCATTCTTGCAGCTCCGGTCGACAAGGAGCCGTTATTACTATATGTAGCGGCCAATGCTCGCGCAGTTAGCGTGGCTATTGTGGTAGAACGCAAGGAGGCGGGCAAGGAGTATCCAGTTCAGCGGCCGGTTTACTATATCAGCGAGGTGCTTATTGAATCCAAGCAAAGGTATCCGTATTGGCAGAAGCTGGTATATGGGGTTTTCATGGCAAGCCGGAAGTTGAAGCAGTATTTCCAAGGGCACCCCATCACAGTGGTCAGTTCAGCTCCCTTGGGCGATATCATACAGAACCGGGAAGCGACTGGCCGGATTGCCAAGTGGGCTATAGAACTTGGGCTGCACGGATTGAAGTACGTACCTCGGACGGCGGTGAAGTCTCAAGCGCTTGTTGATTTCATCAATGATTGGACTGAGTTGCAAGCACAAGAGGAGAAGCCGGATCATACATATTGGACTATCCATTTTGATGGATCCAGGCAATTGGAGGGCTCGGGGGCTGGAGTCGTATTAACTTCCCCACGAGGTGATAAGTTTTGTTATGTTCTCCGCTTAATGTTCCCTTTTACTAATAGTGCAGCTGAGTATGAAGCTTTGCTCCATGGTCTCCGGATGGCTAAAGAGATGAATCTAAGTCGGGTTAAGTGCTTCGGTGACTCGGACCTCGTGGCTCAACAGGTGTCTGGCACTTGGGATTCTAAGGACCCGCTTATGGCTGCATATCGTCGTGAGGTGGATATTGTTGCGGGTCACTTCAAGGGTTATCAGGTGGATCACGTGGATCGTCGGAAAAATGAAGCGGCGGACGCTTTAAGCCAGCTGGGCTCTCAGCGTAAACCGGTCCCGCCTAATGTCTTTCTTGATGTGTTGCACAACCCGTCAGTCAAGCTCCTGGGTGAAGCGGATTTGGCTATTCCTGATCCGGAGGCTCAATTGGTGGCAGCCCTGCATGTTATACCGGATTGGACAGTTCCTTATCTCGCGTACATGAACCGGGGAGAGTTGCCAGAGGATGAGACTCTAGCTAGGCAGATAGTCCGGCGATCCAAGTCTATGACCATTGTCAATGGCGAATTGCATCATTGCAGTGTATCAGGAGCGTTTCAACGCTGCGTCTGTCCTGAGGAAGGCTGTGAAATTTTACGTGAAATCCATGAAGGGGATTGTGGTCACCACGCCGGTTCAAAATCTCTGGTGGCTAAGGCGTTTCGTCACGGGTTCTACTGGTTGACATCTCATGCTGATGCGGAGGACTTGGTTAAACGGTGTGATGGCTGTCAGAAATTTTCACGGCGTGCTCATGTGCCGGCTCAAGAGTTGAGGATGATTCCAATTACTTGGCCGTTTGCAACATGGGGGCTGGATATGGTCGGACCTTTTAAAAGATCCAAGGATAAGAAAACCCACCTTTTGGTGGCAGTTGACAAATTTACCAAGTGGGTTGAAGCGGAACCTGTTAGCAAGTGTGATGCGGCTACAGCGGTGCAGTTCATTAAAAAGGTGATTTTCCGGTTTGGCTTTCCACACAGTATCATTACTGACAATGGTACCAATTTATCCAAGGGCGCTATGAAGGAATTCTGTGAACGTGAGCACATCCAACTTGACGTATCGTCAGTGGCTCACCCCCAGTCCAATGGGCAGGCAGAACGGGCTAATCAAGAGATCTTGCGAGGCATCAAACCCCGGCTTATGGTTCCATTGCAAAGAACACCGGGTTGTTGGGTTGAAGAGCTACCATCTGTGCTATGGAGTATCAATACTACACCCAACCGATCTACAGGATACACGCCGTTTTTTATGGTCTATGGGGCAGAGGCAGTTCTCCCTAGTGATATCTGGCATGATTCGCCTCGTGTAGCGGCTTATGTTGAAGCGGACAATGAGACAGCACGGCAAGATGCTTTGGACCTATTGGATGAGGAGCGTGACATAGTAGCTGCCCGCTCGGCGATTTACCAACAGGATCTTCGTCGCTATCACGGTCGCCCGGTCGGAACTAGAGCTTTTCAAGAAGGAGATTTGGTGCTTCGACTCATCCAAGACCAGACGGATATGCACAAGTTATCCCCACCTTGGGAGGGACCTTTCGTGGTCAGCAAGAATCTGCACAACGGGTCGTACTATCTGATTGATATTCGAGAGCATAAAGACTCACGTACATCAGAGGAGGAGACCAACAGGCCGTGGAACATAGCTCATCTTCGGCCTTACTACACCTAAGCCATTGGCTCTATCTATGTACATATTATGACAGTGTATATATTATCGTTGATATAATAAAACCGGAGCCTCAGCTAAAGCGGGGTCTCTGTCTTTTCATATCATGTGTGGTTACATGGAGTTGTTCTGTCTTAAAGCGGCCTCCGGTTTACCCCTTGAAATTTGCTTTTCAAAAAAGCTTTGTGATATCACTTGGGGGCTTGGTCGTGTCCGAACCAATGCAACACCTCTTGATAGGCGAAAGCCACCAGATCACTTGGGGACATGGTCAAGTCTGAACCAGTCACGCCTCTTGATCGGCCTAAGGCCATAGAATCACTTGGGGGCTTGGTCGAACCCGAACCATTGCCATGCCTTTTGATCGGCATAAATGACACGATTTCATTTGGGGACCTGGCTGACTTGAACCATCGCCACACCTATTGGGGGCTTGGTCCTGTCCGACCATGGTAACACCATCTGATCAGCTCAGTAAAGCATGTTTTTGCAAACGGTTTTATCATTACCTTTGCTTCAATATTTCATTTATGATTATTCTTCGATTTTTGTTGTGTTTCCTTTAAACCAACAACACTTTTTAACCGGTTCAGCTGACGGGATTCGACTCATTTTTAATCCGGAGGAATGTGCCCGGTTTAACTTTCCTGTTAACATTATGGAGTAGCAGGGGGACTTACAATGACCCAGCACGATTTACATGGTAAGCCAGCATTTTAACACACGGGAGTTGTTTTTCCCCTTTGATGGTAATGGTTTATAAAACCTCCGTTTCAAGTCTGGCTAAAGCCAACTTCATGCCCAGCGATGGCAGGTATTTTGTATCGCATATTTGATTATATGTTTTAAATACATTGATGATATATATATATATATATATATATATAAAGGTCCTAAACCGGTTGGCGGTATAACCACCATCGCAGTTCCAGATTTTCTGATTGCAGGAAATATAAATTGAGGATTTCAAGCAAAAGCATCAGTACTTATGCACGAAGGCATATTTAAAGCAACAGTATTTGCTATTCTATTGCAAGGCAACGCGGTGCCCAAATAAGATCATTGTTGTTCTGGCGGATCATGATAAAGCAGCTATTTAAACCGGCTTCTGGTTCAAGCCTGCTCATCGCCCCAGTCTGATGGTTGTGGGTCGTCCTGCGCCGCTTCAGCCTCCTCATCTCTATCCATTGGCTGGAAATCAATAGTGATCCAGTCGATTCCCATTAAAGCTTGAAAGACAGCCTCTTCATGGATCAGAGAAGACGGTTCAATATCAGGGGCGTAAGTATGCTTACGGATTGGAGGAATCAGATTCTCCGCTTCAGGAATTGGTGCAGCCACTCGTTTGTTCTGATCATTATATTGAGCTTGATAATGTGACAAGTCTGCCTCTTCAGCCAATTGGCAAGCCAAAGGGCGCACTATACGGTTTATCGTCCTCAGATCATCTTCATTAAACTCTGAACCATCTTCCTTCAAGCTGGGATAGCCTTGAGCTGCTTCAACAGGATCGAAATCCGGCACCCATGCTTTTGCCCGAATCAAGGCATTAATGGCTCCGGTTCGAGCGGCAGATTTCTTCAGCTATTCAATCTGGGCAGGAAGCATTGACAACCTCTTCAGAGTATCTTGAATTAAAGTGGGTGCCGGATTGTTATGAGATGCAGTGGCGATGATCCGCTGCGCTCCGGTATACAGTTGTTCAATTAAAGTGTAGGCAGCCTTTAACTTCTTCCGCACATCTGACCCTAAGTGACCAATGCGTGTACCTGCAACAATACAGGAAAGATCACAAACCAGATCTATTATAAGAAGGCCAAAGTTGTCAAAGAAACGGAAAGGAGCTTTCCAAAGATAGCAGCAGTCATGGCATGCACTTGCCGCTTTACGGCGGTCAGTTCATCTACCACCGGTTTAAGGGCAGCTTCAGCGTTTTCAGCTCTTTTTATTAAAGCGGCCTTCTCAGCGGCCCAATCAACCTGCTCCTTCTTGAAGCCCTCCTTCAGCTGTTCCATGATGCTCAAAGCGCTAGTTAATTCCTCCCTTGCTTTGTCGGTTTCGGCTTGTTGGGTTTTCAAAGTTTCTTGCAGATCAGTAATCCGGTCCTCTTTGATCCTCACTTCAGCCTGAATAAAGACAATGTTTTGCTTTAAACAAACAGTACAAGAATTTGAAGTACCAACCACACAACAAGTTATGCGCTTGATACTTGGGGGCTAATGCATGTTTAATCTTCATTATTCTTGCAACCGCAAAGTCCCAAGCTCAATACAGGTATTCAACTTGGCACTTGGGGGCTAATGGCTATTTGCTCAGTTATGTTCTGATATTAGAATCTCTATTGGAGTCCCGGTATAACTATACTAAGTTGAACCGGCCCTTGGGGGCTACATTGATGGATATCAAAGTATTGAGGACTATATTAAAGTCCCGGATTGAAGAAGGTTACAAACCGGCACTTGGGGGCAAGGAGGATTAATAGAGTGGCAGTAACTAAAAGAAAGAAGAAGCACAAGGAAGTTACCTCAAATTTATCTCTCATCATCTTTACCAGACTAGCTTCACAGTCACGACTAGTATATAGCCGGTTCAAGTAGCCAGAATGAAGATCTTGGGCACTCAGAGCAGCATACGTTTCCAGATCAACATCCCATTTGCCTTTGTTCATGGCAGAAAAATCTTCTTTCACAGTATGCTTAGCTAAAGCGACAGGATTCCCTGGTTCAAAGTGACCTACGCCGGTAATTACAACGTCATCATCCTTGGACTCGCCGGTTTGCATTGGTGTTGTCGGTTCATCGGCAGGTTTTGAAGGACTGCGGGATCTTTCAATCCGGACGGAGCTGGCAGGCTGATCAATAGGGACTGAAGTATTGATAGGCCTTTTCTCAGTAATAGCATCATCTTGCAAGGGAGGGTCATTGGGAACATCTTCATGAACGAACGCTTCAAGATCTGTTGCTTTATCATGTTCAGGGGCAACATCTTCTTCGGCCGCTTTATCCAGGTGGGCTTTCTTGCTCGGTTTGGGTTTAGCCCTGAAAGAGAAACAAGGAGTCAAGGAACAACATAAGTTATAACGCAGTATACCAGAAGCATATGTTCAGCCTAGCTTACCCAAGAACCGTTTTCAGTGGTGGCAGCTGAGTGGCTGATGATTCACCAGAGGATGAATGAGTAGTAACCTGATAATCAGAGTCGGACGGATTAAGAGGTTGACGGATGAAACCTGCTTTAGTATAGAAATTAATAAAAAGGTCGGAGACCTCTGAGCGGTGTTTTCGAACCGGACTGTTTGGTAAACCGGCGGAGGTAACTACGGCGTTGTCTTGCCGGGTTGTGCGGCGAGCTTCATGTTGCTGAGTCTTCATAAGAAATTTGGGATCCAAGTAAGCAAGAGGATGAGAAAATTTAACTTTCCGTTTTGCCTGGCGAAGTTTTGGCAAAGGCAAAGGATCTGAATCAGAAGAGAGAATAGTTACCTCAGTGACATCAGCATTACTGGCTTCAGATCGTCCTGACAAGTATCATCATCAATAAGGCGTGTAAAAAGTAAGCCTAGTGAATGGAGTTCTACCTCAAGGTCTGAGTTACCCACATCATCATCAACAGCCGGATCAGATGAAGCGGTGGTTTTCCTCTTTTGAGCAGGCCTCTTGACAACCTTAGTCTTTGGCCGGGTTGACCGTTCCGTTTTCTCTGGTTTTTCTTGTGGAAGTTTCTTGCTCCAAAATGGATTATCACCCTGAGTAAGCAGCAGTTGATGTTAGACAGAATAGCAATAACAGGTTCAGTAAAAATGCAATCAAAATCTTACAGCTGGCGGTTTGTTGGTAGCACAGAAAGGGAGCAGGCCGGTTTGAGCGCAGAGGTGTTCCGGTTCGTTCAACATTTTCTTCATAGCCTCTATGACTTCGTCATCTGGGAGCTGGATGTTGGTGTGTCAGAGTGGGTCATCGACGCTACTAGTATACTTGCACATTAAACCGGAGTGCCGGCTGAGAGGCAGTATGCTCCATGATATCCAACAGCGTGCGATATCTATTCCTGTTAAACCATTGGCCATGAAGGCCCGGAGCTTGGATAGTTGCGGAGCATATTTACTTCTCTCCTTGGCACTTAACCTTTGTGGGAAGGGGTGTGTATTGCTGAGCCGCTCCGGACGAAAGCCAGGCAAAGGATTTTCATCATCGGGGGAGGTATCTTTGCAGTAGAACCATGTTGCATTCCACTCCTTGGGGTGACTGTGTAGTCTGGCGTGGGGATAAGTGATCTCTTTCCTTTTCTGAATTGCCATACCGCCCAATTCGGTATTGGGACCATCAGTGAATTTTGTGCGGTGGTTTAAGTGGAAACAGTCTCTAAACAATTCAACTGTGGGTTCCTCTTGAAGGTATACCTCACACAGCACTTGGAAGTGACAAAAGTTGGTAATAGAGTTGGGGCCAGTGTCTTGCGGGCGGAGCTGAAAATTGGCTAACACATCCCGGTAAAATTTAGAACCGGGCGGCTTGAAGACCCGGGCTAAATGGTCTGCAAAGATCACAACCTCTCCCTCTTGAGGTGTGGGAGGACATTCATCACCAGGGACCCTCCAGTGGATAGTATCTTTGCTGTCTAAAGCGTCAATCAATACTAAATTATCCAACTGAGTTTCTGTGACACGAGAAGGAACCTAGTTGCATTCATATACTTGTTTGGCCATGGTGAGATCTACAGAAAAATAAGTGATTTCGGTTCACGAATGTGTTGGATAAAAGAATGCGCTGGTATGAACAACGTTAAACCGGAGGCAGTACATTTAAGTCGGGTTTCTATGAGGTGGCATCATATGGCTAAAGAGTTCTAGTGGTTCAACAAGGGGACTAATGGTATATACCGGTTTATTAACTTTTTCTATATTAAGTTAAACCGCCTGATCTAAACATTGAAAGCAATTGAGGTTGCGGATGGCTAAGTATGCAGAAACAGGTTTCACAAGGTATTATTGCAGCAATGGATCTGAAGCAAGTTCAGAAAAATAGAAAATATTCAAAAGATTAAAGCAGAACGGAAGTGAATCAATGGGCAGGTATGTAGATGAGATCAATGGACTTGAGCATGAAACTACAGGCGGATGCTAAAAGGCTACTGCTAATCAGAGCAGGGTTTCACAGATCTATCCAGGAGTCTGGGTACGAGCATGAACAAGTGATGAACACGGCAAGAACACGAAACCCTAGAACAGATCTATGTTAAGAAGAACAGAAGGCTTACCAGAATCGAGGAAGATGCGGAAAGCTACCGCAGTGCTCTGGTGCGTTCAGGTTGATGCAGCGGCCCAAGACGGTGCAGAGGTCAACGGCGGCGGAGCTCGAGGTCGATGCGAGGAAGACGAAGAGAAAGAGACGAAGGGGAGAAAAGGAAATGACCCTTCGGTCCTATTTATAAGGCAAAAGACGTGTGTCAGGCGCGCGAATCCAGGAGCCAAAAAATTTCGGAAGTGGAGCTGCTGCCTTGGGTATCGCAGATCTATTAATAAAAGAAGGCATCATAAATGTTAACTTCATGATGACGTCATGCCGGTTTACAGCAACCAGAGATGATGACGACATGGTGGTTTACCAATTACCAGAAGATGTTGAAGACAAAGATTTTTGTGAAGGATTGACATGAACCAGTTCAAATCAATCTAGGGCCTAATGTTGGGGATATTACCACTGGGCGTGAACCGGCCTACCTGGGCCGGGTTAACTTCATTAGTAGTATAAAGGTGATTAAGCAGATGAAGGCCCAAGGCCTGTAGTCGGTTTAGAACCTGTAGCCGTAAACCGGCTTGATATGTAAACTTGTATTGTAAGTTAGGAATAGAGAGAGACCAACCGGGATACGAATATGAACCGGTGTGGGACTCTATGGACCGACGGGCGTCACCCGTGTATATAAGGGGATGACCCGGCGGCCGTTCAAGGACAGACAACAACAACTCGAGGCCTAGGCGAAGCTTGTTTTGTCCCTAGTCATCGAGACCACATCAATCCCATCACAACTAGACGTAGGCTTTTACCTTCACCGAAGGGGCCGAACTAGTATAAACCCTTGCGTCTTTGTGTCCGCTTTAACCCCTTCAAGTTAACCCGTAGCGATGGCTCCACGACTAAGTCCTTTCACAAGGACATCTGTCGTGACAAAACCACGACACCCACCATATACCTTCCTCAAAATAGCCACCATACCTACCTATCATGGCATTTCCATAGCCATTCCGAGATATATTGCCACGCAACTTTCCACCATTCCGTTTATTATGACACGCTCCATCATTGTCATATTGCTAGCATGATCATGTAGTTGACATCGTATTTGTGGCAAAGCCACCGTTCATAATTCTTTCATACATGTCACTCATGATTCATCGTGATATCCGGTACACCACGGAGGCATTCATATAGAGTCATACTTTGTTCTAAGTATCGAGTTGTAATTGTTAAGTTGTAAGAAAAATAAAAGTGTGATGATCATCAGTATTAGAGCATTGTCCCAAGTGAGGAAAGGATGATGGAGACTATGATTCCCCCATAAGTCGGGATGAGACTCCGGACGAAAAAAAGAGGCCAAAAAAAATAAACAAAAGAGAAAGGCCCAAATAAAAAAAAATGAGAGAAAAAGAGAGAAGGGACAATGCTACTATCCTTTTACCACACACTTCAAAGTAGCACCAAGATCTTCATGATAGAGAGTCTCTCATTTTGTCACTTTCATATACTAGTGGGAATTTTTCATTATAGAACTTGGCTTGTATATTCTAATGATGGGCTTCCTCAAAATGCCCTAGGTCTTCGTGAGCAAACGAGTTGGATGCACACCCACTTAGTTTCTTTTGTAGAGCTTTCATATACTTATAGCTCTAGTGCATCGTTGCATGGCAATCCCTACTCACTCACATTGATATCTATTGATGGGCATCTCCATAGCCCATTGATACGCCTAGTTGATGTGAGACTATCTTCCCTCTTTTTGTCTTCTCCACAACCACCCTTCTATTCCACCTATAGTGAAATATCCATGGCTCACGCTCATATATTACGTGAAGATTGAAAAAGTTTTGAGAATGTCATAAGTATGAAACAATTCCTTGGCTTGTCATCAGGGTTGTGCATGATTTAAATATTTTATGTGGGGAAGATGGAGCATAGCCAGACTATATGATTTTGTAGGGATAACTTTCTTTGGCCATGTTATTTTGAGAAGACATGATTGCTTTGATTAGTATGCTTAAAGTATTTTTTTATGTCAATATGAACTTTTGTCTTGAATCTTTTGGATATGAATATTCATATCACAATTAAGAAGATTTACATTGAAATTATACCAAAGTATCACTCCGCATCAAAAATTCTTTTTTATCATTTACCTACTAGAGGACGAGCAGGAATTAAGCTTGGGGATGCCTGATACGTCTCCAACATATCTACAATTTTTGACTGCTCCATGCTACTTTATCTACTGTTTTGGACTATATTGGGCTTTATTTTCCACTTTTATATTATTTTTGGGACTAACCTATTAACCGGAGGCCCAGCCCAGAATTGCTGTTTTTTGCCTATTTCAGTGTTTCAAAAAAAAAGAGAATATCAACCGGAGTCCAAACGGAATGAAACCTTCGGGAACATGATTTTCTCACCGAACGTGATCCAGGAGACTTGGACCCTACTCCAAGAAGTGCTAGAGGCGGTCACGAGGGTGGAGGGCGCGCCCCTACCTCATGGGCCCCCTGACGCTCCACCGACGTACTACTTCCTCCTATATATACCAACATACCCCCGAACGATCAGAACAGGAGCAAAAAACCTAATTCCACCGCCGCAACCTTCTGTATCCACGAGATCCCATCTTGGGGCCTGTTCCGGAGCTCTACCGGAGGGGTATCCACCACGAAGGGCTTCTACATCAACACCATAGCCCCTCCGATGAAGTGTGAGTAGTTTACTTCAGACCTTCGGGTCCATAGCTAGTAGCTAGATGGCTTCTTCTCTCTTTTTGGATCTCAATACAATGTTCTCCCCCTCTCTTGTGGAGATCTATTCGATGTAATCTTCTTTTTGCGGTGTGTTTGTTGAGACCAATGAATTGTGGGTTTATGATCCAGTATTATCTATGGAAAATATTTGATTCTTCTCTGAATTCTTTTATGTGTGATTGAGTTATCTTTGCAAGTCTCTTCGAATTATCCTTTTTGGTTTGATCAACTAGATTGGTAGTTCTTGCAATGGGAGAAGTTCTTAGCTTTGGGTTCAATCTTGCGGTGTCCTTTCCCAGTGACAGAAGGGGCAGCAAGGCCTGTATTGTATTGTTGCCATCGAGGATAACAAGATGGGGTTTTTATCATATTGCATGAATTTATCCCTCTACATCATGTCATCTTGCTTAAGGCGTTACTCTGTTTTTAACTTAATACTCTAGATGCATGCTGGATAGTGGTCGATGAGTGGAGTAATAGTAGTAGATGTAGAATCGTTTCGATCTACTTGTCTTGGACGTGATGCCTATATACATGATCATTGCCTAGATATGCTCATAACTATGCTCAATTCTATCAATTGATCAACAGTAATTTGTTCACCCACCGTAGAATATCTATGCTCTTGAGAGAAGCCACTAGTGAAACCTATGGCCCCCGGGTCTATTCTCATCATATCAGTCTCTATCACTTTATTTACTTGCTTTGGTTTTACTTTCCCTTTTACTTTTTACTTTACATGTATCTATCAAAAATACCAAAAATATTATTTATCATCTCTATCAGATCTCACCCTCGTAAGTGACTGTGAAGGGATTGACAACCCCTAATTGCGTTGGTTGCGAGTAGCTATCGTTTTGTGTAGGTACGAGGGACTTGTGTGTGGTCTCCTACTGGATTGATACCTTGGTTCTCAAAAACTGAGGGAAATACTTACGCTACTTTGCTGCATCATCCTCTCCTCTTCGGGGAAATCCAACGCTGTGCTCAAGAGGTAGCAGAGCCAAGTTTCCAGGAGTTGAAGAAACGCTTGGTTACATCGCCAGTGTTGATTCTGCCAGATCAGCGCAGGGATTATGAGGTGTATGGCGATGCTTCACGTCGAGGACTTGGAGCAGTGCTTATGCAGGAGGGAAGAGTTGTTTCGTATGCCTCACGACAACTTAAGCCCCATGAGTTGAATTATGCTACACATGATTTGGAGTTAGCAGCCGTAGTGCATGCATTGAAGATATGGAGACATTTTCTCATTGGAAACCATTGTGAGTTGTACACGGACCACAAGAGTTTAAAGTACATCTTCACACAGAAGGAGTTGAATCTCAGGAAAAGGAGATGGTTGGAGCTCATCAAGGATTATGATATGAGATTACATTATCACCCCGGAAAGGCTAACGTAGTAGCCGACGCGTTGAGCCGCAAGAGCCATGTCAACACACTAACGACCGGAGAATTACCGAAGGAATTAGCCGAGGACCGTCGTGAACTATGTTTGGAGATAGTCCCGAGAGGCTATGTTGCATCATTGGAGATTCAATCTACCATGATGGATAAGATCAGAGAAGCTCAGAAGACTGAGAAGGAGATTGCCTCTATAAAGGAGAAGATGAGCAAAGGAAAAGCTAAAGGATTTTGTGAGGATGAGCACGATACCTTATGGTTTGAGGACCGCGTTTATGTGCTTAATGATCCGGAGATTAGGAAGTTGATTCTGCAAGAGGCCCATGATTCGCCGTATTCGATTCACCTAGGAAATACCAAGATGTATTTGGGTTTGAAGGATATTTTCTGGTGGACCGGCATGAAGAAGGATATTGTGGAGTATGTAGCAGTTTGTGATGTATGTCAGAGAGTGAAGGGAGAGCATCAGAAGCCAGCAGGATTGTTACAGCCATTACCAATACCCGAATGGAAGTGGGATAAGTTAGGCATGGATTTTATCACGGGATTGCCCAGGGCTCGTTCTGGCTATGACTCGATATGGGTTGTAGTCGATTGTTTGACGAAGGTAGCTCATTTCATCCCCGTGAAGACCACTTACACCAGTGCTAAGTTGGCAAAGATATACATAACCAGGATCGTATGTCTGCATGGAGTTCCGAGGAGCATTGTATCAGATAGAGGAACCCAGTTTACCTCAAAGTTCTGGAATCAGTTGCACGAAACCTTGGGTACCAGGCTAGAGTTCAGTACAGCCTTTCATCCGCAGACAGATGGACAGACTGAGAGAGTCAATAAGATTTTGGAGGATATGCCGAGAGCTTGTGTGCTAGATTATGGATCTAGTTGGGACGACAATTTGCCATATGCAGAGTTCTCTTACAACAACAGTTATCAATCCAGTTTGAAGATGGCCCCTTTCGAAGCCTTATACGGAAGGAGGTGCAGGACCCCATTTCGTGGGATGAAGTTGGAGACCGCCAGTTGTTTGGACCAGATTTGATTAAGGAGTCTGAACAGAAGGTGAAGTTGATTCGCGATAGGCTCAAGGTAGCCTAGTCCAGGAAGAAGAGCTATGCAGATTCAAAACGCAAGGAGACAGTTTACGAAGTCGGAGACCGAGTTTATCTTTGAGTATCTCCACTTCGAGGACTTAAGCGCTTTGGAGTTAAGGGAAAGTTAGCACCACGTTTTGTGGGACCATACAAAGTTTTGGAGCGTATGGGAGAAGTTGCCTACAAATTGGAATTGCCCGAAGGATTGTCGGGAGTTCACGATGTTTTCCATGTTTCCCAGTTGAAGAAGTGCCACGCAGAGATGGTCGATATACATTGAGAGATCTGATGCACCGAAGTGATTCAGTTGGACAGTGATTTGACCTATGAGGAGAAACCAGTCAAGATTCTTGAATATGCCAGCCGAGTCACCCGCAACAAGGTTATCAAGTTTTGCAAAGTTCAGTGGAGCCACTACACCGAGGATGAAGACACCTGGGAGCGAGAGGAAGATCTGCTGAAGGACCACCCTCACATATTTTCTAGCCAACCCGAATCTCGAGGGCGAGTTCATCTTAAGGGGGGTAAGTTTGTAACATCCCAAATTTTCAATTTGGAATGTTATACACTAGATCATCATTGCATATCATATTTTATTGCTTTTGGCTTGATCCTAGAAATTCTACGCAACTCAAGGACCCTCGGAGAGAGTTGGGGATTTCGTTATTTTCATATTTGAGTTTTCTCAAATTTTGAAAATAGGATCATTTGATTTTATGTATTTTATCTTCAATTATTTCAATTATAAAAATATGAGAGAGGGAATAAAATGAATTTCCCAAAATAAAGAAATATTGAGGATTTAATAACAAATCAAATAAGATTTTATTTCAGAGTTTTTTGTTATTTTATTTGAATTTAGGAAAATTGCACATTTTCAAAACTACATTTTAGGGCCAAGAAAATGTTCATCTCGTTTAAAATATTTTATTTAGACGGTGAAAATTTGTTTTGGCATTTTTAGATTTTTATTTATGTTTCTAGGATTTATTTTTACATTCGTGGAATTGTTTAAAAACGTGATCGCCTCGATCGGGCCGAGGCCCACTGAGCTGCCTGTCTCCCAGCGCCGCCGTCTCCCGCCAGGAGACCGCACCGCCGCCGCCGCTCGGACCAGTCTGACCGGGACTCAAGGCCGCGATTGCCCCTCCCAAGCCACCACCCTCCTAAATACCGCCCCCACCCCGCCTCACCCCGTCCTAGCCGCCCAGATCCGCCCGCCGCCCAAGCCTGGCGCCGCCGCCGCTTCTTCAGCCCGCCGCCTCCCATCGCCCGCCCGCCCCGAGCACCTCGCTAGAGGTATACGCCGCCCGCCGCTGTGGTCCGTTTTGTTTTAAAAAACGATCCTTTTTTAGAAAACCCTAGTTTTCGTTTTTTAGAATAGATCGGTTTACCATTTTTTTAGTTTTTTATTTAGCGAGCGTTCGCTCGTTCGTTCGTTTTAACGGACGAGTTCACCATTTAGTTTCAGTTAACGAACATCCGTTCGTTAAACTGTTCGTCAGTTTTTCTTTTTCTCGGATTTTCCACGATTATTTCTGATCGCGATTTCTGATTCGATTTTCGATCTAGTATAACTTTTTGCTCGTTTATCGGAATCAGGCGATTCAAGCGCCTAGAGTTTCGTCTCGAAACCCTCTTTCCGTTTAACCAATCAAACAAGTTTTTGCTTCTGTAGAATTGGCCTTAGGTCCAGATTAGTAAACAAAGCTTGTTTCTTTCGCTGTTTGTGTTTCGTTGCTTCGTTCGAATTCTTTTTGCAAACCGGAGTTCTTAAGTTGAACTTTCTGGTTAGTTCTCTTATTAGAGTTTTACCCGTGCATTAGATGAGTGCTCATTGTATGCTTGTTTGTTTGCGATAGAGTACCCGGAGTGCGCCGCTTGCTACTTCGAATCTCTAGGTTTCACGGATCATCAGCAAGGCAAGTAACACTTTGATCATACCTCTTTCATACCCAGTTTTATTGCATTAGATCAATCCTCAAACATTGCATGATTAGGATCTAATTAAATTGTGGGTTTTGGGAAGTAGATGAGGTAGTACCTATTACCTGTTTTATTATCAAACCCTTGGGAGTTACTTCTACGTTTGCTTATTATGCCATGCTATGCTAGTAGACGTGGATTGGGTGAGTGTATCCATGACAGATGTGAGATTGTTATTTAATGGTTTATTTAAGGTGGCAACTTAAACACACATCTGGGTGGATTGAGGCACCTGGGTATTTCAGCGATTGCCTGTTTTTCTTTATGGACCGCCACCCAGGCTCAAAGGGATCATGAGATTATTCATGCTAGAAACTTCAGTGTGCAGCCACAAGCTACTATGGGCTCTAGCATAGTTGATTAAGTTGTGTGAACTCTTACAGTGATAGACTAGCAGATGTAGGGGATGTAGGTTGGTACTGTCTACCCGATCATAAGGTGCAAATGCTTCTGAAAGACTATGTCTCGGTCATCCGTTTCTCAAACATCATGTAGTGCGAGAATCCCAACGGAGGAGATCGAGTCTTGTGGGGAAAAGTGCGCAAACCTCTGCAGAGTGTATAAACTAATCATGGTTAGCCGTGTCCCCGGTTATGGCCGTTTTGAGTATCTAGTACCTGGATTATCATGTGAATCTCATCATGTTACTTTAATTAATTATGTTGTGTTTAATAATAATGTTCAATTGGGATTGAGAGGATGTCTATCTTCTCAATGTTTAACAATCACCATGATAGTTAAATAAAATTTATTCCTTTGTAGTAGGGGAAAACTGGCTTTATGCAAAACTGTAACCATAGAGCTTTCCACCAGCCATATATGCATGTAGTATAGCATATTTCTGTTCATTACACTCTATGTGTTACATTGCCAGCATATTCCATGTGCTGACTCGTATTCGGGCTGCAACGTTCATGTTGCAGACTTTTCAGATGACGAGTAAGGTGCCTTAGGTCGTGGTTCTATACTCAGTGATGCCGTTGGAGTTGATTGACTCACTTATCTTCCAAGCCTTCCGCTATTATCGTTATTAGATGGCCTTAAGCCATATTTATTGTAATAAGTTCTATTTTGAGACATTCGATGTAATAAGTGTATGCTTTCTACTCTGTTATAAATCCTTCAAGTACTGTGCATGTCAGCATTACTGATCCAGGGATTACACTGAAGCACAGAGATCAGACTATTTGAGGTCTGGTCGCTACATCGGGTTGTGCCAGATAATACATAGGTAATCATGTTGGAGAAACCAAATTTTTATAAAAGTTTTAATTGCATTTAGGTAATTAAAGTAGTATGTAAAAAGATTAAATAAATATCGTTCTACTTTATAAAATATTAAACTATCTTATTTAGTTGCCCAAAATTAATGGGGCAGTAGCATAATTATTGTTGTTAAATCGGTCTTGCTATTAGGTTTTATAAAACTATAATGAATCAAAATGAAATAAAAATAGAAAAGAAAAGTGGAAATAGAATGAACCAGAAAAATAAATAAATTTCAAAAGGACCCCCTGGCCAACTGGGCCAAACGGCCCAACCGGCAAGCTCACTGGCCCGACCGGCCCATCCCCACTCCCTTTTCCCCTGAGGCTACCGAAACCCTAACCCACTCATCCCCACTCCCCCACGTCTCCTCTCCCTCTCCCTCTCCCGATCCAATCTGGATCGTGGACGAAACCCGCACGATCCCCTCGCTCATCTTCCCCCGATCGGATCTAGATCGAGGCAGTGAGCCTCGTACGCCATCGCCTCTCTCCTTCGCCCCCCATGATCCACATTAGAACCACGCCTCCTTGATGCACCACCAGCGCCGCCCCGCCCGTCGCTCGCTGCCGTCCTCGCCCTCCTCCCCGTTCCTGGACCGAGAAGGGCCCCCGATGCCGCCATCCGCCGCACCGTCACCGAAAACGCATCTCCGGCCCCTCCCCCGAGCATACCTTTGCACAACTACAGGGCCGGTGAGGAACTCCCCGTCCGACCCCGTCTTCCCTCCCTGTGGTCACCGCGTTCTCGCTTGCGCTAACCCTGCGCCTGGTCCCGCTCCCCAAGCGCCCATAGCCGCGGCCGCGTTGCCCCACTCGACTCCGGCCACTGCAGCCTCTGCCACCGTCACAGATCGCTCCGCCGTCGTCTTGCCGTTCGAACGAGCCCGACCGCGCCCAAAATGACACGGTGTGGACGAATCTCGTAGCTCTCCCGATCGCTTCGCTGTTGGAATGGTCACCGGAGCAAACTCCGGCGCGATTCTGTCGGTCTTGACCAAGGCTGGTGGGACCGCCTCTGTACATCGCCATCTTTGGCCCCGTTGACCTTTATCGTGACGGCGTGGCTCTCCTGTGTCCATGACATGCGGGCCCCACGCCATAAACGAATAAAAATAAATAGATAAATTGCTAATTAATTAAATTAGTTAATTAAAACCTTAATATCTCACTGACTACTGGTCCCCACCCGCTAATTAACTGTTTTAGTTAGTCTAAACCCCCCTGTTAGTGCCCCTGACAATGACATGTGGGTCCCATTGGACTCACCTGTCTAGTTTGACTGGTCAACCAACCAGTTGACCTGTTGACATCACCCTGATGTCATGCTTACATCATCATTTACTATTTTGGATAATGTTAGAATTAAATAGATAACTAAATTCAGAAAATGATTAAAACTTTAGAAAAACATAGAACATAAACCGTAGCTCAGATGAAAATGTTTTCTACATGAAAGTTGCTCAGAACGACAAGATGAATCCGAATACGCAGTCCGTTCATCTGTCACATGCCCCTAGTATGCTGAACATGGAACTTTCCCCTCTCTTTCATCTGTCCAGAAAATGCTTAGCACCAGGAAAACCCCTCCGGATGTTTTCCCTCTCCGTCTGCAATGTGTAGTACCGCGTTAGATCACCCCTAACACCGCGTATTACCATGTTATGCATTATGATGCTATGTTTGCATTATATTTACTGTTTCTCCCCCCTCTTCTCTCTAGTAGACCCCGAGACTGATGATGCCCCTGTGATCGACTACGTCGACGACGACCCCTCCTTGGTAGAGCAACCAGGCAAACCCCCCTTTGATCATCCCGATGTCGCCCATTCCATTCTCTCATGCTTGCATTAGATTTTGCTACTGTTATTGTTTGCTCCTATTCTGATGCATAGCCTGCTTTTGCAACCTGCTCATTGTACCTTACCTGTTTATCCTAAACTGCTTAGTATAGGTTGGTTAGTGATCCATCAGTGAACCCCACCTTGTCCTTGTTGCCCCTGCTTCATCATCGAAGACCCGATCAACGGGATCGAAGACCAGGCCCCAACACCGCACATCACTTTCCCCTTAGTTGCTCGACACTACTGGGTTACTATCGAGTGCCAAGGGTGAGACCTCATCAGCACTTTTGATGTTAACCCTGTAGTGTAGCTATTCGGTCGTGGTCATCGAGGGTGATTTCCTCCTTAACCACTTCCGATACGGCTCTATCATGCAACCCCTCAAGTGTGAACCTCGAGGGTGGATCCTCTTATGTTCACCTTGATGATTACATCGAGTGGAATTCACCGGGGGTGATTCCTCGGGGATTCCCCTTGATGTTTGGACACACGGATACTTGGACTTTGCAACTGTTACTTGGAAAGGCGGGTCGACCCTGAGGGGTACCCGCGAGTGATGTGGAGACGGGTTGACCTGGAAGGTGCCCGCGAGATAATTACGAGGCGTGGCCGGGCATTCTTAGCCCTTGCCGCAAGTCCTCGAGATGGGGCGACGGGGTCACATCTTTCGTGAGTCTCCGCTTGTTACCGCGCGTTCCTATTCCACTATGATTTGGATATTTGATCCAAGGGGCCTCTGGCCTGATAGCACTAACCATCACGTGGGCATAGTTTGGGCGTTCTTCGTCGTATGCATCAGCCAAAGCTTAATAGACGCCAGCGACTAAGTGGCGCGCGCCGGGTTGAACTGGTAAGCACCTGCCTTTTTGAAGGGGTAGCTAGGTCTGCTCACCGGCCGCGTTCGCAACGTGCAGGAGTTCCCAGGGCGATGGCCCATGACCCCAGGGGACATTGGTTTAGTCCGGCATGCTGACCTCTCTATTTAGCCTAGGTCGGGTTGCAGCGTATTGTTTGGCGAAGGCCGGGCATGACCCAGGAAAGTGTGTTCGGCCGGAGTTAATCGAGCGTGGTGGGTAAGTTGGTGCACCCCTGCAGGGAAGAAACATCTATCGATAGCCTGTGCTATGGTAACAAACACTTGGAGTTGTATCCCGATCGATAAACTAGAGCTGGATACTTGTGATGAGAATTGGATTGTGATGAGAAATGGATAGTACGGCTCTGGGATTTCTTTCTCGCAGGGAGTCGAGAAAGGATCTCCGGCCGAGGTTGATAACACTACTACTACTTTACTTTATGCTACTCTACTCCCTCCTGTTTGCTGCAAGATGGTGGTTTCCAGAAGATGCTAGTCTTCGATAGGACTAGGCCTTCTCTCTATTCTGGCATTTCTGCAGCACAGTCCACATATATAGTCTTCCTTTGATAATGTTGCATATGTAGTGTAGATCCTTGCTTGCGAGTACTTTGGATGAGTACTCACGGTTGCTTTGCTCCCCTTTCCCCCCTTTCTTTTCCTTTCCAATTGATGCAACCAGATGACGGAGCCCAAGAGCCAGATGCCACCGCCGGTGCCTACTACTACGTGGAGACCGCTGACGACCAGGAGTAGTTAGGAGGCTCCCAGGCAGGAGGCCTTGCCTTTTCGATCGTTGTTACTTTTGTGCTAGCCTTCTTAAGGCAGACTTGTTTAACTCAGATATTGTTGCTTCCGCTGACTCGTTTGTTTTCGAGCTTATGTATTCGAGTCCTCGAGGCCCCTGGCTTGTAATATAAAGCTTGTATTATTTTAATTTGTGTCTAGAGTTGTGTTGTGATATCTTCCCGTGAGTCCTTGATCTTGATCGTACACATTTGCGTGTATGATTAGTGTACGATTGAATCGAGGGTGTCACTAGTCTGTTAATGAGCCAAAATACACCATGGGCCACATATGAGAAAAAGACATTAGCTGGTGTATGGGCCGAAAGTATCAGTGGACCATAATCATGGCGAATGGACCACAAGGCGATAATGGGCTGAATTCACGTAGATCCTAATGGGTCATATGCATCCGAGCCATAAAAAGGTTGTTTGCAAGCAGACCATTAAGGGGCATTTAATGGGCAAGATCCGCCAAGTTTGGACAGAGGCCTGTAGGACTTAAACATGACTTTGGACCAGGACAAGCTTTTTTTTTCTAAACGTCCCTCTATTTGATTGCGCCAATCGTCATTACTTCATTGGCTCACGTGGCCCATTGTGCATACAACATTTGTTCAAATTAGTTGTCGACATGTGGCTCCATCCGACTAATAGAATGCCGAGGCATGGCTCCAACCGACCAATAGAACGCCAAAATGTGGCGGATAACCAGGAGGCCACGTCTTTAATGGGTATCAGATCTGGACCCCGCCCCTGATAAATTAATGAAGATCCATTATGGTGGCTACCACGTGTTAGTTACCCTTGACGAAACACTTCTATGATGCTTCATTTTCTATCATGAAAGTGCACACTTCCGTGATGAAAAATTGACCATTGTCATGGAACACATCTACCATGACAGATGTATGATTATCTCAATTTTGTCATAAAACCATCACGGATGTACATCACTAATTAAAAATGTGTTGGGAAACGTAGTAATTTCAAAAAAAATCTACGCACACGCAAGATCATGGTGATGGCATAGCAACGAGAGGGGAGAGTGTTTGCCAAGTACCCTCGTAGACCGTAAGCGGAAGCGTTAGCACAACGCGGTTGATGTAGTCGTACGTCTTCACGATCCGACCGATCCAAGCACCGAACGTACGGCACCTCCGAGTTCAGCACTCGTTCAGCTCGATGACGATCTCCGGGCTCCGATCCAGCAAAGCTCCGAAGATGAGTTTCGTCAGCACGACGGCGTGGTGACGATGATGATGTTCTACCGACGCAGGGCTTCGCCTAAACTCCGCAACGATATGACCGAGGTGGAATATGGTGGAGGGGGGCACGGCACACGGCTAAGGAATGATCCGTAGATCAACTTGTGTCTATGGGGTGCCCCCTGCCCCCGTATATAAAGGAGTGGAGGAGGGGGAGGGCCGACCCTCTCTATGGCGCGCCCTAGGGGAGTCCTACTCCCACCGGGAGTAGGATTCCCCCTTTCCTAGTGGAACTAGGAACCCTTCCATGTAGTAGGAGTAGGAGAGAAGGAAAGGGAAGAGAGAAGGAGAAGGAAGGAAGGGGGCACCCCCCCTCCCTAGTCCAATTCGGACTAGTCCAAGGGGAGGGGTGCGGCCACCCTTTTGGCCCTTTCTCTCCTTTCCCGTATGGCCCATTGAGGCCCAATACGAATTCCGTAACTCTCGGTACTCCAAAAATACCCGAATCACTCGGAACCTTTCCGAACTCCGAATATAGTCGCCCAATTTATCGATCTTTACTTCTCGACCATTTCGAGACTCCTCGTCATGTCCCCGATCTCATCCGGGACTCCGAACTCCTTCGGTACATCAAAACTCATAAACTCATAATAAAACTGTCATCACCTTAAGCGTGCGGACCCTACGTGTTCAAGAACAATGTAGACATGACCTAGAACTATTCTCGGTCAATAACCAATAGCGGAACATGGATGCTCATATTGGCTCCCACATATTCTACGAAGATCTTTATCGGTCAAACCGCATAACAACATATGTTGTTCCCTTTGTCATCGGTATGTTACTTGCCCGAGATTCGATCGTAGGTATCCCAATACCTAGTTCAATCTCATTACCGGCAAGTCTCTTTACTCGTTATGTAATGCATCATCCTGCAACTAACTCATTAGTCACATTGCTTGCAAGGCTTATAGTGATGTGCATTACCGAGAGGGCCCAGAGATACCTCTCCGACAATCGGAGTGACAAAACCTAATCTCGAAATACGCCAACCCAACATGTACCTTTGGAGACACCTGTAGTACTCCTTTATAATCACCCAGTTACGTTATGATGTTTGATAGCACCCAAAGTGTTCCTCCGGTAAACGGGAGTTGCATAATCTCATAGTTACAGGAACATGTATAAGTCATGAAGAAAGCAATAGCAACATACTAAACGATCAAGTGCTGAGCTAACGGAATGGGTCAAGTCAATCACATCATTCTCCTAATGATGTGATCCCATTAATCAAATGACAACTCATGTCTATGGCTAGGAAACTTAACCATCTTTGATTCAACGAGCTAGTCAAGTAGAGGCATACTAGTGACACTATGTTTGTCTATGTATTCACACATGTATTATGTTTCCAGTTAATACAATTCTAGCATGAATAATAAACATTTATCATGAAATAAGGAAATAAATAATAACTTTATTATTGCCTCTAGGGCATATTTCCTTCAGTCTCCCACTTGCACTAGAGTCAATAATCTAGTTCACATCGCCATGTGATTTTTAACACCAATGTTCACATCTGTATGTGGATAATACCCAATAGTTCACATCGTCATGTGACCAACACCCGGAGGGTTTACTAGAGTCAATAATCTAGCTCACATCGCTATGTGATTAACACCCAAAGAGTACAAAGGTATGATCATGTTTTGTCCGTGAGAGAAATATAGTCAACGGGTCTGTCACATACAGAGCCGTATGTATTTTGCAAATATTCTATGTCTTCAATGCTTTGCATGGAGCTACTCTAGCTAATTGCTCCCACTTTCAATATGTATCCAGATTGAGACTTAGAGTCATCTGGATCAATGTAAAAGTTTGCACCGATGTAACTTTTACAACGAACTCTTTTATCACCTCCATAACCGAGAAACATCTCCTTAATCCTCACTAAGGATATTCTTGACCGCTGTCCAGTGATCTACTATTAGATCAAAATTGTATTCCTTTGTCAAACTCAGAGCAAGGTATACAATAGCTCTGGTTCACAGCATAGCATACTTTATAGAACCTATGACTGAGGCATAGGGAATGACTTGTCATTCTCTTTCTATTTTCTCATTGTGGTCGGGATTTGAGTCTTACTCAATTTCATACCTTTGCAACACGGCAAGAACTCTTTCTTTGACTGTTCCATTTTGAACTAATTCAAAATCTTGTCAAGGTATGTACTCATTGAAAATCTTATCAAGCGTCTTGATCTATCTCAATAGATCTTGATGCTCAATATGTAAGTAGCTTCTATGAAGTCTTTCTTTTAAAGAACTTCTTTCAAACACTCCTTTATGCTTTGCGAATAATTCTACATTATTTCCGATCAACAATATGTCATTCACATATACTTATCAAAAGGCTGTAGTGCTCCCACTCACTTTCTTGTAAATCTGAGGCCTTTCCAAAAGTCATATAAAACCATATGCTTTGATCCACTCATCAAAGTGTATATTCCAACTCCGAGATGCTTGCACCAGTCCATTGATGGATTGCTGGAGCTTGCACACTTTGTTAGCACCTTTAGAATTGACAAAACCTTATGATTGCATCATATACGACTCTTCTTTAATAAATCCATTAAGGAATGCAGTTTTGACATCCATTTGCCAGATTTCATAAAATGTGGCAATTGCTAACATGATTCGGACAGACTTAAGCATCGATACGAGTGAGAAAATCTCATCGTATTCAACCCCTTGAACTTGTTGAAAACCTTTTGCAACAAGTCGAGCTTAGTGGATAGTAACACTACTATCGGTGTCCGTCTTCCTCTTGAAGATCCATTTATTTAACATGGCTTGCTATTCATCGAGCAAGTCAATCAAAGTCCATACTTTGTTCTCATACATGGATCATATCTCGATTTTATGGCCTCAAGCCATTTCGCGAGAATCTGGGCTCATCATCGCTCTCGATAGTTTGTAGGTTCATCATGGTCTAGTAACATGACTTCCGCAGTATTACTGCACTACTCAGTGCGGACTGTACTTTGGAAGACCTATGAGGTTTTGTAGTAACTTGATCGAAGTTTCATGATCATCATCATTAGCTTCCTCACTAATTGGTGTAGGAATCACTTGGAACTGATTTCGTGATGAACTACTTTCCAATTCGGGAGAAGGTACAAATTACCTTATCAAGCTCTACTTTCCTCCCACTCACTTCTTTCGAGAGAAACTCCTTCTCTAGAAAGGATCCATTTTTAGCAACGAATATCTTGCCTTCGGATCTGTGATAGAAGGTGTACCCAACAGTTTCCTTTGGGTATTCTATGAAGATGCACTTCTCCAATTTGGGTTTGAGCTTATCAGGATGAAACTTTTTCACACAAGCATCGCAGCCCCAAACTTTAAGAAACGACAACTTGGGTTTCTTGCTAAACCACAGTCCATATGGTGTCGTCTCAACGGATTTAGATGGTGCCCTTTTAACGTGAATGCAGCTGTCTCTAATGCATAACCCCAAAACAATAGTGGTAAATCGGTAAGAGACATCATAGATTGCACTATATCCAATAAAGTACTATTATGACGTTCGGACACACCATTAAGCTGTGGTGTTCCAGGCGGCATGAGTTTGTGAAACTATTCCACTTTGTTTTAATTGAAGACCAAACTCGTAACTCAAATATTTGTCTCCGCGATCAAATTGCAGAAACTTTATTTTCTTGTTACGATAATTATCCACTTCACTCTGAAATTCTTTGAACTTTTCAAATGTTTCAGACTTGTGCTTCATTAAGTAGATATACTCATATCTGCTCAATTCATCTTGTGAAGGTCAGAAAATAACGATACCCGCCACGATCATCAACACTCATTGGACCGCATACATCGGTATGTATTATTTCCAATAGGTCACTAGCTCGTTCCATTGTTCCGGAGAACGGAGTTTTAGTCATCTTGCCAAAAAGGCACGGTTCGCAAGCATCAAATGATTCATAACCAAGTGATTCCGAAAATCCATCTTTATGGAGTTTCTTCATGCGCTTTACACCATTATGACCCAAACGGCAGTGCCACAAATAAGTTGCACTATCAGTATTAACTTTGCATCTTTTGGCATCAACATTATGAATATGTGTATCACTATGATCAAGATTCAATAAACCATCACCATTGGGTGTATGACCATAGAAGGTTTTATTCATGTAAACAGAATAACAATTTATTCTCTATCTTAGATGAATAATCGTATCGCAATAAACATGATCTTATCATATTTATGCTCAACGCAAACACCAAATAACATTTATTTAGGTTTAACACTAATATCAAAAATATAGGGAGTGTGTGATGATGATCATATCAATCTTGGAACTACTTCCAACACTCATCGACACTTCCCCTTCAACTAGCCTCTGTTTATTCTGTAACTCCTGTTTCGAGTTACTAATCTTAGCAACCGAACAAGTATCAAATACTCAGGGGCTATTATAAACACTAATAAGGCACACATCAATAACATGTATATGAAATATACCCTTGTTCAATTTGCCATCCTTCTTATCCACCAAATATTCAGGGCATTTCCGCTTCCAGTGACCATTTCCTTTGCAGTGTAAGCACTCAGTTTCAGGCTTTGGTCTAGCTTTGGTCTTCTTCACGGGAGTGACAACTTGTTTGCCATTCTTCTTGAATTTTCCCTTTCTTTCCCTTTGCCCTTTTCTTGAAACTAGTGGTCTTGTCAATCATCAACACTTGATGCTCTTTCTTGATTTTTACCTTCGTCGATTTCAACATCACGAAGAGCTCGGGAATCGTTTTTGTCATCCCTTGCATACTATAGTTCATCACGAGGTTCTAGTAACTTAGTGATGGTGACTAGAGAATTCTGTCAATCACTATCTTATCTGGAAGGTTAACTCCCACTTGATTCAAGCGATTGAAGTACCCGGACAATCTGAGCACATGCTTACTAGTTGAGCGATTCTCCTCCATCTTTTAGCTGTAGAACTTGTTGGAGACTTCATATCTCTCAACTCGGGTATTTGCTTGAAATATTAACTTCAATTCCTGGAACATCTCATATCGTCCATGACGTTCAAAACGTCTTTGAAGTCCCGATTCTAAGTCATTAAGCATGGTGCACTAAACTATCAAGTAGTCATCATATTGAGCTACCAAACGTTCATAACATCTGCATCTGCTCATGCAATAGGTCTGTCACCTAGCGGTGCATTAAGGACATAATTCTTCTGTGCAGCAATGAGGATAAACCTTAGATCACGGATCCAATCCGCATCATTGCTACTAACATCTTTCAACACAATTTTATCTAGGAACATATCAAAATAAACATATGAAAGCAACAATGCAAGCTATTGAGCAACAACATAATTTGCAAAATACTACCAGGACTAAGTTCATGATAAATTTAATTTCAATTAATCATATTACTTAAGAACTCCCACTTAGACAGACATCTCTCTAGTCATCTAAGTGATCACGTGATCCAAATCAACTAAACCATGTCCGATCATCACGTGAGATGGAGTAGTTTTCAATGGTGAACATCACTATGTTGATCATATCTACTATATGATTCACGCTCGACCTTTCGGTCTCCGTGTTCGAGGCCATATCTGTATATGCTAGGCTCGTCAAGTTTAACTGAGTATTCGCGTGCGAAACTGTTTTGCACCCGTTGTATTTGAGCGTAGAGCCTATCACACCCGATCATCACGTGGTGTCTCGGACGAAGAACTTTCATAGCGGTGCATACTCGGGAGAACACTTCTTGATAATTAGTGAGAGATCATCTTAAAATGCTACCGTCAAACAAAACAGAATAAGATGTATAACAGATAAACATCATATGCAATCAAAATATGTGACATGATATGGCCATGATCATCTTGCGCCTTTGATTTCGATCTCCAAAGTACTGTCATGATCTCTATCATCACTAGCACGACACCATGATCTTCATCATCTTGATCTATATTAATGTGTCGTCACATGGTCGTCTCGCCAACTATTGCTCTTGCAACTATTGCTATCGCATAGCGATAAAGTAAAGCAATCATTTGGCACTTGCATCTTTATCCAACAAAGAGACAACCATAGGGCTTCTGCCAGTTGCCGATAACTTCAACAAAACATGATCATCTCATACAACAACTTATATCTCATCACGTCTTGACCATATCACATCACAACATGCCCTGCAAAAACAAGTTAGACGTCCTCTACTTTGTTGTTGCAAATTTTACGTGGTTGCTACGGGCTGAGCAAGAATCGTTCTTACCTACGCATCAAAACCACAACGATAGTTCGTCAAGTTAGTGCTGTTTTAACCTTCGCAAGGACCGGGCGTAGCCTTTCGGTTCAACTAAAGTTGGAGAAACCGACACCGCTAGTCACGTGTGCAAAGCACGGCGGTAAAACCAGTCTCGCGTAAGCGTCACGCGTAATGTCGGTCCGGGCGCTTCATCCAACAATACCGCTGAACCAAAGTATGACATGCTGGTAAGCAGTATGACTTGTATCGCCCACAACTCACTTGTGTTCTACTCGTGCATATAACATCAACACATAAAACCTAGGCTCGGATGCCACTGTTGGGAAACGTAGTAATTTCAAAAAAATTCCTACGCACACGCAAGATCATGGTGATGGCATAGCAACGAGAGGGGAGAGTGTTTGTCCATGTACCCTCGTAGACCAGAAGCGGAAGCGTTAGCACAACGCGGTTGATGTAGTCGTACGTCTTCACGATCCGACCGATCCAAGCACCGAACGTACGGCACCTCCGAGTTCAGCACACGTTCAGCTCGATGACGATCTCCGGGCTCCGATCCAGCAAAGCTTCGGAGATGAGTTCCGTCAGCACGACGGCATGGTGACGATGATGATGTTCTACCAACGCAGGGCTTCGCCTAAACTCCGCGACGATATGACCAAGGTGGAATATGGTGGAGGGGGGCACCGCACACGGCTAAGGAATGATCCGTAGATCAACTTATGTCTATGGGGTGCCCCCTGCCCCCGTATATAAAGGAGTGGAGGGGGGAGGGCCGGCCCTCTCTATGGCGCGCCCTAGGGGAGTCCTACTCCCACCGGGAGTAGGATTCCCTCTTTCCTAGTGGAACTAGGAACCCTTCCATGTAGTAGGAGTAGGAGAGAAGGAAAGGGAAGAGAGAAGGAGAAGGAAGGAAGGTGGCGCCCGTCCCTAGTCCAATTCGGACTAGTCCAAGGGAGGGTGCGGCCACCCTTTGGCCCTTTCTCTCCTTTCCCGTATGGCCCATTGAGGCCCAATACGAATTCCGTAACTCTCCGGTACTCAAAAATATCGAATCACTCGGAACCTTTCGAACTCCGAATATAGTCGTCCAATATATCGATCTTTACGTCTCGACCATTTCGAGACTCATCGTCATGTCCCGATCTCATCCGGGACTCGAACTCCTTCGGTACATCAAAACTCATAAACTCATAATAAAGCATCATCGAAACCTTAAGCGTGCGGACCCTACGGGTTCGAGAACAATGTAGACATGACCTAGAACTATTCTCGGTCAATAACCAATAGTGGAACCTGGATGCTCATATTGGCTCCCACATATTCTACGAAGATCTTTATCGGTCAAACCGCATAACAACATCGTTGTTCCTTTGTCATCGGTATGTTACTTGCCCGAGATTCGATCGTCGGTATCCCAATACCTAGTTCAATCTCGTTACCGCCAAGTCTCTTTACTCGTTATGTAATGCATCATCCGCAACTAACTCATTAGTCACATTGCTTGCAAGGCTTATAGTGATGTGCATTACCGAGAGGGCCAGAGATACCTCTCCGAGCAATCGGATGTGAAACCTAATCTCGAAATATGCCAACCCAACATGTACCTTTGGAGACACTTGTAGTACTCCTTTATAATCACCCAGTTACGTTGTGATGTTTGGTAGCACCCAAAGTGTTCCTCCGGTAAACGGGAGTTGCATAATCTCATAGTTACAGGAACATGTATAAGTCTGAAGAAAGCAATAGCAACATACTAAGCGATCAAGTGCTGAGCTAACGGAATGGGTCAAGTCAATCACATCATTCTCCTAATGATGTGATCCCGTTAATCAAATGACAACTCATGTCTATGGCTAGGAAACTTAACCATCTTTGATTCAACGAGCTAGTCAAGTAGAGGCATACTAGTGACACTATGTTTGTCTATGTATTCACACATGTATTATGTTTCCGGTTAATACAATTCTAGCATGAATAATAAACATTTATCATGAAATAAGGAAATAAATAATAACTTTATTATTGCCTCTAGGGCATATTTCCTTCAAAATGGAACCTAGTGTGACAAACGAGTATCATCACAGTTGTGTCATTTTTTTGTAGCACAATGGACAGGTGCTTGGTGAGCGACACATTAACGATGAGGATCTTGATCTAACGATGGATCTTCCTAGGGAGAGGCAGGGAGAGATGGTGCTGAGCAGGCCATGGACCCACCATTAATCCCACAATATTCAAGAGGACCCTTGACAAGAGCTAGTGAACGTGCCATAAAAACCAAGGTGAATTAACTCCTAGTTAACCTCTCTATACATTTGGATGATACTTGGCAACTACCTCAAAATTGAACCCTACCCACGATTATGTACAACGATGATCAGAGAAGCGAGAAGGAAGTATGGAAGAAGGTGTCCAGAGAATGAAAACATGAAGATGCTCTCTGGACACTCTTTGCCCATGGGATACAGGACACTAGTATGCATGGGGTACCCCATAAACTATCTGGACACCCTATGCACACGGGACCCGTCGCATAGCCTCTGGATACCATGTTCCACAAGGCCCTGTGCCCACGACCCCCTTTACTCTGTGCACACGACCCTGCCTATGAGCCGTGAGGGGAAATGTCTATTGTATCCTTATCCTCATCTCATACCTCCAAATACTATATAATACACACCCTTGCACTTTTTAGGGTTAGCAAAGCATTAAATTCAGAAACTATATAGTACACACCCTTTGCACTTTTTAGGGTTAGCAAAGCATTAAATTAGATCTTGAGAGAGGTTTGCTCATCTTATCTCCTCCTTTCCCCCCGATAAAGGGCGATTTTATTAAACTGAAATGTAACATCAAGCCGATACAAAGCATAATGAGTAACACCCGGCCTCTGCAGCCAATACCAACAGTCTGGCAAAAAGAAACAAAAAAAAAACCAAATATCTATAGCGAAGAGTCATATGACCAACACTATGCCTATGTCTAATGGGGTGGTGGGCTGATCCAGAGATTATGCTTTGCTCATCTTATCTCCTCTAGAGGATCAAGACCTCTTTCTAAGAGAAGAATTCCTTGTGGATTACCAAGACCTCCATATCCTTTGGAATGAGGAAGAATTACCTCTCAAGACTCCACCTCTCCTAGAGATTTAGAAAGAATCCTACCTATTTACCTCTACCATTGTTGTTTGTTGGATTTGAGGTGTATCTCTCCTTGCTTGTGATTTGAGTAAACTTGTGGTGCAAACATGGTTCTCTTGAGTGTCCTCTTGTGTTCCTTGTGTTATTTGACATTGTCCTCAACTCCACATCCAAATTGTGAAAATTGGGCAACAATTAGGACTTGGTTCTACATCAGTAAGGAAAGCATGTGTGCAAATGTAAACATCCGAGTGTTGAGCCAGCTGATAGACTAAGCATGTATATTGTAACAAGCACAGGTTCATAAACACTGCAAACAAGTACTGGGGATTTACAACACTGATGTTTACTCAAAAACATATTGGGGAGGACCGGAGGAGTAAAAACTAAGTATAGGCAATGAAGATTACATGCTACTGTCTGCAAGACTAGGCACACTTGATTTGCTTACAAACCTAAAATTACACACACAAACACAAACACAAACACACACATGTTTTCTTCTTTTTATTGCTTCAGTAACATGGTCCCAGCTAAGGACTAGATTATCAACAGGTCCTCCTGATTGCCAGATCTTCGGAATTCAGATGCTTCGCTCCTGAAAAAACAAAAAGAAAGATGTATCCTGTAAGTTAACTCGTCTCAAGCTCTGAAATTGAGAATCGGGCAAACAGATCTTTGCATCTCAAAAGAAGAAACATGCACCCATTTCTTGGGTAGTTTCGTGTGCATTGGTTTCTTATCTATGCTCTGTAATTGGGAGTTTGGGACATGCAGAGCTGCCTCCTCAAGGGCTACCTATAGTTTTGCCCCTAAAGAATGCATTTTTTTTTAACACTCTTAAAGAGTACAAACTGACAGAGAGCAGATTGGCGGATCCATGCAGGCAAAGATGCTGTGTTCTGGGCTCCTTGTTCAGGCTCAAATTATGTGCCGGATCCGCTTTGCTTGTGTAATAGACAAATTGTGCAAGCAGAGTAATTCTTGCAGTGCATCTGGAGCAGAAACAGCAAAGGAATTGACATTCCTTTGCTGTTTCGTTGTCAATTGGCAACGTCAACCTAGCTATGGCACAGATCACCTTATTATGACAAGTGAATGAGATCAGTATATAGCTTTTGAGCTAGGATCTGACACATCACACTAGTATATTTGTAGTAAACATGAGACGAGAATCAGGCTGAGTTTTGGTTACCATGAGGAATCAGTTCCAAGGCCCCTGGGTGTTGTCCTTGTACTCGGGGAACGAGACCCTGCCGGACTCGATGAGCTTGATGTCGTCCACGAGGATCTCGTAGTGGCGGCGCACCTCGTCGGCCGTCTTGGTCCCGCCCATGGCACGAGACACCTTGAGCCAGCGGTCGGGCGTGCCCTCGCCGTGGTAGGCGAGTGCCTCCTCGAACAGCTTGTTCTCCTTGGCGCTCCACGCCGCGTCGTCGCCGCCGCGGGATGAGCTCCCTGACACAGAAGACATCTCGACCTGGATCGGAATTGGTACTCGGAAACCGAGCTCAGTTAGCGCTGAAGTTTTTGCACTTCAGAAGCCCCGATGGCTATGGTTTGGTGATGGCTGTGCTGCTTCGGTGCCCGCTATTTATAGGCGCTTGGGGCCTCGCGCCGCTCGTATGGTGGTATCAGGACTGCCACCGACTTGGTGATTGAAAGATCAGTGAGGCTAATTAGATTGTGTCATTTTGAACTTTTTGGACGAAAGGTGCCTCATTTGGATGTAGATTTCGGTGCTGCGATATGACATCTCAGGCTTCTCAGCGCGGACAAAGGAGCACGATCGGTCCGTGTCAAACGTCTCCGGTGCATGGCACTGCAGCCTGCAGTGAGATATTATCTCCGGCCGGGTATTTCAGTCAGGCGAACCAACTCGCTGCGACCAAAATGCACATTAACTATCGCGAGCGTAATTTTCGGTAACGTTCGGCATGCAACAAATAATTAGCGAATAATAAATGGCTGCCGCTACACTGCTGCATGCAAGCGTCCATCGCTAGCCATGCCCAAAAAAGGGGTTATCAATACGTGCATGCACTGGTTATGCGGATAGCCATAAATATAGGATCGCAAATGCTACTCCATGATTGTTACTAGCAGTTTCCCTCGTATTTTGGGTCATATTTTCATCATAATTTTAACTAATAAACCATATTTTGACCGTGGTTTACTAGTCTCCATTCTATTTTGGTCATATTTTGACCATGATTTAATAACAATAAAATCTATGGTATACGTAGCAAAACTAAAATAATTGGAACTTGCATCCAAATACTAACCCATCAATTTTCTTTATGAGAGCGTTTTGCAAAGTTAAAGAAGATCTCTCCTTTCAGGACCTAGGATGGACTGGTATCCCGCATACTTGGGATAACCGTCAACCCGTGTTCAGTACACCCGTGTTCGACACATCAGTTCGGTTGAATTGGATCACTATTTTGTTGTAGCAGAGATGAAGGAGGGTGTGACAAATCAGTCTCGACCTAAGAAGCAATTCCGCTATGAGAACGTTTGGCAAACGATGTCGATTATGACAAGCTAGTCTGGCAAACTTGGCAAGATCGGCAATAAGTTCCCGGGCTCCAAGGTGTGGCGCAATCTTTGCAACATCTTCAGCGAACACTGGAACCGTGGGGTGCAAAGAGTTAGGTTGCTTCGCACGAGTTGTCCGGGAACTTCAGAAAAAGTTGGACAAGCTTCGTTCTCTTTTGGTTGGGTGTGGTCCGACTGATGAGGAGAAGTGCACAATTAAAAAGTTGAAGGAAGCTTTGTTCCAGGAGGAGGTGTGGATCCGTCAGCGCTCACGTGTGTTGTGGCTGTGTGAAGGTGACCGAAACACCGGGTATTTCCATGCACAAGCAGCACAAAGGAGACAGATCAATAAATTTTGGGCATTGTACGGCAAGATGGAACCGCATGTATTAATGAAGTGGAGGATAAGGAGGAAGTGCAAGCGTTTTATCAGGACCTGTATGAATCGCGGGGGTTCTCTGATCCAAACGAGTTGCTCAATCACGTGCCAGTCAAAGTTGCACCGGGCATCAACGCTTTACTGGACATCGTTGCAGCGGAGGTCAAGGAGGCGTTGTTCCAAATGGCGACTTCCAAGGCGCTGGGCGTCGACGGGTTTATGGCTGGTTTCTACCAGCGCCACTGAGATATCTTGCAAGACAACGTTACTAATGCGCTGCTGGGATTCTTGAATGTTGGGGACCTCCCAATGGGCTTGAATGATACATCTATTATTTTGATTCCTAAGGTACGACACCCCCAATTCATCTCTCACTATCGGCCCATTCCTCTTTGTTCGGTGATGTATAAAATTGGTGCCAAAGCAATTACAAAATCGATGTGAGAGAATATGGAGGAGATCATTAGCAAAGAACAAAGTGCTTTTGTACTTGGGCACCTAGTCACTGACAATGTCCTTGTGGCATATGAAAGCGTGCATTCAATGAAAGAAGGAAGAAAGGAAAAATTATTCGTGTGTGGTAAAACTTGATATGACGAAGGCCAGCGACAGTGTGGAATGGCACTATCTGGAATCTATTATGATCAAGTTGGGCTTAGCACCAGTTTTGTGAGACTTATTATGAAGTGTGTCTCCTCGGTGAGATTCTGAGTTAGGGTCAATGGGGAGCTATTACCCTACTTCATACCTTCGAGAGGATTAAGGCAGGGGGCCTATATCACTGTATTTATTATTGATGTGTGTTGAAGGGTTCTCCTTGCTGGCAACTACATTGATAGAGGAATAAGAGTGAGCTACGAATCTCCTTGGGTTAGCCACCTTCTATTTGCAAAATATCAAAGTGCAGTTAGTTTGAATGAGATTCTTCAAGTATATGGCGATGCTTCGGGGAAGTGTGTTAACAAAGATAAGAGTACTATTGTCTTCAGTTCTAACACGCCATCCCATGTGAAGCAGGCCATGAAGATTGCCTTGGATATCAATGTAGAGGCATTCAGCGAAAGATACCTTGGGCTCCATATAGCAGTCGGGCGCATTACCAGTAGAATATTTGATTACATTTCAGAGCGAGCACAAGGTAAGATTCAAGGATGGTCGGAGAAGTTGTTAGCTTCTGCTGGTTATGAAGTACTTAAATCGGTTGTTCAGGCGATGCCGACCTATAGCATGATCACATTCCTTTGACCAAAAGTATGTAAGAGTATTACCTCCCCAATGGCTAAATATTTCTTGAGTAGTTCTCTTGACAAGAAAGGCATTCACCGGATTTCCTGGAAAAATATGTCCGCCCTAAATGCAATCGGGGGATGCGGTTTTGGGACATGCATCAATTCAACCTAGCTTTATTTGGAAACCATGGATGAAGTTTGATGATGAAGCCAAATTCCTTGTGCGCTCAGGTTTTTGAAAGGCTGCTACTTCCCAGACTATGATTTTCATGCTAGCATATGTACCCAAGTTGCCCTCGGCTACCTAATGCATGATCATATCAAGCAGGGAGGCTTTGCGGCTGGGTCTTATTAAAATAGTTGGGTATTTGAGCTCCATTCTAGTTTGGACTCAGAAGTGGATCTCAGGAACAATTTCAATGACATCCCTATTCACACCAGCTAACACTCGTGTTGGACTAGTTTTAGATCTCAATGGTTATGATAATTGGACATGGAGGCGGCAGATGATTTGTGACACATTCATTGCTCCTGATGCGGAGGTGGTCTTTAATATCAAGGTGGTGACATTTATGCCTAGGATTTTGACAAAACAGGTAACTACATTGTAAAGACAGCGTATCGTGCTCTTGTGACTCAGACATAGCAGCTTGCTCTAGAGGAAGGGATGGCTACTAGGACCTCAAGGAATATCAACAGTTGTGGAAGACCTTGTTGACATTAAATGTGGTACCAAAATTTCATGTGTTTTCATGGCAAGTCTTTCGAGAGATTCTTCCTAAAGAGGCTACACTAAAGAGAAGACACATTGCTGAATTTGGCCAATGAAAGGTTTACTTAGCCATGGACGAAGACCTACAACATGCACTCATGTATTGTTCTCATGCAAAGTGTTTTTGGGACGAAGTCATGCGATGTTTGATATATGATTACCAAGGTTACATTCGGACTCTTGGGCACGGGACATTCTATGTGATGATTGGTTCAAGGATAAAGATCATGTTCTAATCATTACCATCATGTGGTCGGTTTGGCATTCACGAAACCGAATCAAGCATAATGAAGGAGGATCATGTCCTGCTACATGTATGAAGCTGACGAAAAAAGCCTTGGTGATTCTAGAACTGCCTAGGACTATGGCTTTAACTATGGCTTTAGTCTTACCAGGACATGGGTGGAGGCCCCCTGAATTGGGTTTTAGTAAGAATAACACCGACAAAGCAATTAACTTTGATGACAACTGCAGCGGTGCTGGTGGTGTAGCTCGGTCATTCACTAGCCTATTTGATGCTTGGTGCAAGCCCCATATGAGTATCTCAGACCCAATGATAGACCAGGTGTTGGCAATGTGGGAAGGTGCGTGGTTTGCTAAATTGTGTGGTTTAACACATGTGATCATGGAAGTGGGATGCCTGGAGATGGTCGATCTCTGGAACACTCGCCACAACTCTCGCTTGATTGTGGCTCCTATTCTATTAGAAATTGGAGAACCCGTTAGTGACTTTCTGTTTTCTAATAATCTTCTTGTAATCGGGCAGAAACTATCCCCGCACATCTTTGTGCTAAGCATGCTTGCACATTAAACGTAACATATAGCTGGCTCGATGAGACACCAAGCTTCTTAGTGACCAACTTGTTTGCTGATTGTCCTAGTAATGCACCTATATGAATAAAGCTCTCTGTATTGCCTACGAAAAAATAAAATGTAGGAAGCTGAGCTACAATAACTAAGCACATATTCACCGGGAAGATTAGTTCCTAGCACTTTTAATGCACATAGCACCTCTCCTAAGAACTAATGCATTGGAAGAGGCACGAGACGACTAAAATTCCAACCCAAAGGGAGTAGGAAATTTTGCTTACGTGGCATATGATTAAGGAAGAAAGAGAATGGTATATCTTATATGATACCGTGTCATAATAAACGATGTGTTGTTATACCCATGCAAGAAAATAAATGAGATCATTTTAAATACTAACTAATGATGTTATACACTACGGAGGTTGTATCGGATGCATGATACTAGTGTATGGTACTCCCTCACTACGAGTAGTGTAAGATATCCAATATCCGACTGCCTCATAGACTTTTGTTTTCTTGAACTGTCCTCAACCCATTGCCATCATTCTCATAATGGAGATAAAAAATTTCAAGAGATCCAGACAAAAGGAAATGAGAAACGGAGAAAGAGTGAGTTATGCACCAATAGAAAACCCCACCGTGCGTTCCCGCAATTGGAACATGCACAATGGAGCAAAAACCTGTTAGACCTAAGATAGAACCTACACAATGCGGGTAGTTCAACAACATCAAGCACAAAAGATTACAGATCCACATATAATAAGCCAATCACAGATGAATGAGACAGAGACCGGATGACTCCAAAACTACATGAAAGAAAGACTTTAGTAGCACTTGCAGATCAACGTCAAGATGACTCATGAGCATCATGTGTCCCTGCACAAATCTTCTTCATCGCTACCATGATCTTGAGCAATCCGCGCCTTGCTTTGGGGTGTCCATATACTTGACTTTGTGAATACACATCCAAGACAACAAAGAAGAACAAGTATCAAATACAACCTCAGGACTTCTTAGGATCTTATTCTCAAAGGTAGTTTTGTTGTGTTGGTTCCAAATGACCCAGATAACTGCAGCCAAACATTAGTAAATAGACACTCACCATTAGGCAACAAAGCATAACACCATGAGTAATGTTGTCACGTATTACTTTGGTTAGATCAGTACCAAGAATCATGCCTACATTACACAAAACAACCCTGCCACCTAAGAAAAGTTGTTGAGCCGACTCATATTGATCAGAGAATGAACGTTAAAGGTTACCACCTTATTTTCTCCTTTTCATAACATCCCTAGTCAACATAAAATTTTGGAATAATTATTGTAAGAAGATACGGATTTTCATATTCAACTATAATGCCCTCCTTCTCGGCTAAGTCCTTTTCCAACATATCTTCTACCGAACTAGTTGTAAAATATGGTTCTTACCTAGCCCTCAATATACCTCATCACCATTACAAGGTGTGAGTAGGTTCATAGCCTCATTCTTAACACCTTCCCATCATTCACTAGTATAGAATCAAACTTTATTTGGAGGCACTTTTGGTATATAGAATGACGGTGGTTTCCCATTCCACCTCAAATTTTGTGTTGCTAATACTCGGTCTAGTGGTGGCGGTTAAAGAAACCACCTCCAATATTGTGGGTAGCATAGTCGGTTTGTACATATAACCATGTCCAATGCTCTACGTGTCGCAAGCAGTTTCATACAAATAATTGCCTCCATTATGTGTACACCAGGGATCCATTTTTTTCTTATTATGTACTCACCCCTGCTAATGGCACTAGCTAAATGCTTGTGAGTTGCAATAGAGCAACAAAATATATAAACGCATTAGCCAAATGATTGTTTCCATTGAAAAAATATCAAGCTCTGCCCCTTCAGCTGGGAGTTGGATTCTTAGCACCATGGGTGGATAACTCCAATAAAACAGAAAATATTTCATTGGATTAGTACTTCCTCTATCTCGGCGTATAGGGTGTGTGCATAGTTCTAGGTCATCGATTTGACTTACCAAACATGCGTTCTATTTCACCAAAAGTATATCATTGGATTCTCAAGAGGATGTAGTTTCTAAAAATATATTTTTCATCACATATAGCACATATTTAGCTAGTTAAATTGTCAACCTAGAACTACGTGCATGCCTTATAAACTGAGACGGAGGGAGTAATAATCATTGTTCACATGTAGTGAGTATATGAAACCATATTGCATTTGAGGTGACCCATAGGAATTGTTTTTTTTGGTAACATGTGCCCCTCCTACTCATGACTCCCTATGACACGCGTCCTCTCTAGTGACCCTTCCTAACCCGTGCATTTTAGTCCTAATCCCTTTTACATAAATATATTATGTATAATGAATCTGCTTCTACTTCATTTCTCACTGCTAGCTTCTCAGATCCACTGGTGTTGTCACTGCTCCACCTCATCCTCAGGTTACAATGTTCTCACATCTTTTCAGAAAATAGAAATAGTTCTAAGCACATTATGTGAGTCACTCAAAATGGTTAATATGAAGTAGACGGGAAATATATCAATGGTTATGTCCCCTCTTACGAGTCCAATGCCCATGTCCACCACATCAATGCAAGGGATCCTGTGAACAATGGAAACATAAGAGCTACAACTATTGCATGTTAATTAGCAGTCATGCATGGAAAGAGGGCAGGATTGAAAGGGAAGTGAAGAAAATATGGTTTTTGTTCTATTTCTTGCCGTACAAGGAGATATGCATAGCAAATTGTTTACCATAACATTGAAGCTACGTGATCTTCTCGTGCCAGTCATTTTCTTACAAAAAGGAAAACTGACAACAAGGAGATTCTTCAATGAGATAATTTATTATGGGAAATTATTAAGAGTAAAGATTGTATGGAGTGTATTTTTTTAGTAAATGTGCTTAATTGTTTTGGTAAGTGCAAAGAGGATACCATTAAACATTTATGTTCTTCTGATAAGTAATTAATGTTGTGAATGTTTTAGGGTTCAACGACATATCAAATCATGGACAAGGTACCATCGTAGGGGGAGGTGGGTGATGGTCCATCACTCACCAACTCCCCTTTAATAGTAAAGATTCTGATAAGTGCGCTAAATTGTTTTTGGAAGTTTGAGGAGGCGACAACACATGCATGACGTACCATCGTACCAGGGGGTAATAGACCGTCATTACGAACTCCCCTATAATAGTAGAGATTCAGATGAAACATTAGAATACAAAGGTACAAACATAACATATCATTCATTGCAGTACGCCAGTACCCATAGTCCATAAGCTTTACAAGTTCACCTGATGCAAAGACATTAGAATGGTACATAAGTTTGGAAGTCCATAGTCATCAGATGCTCTATCACTTATGCCTTGCCTTCTAATATCATTAGCTGGTGCCATTTATAATTCTAAAGCACACACCTCACCATCAATGTTTTTATGCAATGCAACTAAAATAAAGCTACATGTAGGAAAAAAATTAGTGGGTTATTGAAAATGTAATGCGAGCTAAATTTAAGTAGCAGGTATACAGTTGTACTCTGCACAGAAGATAAATCTAAGAAGTCCTAGAAGTTTCCATTATAATAGAGAAGTCAAAGCAATTTAAATTTTATAGAGAATAAAAGGATATAAATTGTATCAGTTTATATTCTAATAGACAAGTGGTACTAGCTTGCATTTTACAGAAATGACAAAATAGAGAAGTTGTTCTAGTTTCCATTATAACTGAGAATTGGAACCAGTTTACATTTACCAGAAAAGATAGTAGATAAACTGTAGTAGTTTATGTTTAACTGAGAAGTTGAAGCATTTCGTATTTATAGAAAGGATTAATTGAAGTGTCGACAAAACTTGAAGAAGTCGGAGCACCACCGACAGTAATGGCCACGTAGGCTCGCCACCAAATCCTCACATTGTCGGCCAACTATAAATGGAAGCCGCCTCCCTAACCCTAAACCTAGCCACCGGATCACCTAAAAAGAACTTAATATAGATCCTCCGTTGCCGGCTTGAAATCGCCAATCCATCGTCCCTACTGCCGGAGCCATGGTCCACAGGCACACCACGTACTACACAGAGCTCACCCCCGCCTACTGAGCCCAAATAACAATGGAAGTAGCCATGTTGGTCGCCGCTCGCGATGTGACCCCGACCCAAGCTCCTCTTCAGATTCGGAGGAAGAGGTTGAGGCGGAGGGAAGTAGAAGGAGGAGGAGGCAGAGGCGGAGTTGAAGGGCAACGATAGCTCCCATATGGCGGCGCGCTGAAGGAGCACATCAGTGCCAAGTGCGGAATAGCGTCAAGCTCGAGGATGTTGTTGTCATCATCACAATCCTCACGAACTCCGAGCTGGTGGGGGAAGACCACACCATCACTGAATTGATTGCTGATGAATGCGAGGTCGCCGCCAACCGTATCCTGATGGCCAACACGTGGTGTGAGTCGGAGGAAATGTTTCCCAACCAAGACAACGACAAACCAATGGGATATGTCTGCTGGCACCCATGACGACGAGGCCTCTGGCTTCGACATCATCTACATATCCTCGTCCAACGAGTAGAAGTATCTTCTCGTTTATCTAAATAATATAGTACTAAGTCTAATAGTTGCAGTACTAACTATGTAGTAGATGTAGTACCAAGGATTGTCATCTACCTGTTATATAATTAAGCATTGCAAGTCTGTAACCTAGCTAAGTGGAAATTCCTATGTTGGGGTTTTGGCAGATATGGGGGGTTCTAAGACCTAACTAACAACTTTACATCTCGGTGGTGTCAAGGCCACACAACATGGGAAGACGCAACACGGTGATGAGCTACACCACACTACACGGGAACATGCACCATGATGAGCATTCGAGGGTTGGCAGCTACAAATATGTGATATGTGGGTGACGAATAGTATGATTAATGGGGAAGAGGAAAATATAATGGATAGGTGTTCAATCCACGCAAGTGTCTCTAGCTAAAAATCCACATCGAATACATACTAACTAAAGGCGGTTATGTTTCTCTAAATGCAACTGTATGTTAGTACATACAATTTCAAATTTGTACAACCTCCAACGTACAAATAATCACCTGCCACTGAATTCTTACAGACGCATGTGTAATTTTGGGGACATAACCATGTCCGAGGCCCGCTACTAATACTCCGTTTTATACTAGTGGTAGGGGTAAATCATACGACAATCTCGTCCTAAGTCAGGTAGACTTATCAACTTCAATACAATCTCTTACTATGCCATCAGGATGGTCATCTATGTTGAATAACATAGGAAACTTGTCGTGTAAAAGGGCTTAGGAATCCTTCTACATTCTACCAATATCACGAGAGCCAATTTTGACTTTTATAGCTAACATATGTAGTTATTTTACTTTAAGTAGGTCTTTCCAGCCAGGTGAGTCAAAAAACTTGGTTATCAAAGAAGCAACATTGCAATGTTTTAGATATTTGTATTTCACCGCATATTTGTAGAGGCCATCACATTTCTCTAGATTCCACCAGTATTTAACAAAAGACAAATGTCCAGTTTCCAAAGATCTGTGACCGCCAATCCCCCTTTCTTCTTAGATCTACAAACTCTAGACCATTTTACAAGATGAGACATCTTTTTATTACCTCAACACTACTAGTTAAGATCTCCTTCTATGTTTATTCAACTTCTCAACAAAGGTTTTAGTTATAAGGATCATGGACATATGGTAGTAAGAGGTACTGAATAAGGAAGCATTCAAAAAAATGTTTCTTCCTCCCATGCAGGAAGTATTTTCCCATCTAGGCATCAAACCTTCTAAAGTATTTCTTTCTAAATAAAAACTGAGTCCCAACTCTCGGAGAGGAATAACTAAGATGCATCCCCAAATACATCATGGTAAAGTGTGTAATTTGACAATTAAACAAGTCAGCATATGAGACAACTATACCATTAGCTCCATTTATGCAAAAGATCTCAATATTTTGAAAATTAATTTTCAAGATAGCGAGAGGATTAAATAGATACAAGATGGATTTAAGGTTCAGAACTTTTTGCTTGATCATGCTCAATGAAAATTAGAGTATCCTTTACATATTGAAGAACAAAGAACCTATAATCTATGATACCAGGTGCTAAGCCCACAATCATATCATTTTTTGAGCACTTGCACTCATTTTAGTTATACAAACGACAACAAGATGTAAAAAAAGGTGGCAGGGGATCCCATGTCTAACCCTGCCCCCCACCTTATCACTTTGGAAGTAGGGTCCAGTTGTCCGTTATTAAGCTTAAAGCTATTGGTTCCATTATGCAGCATGATATGTGTCCAACGTATCTATACTTTATGAAGTATTCATGCTATATTTACATCAATTATATATGGCTTTGGTGCACTTTTATATTATTTTTATGGGCTAACTTATTAATCTAGTCATTTCCTGCTTTTTTATGTTTTTTGTTTCGCAGAAAATCCACAAGGAAGGTCCAAACAAGATGAAAATTTATGACAATTTTTTCTGGATCGAGAAGGACCCTAGAAGCTTCCGGAGGCAACCAAAGACCCACGAGGTGACCACAAGCCACCCCGACATGCCTAGGGGGTAGGGCGCGCCCCCTGCTTGCGCCCCCTCGTGGCTACGTTTGGCGTGATTCTAACTCTGAAAGATCGTATAAATAGAGAAATCCCTAGGAAGAAACCTACAATCTTTACTCTGCCGCCACAAGCCTTTGTTCCGAAGCAATATCATTTGGTGGCCTTCTCCGGCATCCTGCCAGAGGGGGAAGCCATCATGGAGGCTATCTTCATTATCCTTGCTGCCTTCATGGCGATGCATGAGTAGTTCATCCTCGGGGCTGAGGATTTGTGCCAGTAGTTATGTGTTTGATCTCTCTCTCTCTCTCTCCCTTCCTCTCTCTCTCTCTCTCTCTCTCTCTCTCTCTCGTATTCTTGATTTTCCATGATCTTGATGTATCATGAGATTTATTAATATAATTGGATCACATGATGTTCACCTCCCTCTCTTATTTTCGTGGTGAATTGAGTCTTGCTCTTTGAGGTTATGTTGGATTGAATATTTTGGATTTGAGATCACTTGATGCATGTCTACCTCACGGATTTCCATCGTGTCATCAAGGTAATCTAGGTGACATAAGAGTTGATTGATGCGTATCATATGGTATTGTCATAGTATGATCTCTGGAACTATTCGTCACACTTTGGGGTAGTTTATAAGATTGATTGGAAACACACTTTGAGGTGGTTTACTACCTATGAAATTTTATCCTACTTTCTCTTATAGGAATATAGACTTTGGAGTGATTCTTTGCGGCACATTTAGGGATTATCATGTGATTCAATTATGTTAATGATGTTGATAGATTACACTAGCGAAAGTATGAACCCTAGGCAATATTTCTAAGCATTGAGACAATGTTTTGCTCACTTTTTCCTACTTGCTACCTTGTTGTTTTTAATTGTTCAGATTATAAAAATCTATTTCTACCATCCACATTACACATGTATCATCATATCTTCGCCGAACTAGTGCACCTATACAACTGAAAATTGTATTGGGTGTGTTGGGGACACAAGAGAGTACTTGTATTTTATTGCAGGGTTGCATGAGAGAGAACCATCTTCATCCTACACCTCCCATGGATTGATAAACCTTAGGTCACCCACGTAAGAGAAATTTGTTGTTGTCCTACAAAACTCTCCACTTGGAGGGCCAACCAAGTCAGCAAGAATAAAGTTGCGTAGTGGACATCATAACACACTCTTGACCTAATATCACCAAATAGGATAAATCCTCTCAGTGTGCGGCACTCCAAAAGAAAAGCCTAATTGACCTCGTGGTAGGCCTGTATAGAGTCTAATTTAGAACAATACCATTTTTTTTACCATGAGTATGAGGCACAATCACATGTAGAGTAACAATATTATCCATGATACTGTTGTTCCTAAAGATGGCATTTTAATGTCTGCTAATTAAGCGTTTAGCAACGCCATCCTCCATAATATCTGGGGTTCTTGCAATCCATTTGTAAATACATCTACAAAGATAAATTGGTCTAAACTTTTGAATCTTACTAGCATAAAAAAACTCGGGCAAAAAGGTTATGATTCCATAGTTAAATATTTGGACATCTAGAGTACCAACATGGGAAGAGTGAAAAAGGGCCATCACATCATGTTGCACCGCATCCCAACAACTTTAGAAAATCTCAACGGGTATATTGTTAGGACAAGGTGCTCTATTAGCCTCCATAGAGAATAGGACATCTTTTACTTCTTCCATGCTAAAAGGTCTAATTGTCTTAGTATTCTCTTCTTGAGAGGCTTTCTCCTTAGCACTCCAACAACTGGGGCCAAATGTTAAAGGTTACAAGGTGTTGGCCTAAATAATTCTCTATAATATTGGTTGGAATGGATTAGTAAATTTGTGTTGCCTTATATATAAACATGCCCACCAATTAAGGAATGAATTGTACCATAGAAATTTTATGGAAGTGTCATGTATTTTGATCATCTTTCCAACCACCTTTCATGGGATTACTTCAACCAATAGATATATTCGTCACTAGAATCTTATTAAGCTCCATCATAATGTGAGCTCTTCTACCATATAATTCAGGAGGGAAAGGGCTTAATTTCTCAAGATCTTCTCCGCCAGTAAGTTCACCTCTAAAATCATTCTTCATTTTCTTTGTAGACTCAAAATGATTAGATACCTAAGATTTAAAGTATGTTTTCAACTTTTCATTTTGATGCTTATTACATCAATAGGATCATGAGCACATACTTTTGTACTCTAGATTTTATGCACTAAAGGAAAGAAATCATATTAACAAGGGGAAATAAAACCCCTCCAATCTATAAAGAAATCATATACATCAATATGTAGTATGTTTATGTTTACTGGTCCAAGTATACTGGTCCCATTTATATGAATCTCTCTTAGCGCAATAGTGTGGATAATCATATTACATACATACATACATACATACATACATACATACATACATACATACATACATGCATACATACATACATACATATGAATTTTAAAAATATCCTCACAACATTTGAGGATGTGAAAGTCTTCCCCGCTAAAATAAGCAAACTCCATATTACAATAATAGGCAGCCAGCTCCACGAACAATTCATCATGTGCAACTCCACAATTAATTAGTAGGCCCCATTTGTCTTTTAAGAAACAAAATATAACCATAGATAATCCAACCCCAAAGAATCCCAGAGAATTAATTATTTCATATGTTTGCCACACTAACAAAAGAACATTTCAAGTTATCTTTTTTTAACAACACATAGGAACCCTCCAACTTTATCCAAAAAAGGGGTCAACTTCCAATAGAACAACTTATAAGGATTAAATTTTCCAAAGAGACCAGAAGAATAACTATTTTCCAGTAGTTTAATTTACATATTTTTCACTTCAAATCTTCACTCGGTTAAATGGTTTTCCATTTAGAAAGTTTAATTATGTAATGGGTCAATACGATCGATGATCCGCAAATGATCTGAGTTATCAGCTAGCCTGGGATCTTTGGGTCATGATAAAATCACATTGGGCACACTGCCATATTAGTGAATGCATACCTAAATGCTAGCTAATATTGAGATTTCCGCCGTCGTTTATGTATATAAAGACTTTGATGTGGAGCATCCTTCGATCGTCCCCATGGACCCTAGACCAACACATCAAGCACCACGTGGACCTATGACAAGAGCTTGCGCACGTGCCATCGAAACCGATGTGAACTCACTCCTCTTCGAGATTGAAATGGACACCAATGGAACTTGGATGCTACCTCACCAAAATGTGCTATGTGTCATTAGGTACGAGGACGACCACCACAAAGCATCTAGGGAGCATCCCGAAGGCCAAGGAGAAGGACCCCATGACCACAAGGAAGAAGGAGAAGCTCATCAAGTCAAAAGCAGCAAGTCCCAGGCAACCCCGTGCACACGGCCTCCCCCGACCCCGTGCCCATGGGTCTCCCAGAAAGCTACTGGAAGTGAAGATGCGCACCCCCGTTCGCATGGCCTCCAGACCCCATGCGCATGGGCGTGTAATGTGCCCACGGGACCCCATGCACACGGTTCTCAGTTACACCGTGCACACGACCCATCCAGGTTGCGGCCGAGGGTTTCGTGTCTTGCCTCCCAAGTCATCCCCTTCCTCCCTCTAGCTATATATCCCAATCCTAGGACACTCTTTAGGGTTAGCAAAGTATATGTGAGACATTGATTGAGCTTTGCTCCTTCTACCACTCCTCATGGAGATCAAGACCTCTTAGGAGAAGATCCCAAGTGGATATCAAGACCTCCTCTTGGAGAAGACTATCATCAAGACCTCACCTCCTTGGGAGTGGGAAGAACCTTACCTTTGTGCTTCTTTCCCTGGATTGTTCTTGTATTCATGTGGATCTCAACTATGCTATTCTAGTGGATATGTAATTGGGTTTTGTTTGAGTGAATTTCCTCTTTGTGTTCTTGTGTTCACCCTCTTTACCCACTCCAAGTGTGAAAAGGTCTCCACTTGGCTTCCACCCTAAAACATCTTGGTATCACGAGCAACCCATGGTGCTTAGGAAAGCAATGGGGTCGGTGGCAACGGACGCGGGCTCGGCAGAGCGGCAGCAGCTGCTGCATCAACGAGCTCCGTCTGGGTGACGCGAGCCACCTAGCACTCGACATGAAGACGGCGAGCATTGGCCATGGTGAGGGCGGAGCAGGAACCAGAGTGAAGTGAAAGAACTGTAACACAACCCTACCTGGCATGCCAAATGTCGGAATCAGGGCTCCAGGGTACCAAGAAAGGTTCGAACTCTGGGGTGTGCACACTGCCTCCGTTAACCTTTGTCTCGCGATGCTCCAGTGTGCTCGAGTTGGAGAAGAAGAACAATGAGCAAGCCAGTTTACCCAGGTTCGAGCGACCTTGCGGTGTAAGACCCTACTTCTGCTTGGTGGTTGGATTGCCACGCGAGGAAGGATGAGTGAGGGAGTCCTGGACTAGGGGGTGTCCGGACAGCCGGACTATCAATATCCGCCGGACACCCAGACTACGAAGATACAAGATTGAAGACTCCGGCTCGTGTCCGTAAGGTACTTTCCTTGGCGTGGAAGGCAAGCTTGGCAATACGGATATGTACATCTCCTACCATTGTAACCGACTCTGTGTAACCCTAGCCTCTCTGGTGTCTATATAAACCGGAGGGCCTTAGTCCGTAGGACGAACATACATCTCAACAATCATACCATAGGCTAGCTTCTAGGGTTTAGCCTCCTTGATCTCGTGGTAGATCTACTCTTGTACTACCCATATCATCAATATTAATCAAGCAGGACGTAGAGTTTTACCTCCATCGAGAGGGCCCGAACCTGGATAAAAACATTGTGTCCCTCGTCTCTTGTTACCATCCGCCTAGACGCACTGTTCGGGACCCCCTTCCCGAGATCCGCCGGTTTTGACACCGACATTGGTGCTTTCATTGAGAGTTCCTCTATGTCGTCGCCGATAGAGCGGATGCCTCCACCCGTCTTCAAAGACGGTGTTTTCGCCGGAGGGGCCTTGGCCGTCGGCCAAACTATCCGGCTTGTTGGTTTCCTCATGACTGCCTGTCCGGCCGCCGCTTCGGCAACGACTTCTCAAGTCGTCAGAAGCAATCTTCGCGTCAGCCCTAAAGCTGCCGAACAGTTAGATCCAATCGAGCTCTCGTCTGTTAACGAGCTCTTGGATCGCATCGCCGCCCTGGGAGTCGCTACAGACTACAACCAGATTGGGCTTAAAACCGATCTGAGAGAGATCAACTCTCCCCAGGCCACCCACCACGTCTTTGTGGTGGAGGAACAGTATGGCAACTCTTTGCCAATATTGAAGACAATTCATGTCCGGATTCCCGAACCCTCCATGCCGGATCCCCGCGGAGGGACGGACTTCAATCGAGCGTGGAACTTAAAATCACGCATCGCACCGGACTCGCTGGATTGCGCCCAGCAAACCAAGCTTCCGAATTCGGAAACTCCTTGGCCTCTGAGCCTCAAGATGGGCAGGGATCCGGATTTTGCTCCACCCACCCGACCAGACATATGCGATCTAACTCTAATATGGCAAGAGCCTCTTCAAACAATTACATCACTCTTGGGCGATTCCTCCGGTTATGGACGGGATAAAGGACTGCCGAGAGGAAAGCGCAATATCAATCTTACGCAATAGCGCGCGGACAAGGGAATACTAAGCGCCATTGATCGTTGCAAAATTACGCTTCACCGATCGGCATCCATTATGCGAAAATCTTGTGCGATGGAAGTTTCCGCAAACCGAAAATCAATTTTGGAATAATCCGCCCCAAACCCAGTCCAGCAGATAAAGGCGCCTTACAATCAGGCCCCAGATGCAAAAACGAAAAAACAAAAACCCAACAAGGGAAACAGAACCGTACTGGAGGGATGGCTCAATAGACCCTGTAAACTTCATAGTACAGAAGGAGCCGTCCCAACACATAGCCTTCGAGCATGTTGGATATTACGACAGGTGGCCAAAAGTGGCGAAGAGCTTCTAGCTCCGGGAAACCACTCCAACAATACCAGCACGGTATCAGCAGTCTTCGAGACTTCGCATCAAATAATATGCGAAAATGAACAATCCGCGAACTCGCCGAAGTCTACCAAGTAGCAACAGCAAATCCATGGAGCGACACAGCTATTACCTTCAACGCCAGCGACGAGCCCACATTTCTAACAACCAGGGCCCCAGCCGCACTGGTACTTAGTCCCATAGTGGACGGCTTTCGACTGACAAAAGTCCTCATGGATGGCGGCAGCGGACTAAACCTCATTTACGAGGAAACTCTGCGGAAAATGGAAATCGATTGGAGCCGTATTGAGCGAAGCAGCACAACCTTTAGAGGAATAATCCCTAGCAGGAAGCGCTGCACGGAAAAATCACACTCGATGTGGTGTTCGGCTCTCCGGACAATTCTGAGATCCAAAGAAGTCACGTTCGGTGGCCCGTTCATGATGGCTATCCGCCATATTAGGACGAGAGGCATTCACAATATTTCAAGCAATACCTCATTACGGGTACATGAAGCTCAAAATGCCTGGGCCCAGCAGAATAATCACTCTCGCTAGTGATCCGGACATAGCACTCCGCATCGAAAACAAGACAGCCGCACTAGCCCTCGAGGCACTATCCGAAGCCTTAGCGGTAGAGGAACTCACTGCGCTGCGCTCTACGGTGAACAGGGACGATGTGATACTTGATAAAAGATCCAAGTCCACATCCTTCAAACCAGCAGATGAGATAATAAAATTCCAGGTCCACCCAACGGACCCAACAAAGACGGCCTCCATCGGGGCACAGTTGAACCCCGAAGTGGACACCGCACTGCGCGAATTCCTTCGGGAAAATTGTGATATCTTCGCCTGGCACCCTTCGGACATGCCCGGAATCCCTCGCAGGTTGGCAGAACACAGCCTAAACATCCTAAAAGGATTTAAGCCAGTCAAACAAGCTCTTCGACGATTTTCCGAACCCAAAAGACAGGCAATGGGAGAAGAGCTAGCCAAACTATTGGAAGCCGGATTCATTGGAGATATTAAACATCCGGACTGGCTAGCAAATTTGGTGATGGTACCAAAGAAGGATAAATCCTGGCGCCTTTGTGTCGATTTTAAAGACCTCAATAAAGCTTGCCCAAAGGATCCCTTCCCTCTCCCCCGCATTGATCAAATTATCGATGCTACAGCAGGGCACGATTCGTTGTGCTTCCTGGACGCATACTCTGGCTATCATCAAATCAAGATGGCAGAAGCAGACCAAGCCGCAACGGCATTTATCACTCCATATGGACCATTCTGCTTCAACATGATGCCCTTCGGACTCAAAAATGCCGGCGCAACATATCAGCGCATGATTCAAACATGTCCGGCTACCGGATCGGCAAAGCAATCGAGGCATCGTGAGCGATGTGGTCGTCAAAACAAAACACGTCGAAACTTTAGTAGACAATTTGAGGCTCACATTCGACAACCTCAGAGCATATGACATAAAGTTGAACCCGGAAAAATGCGTTTTCAGCGTACCAGCCGGAAAGCTCTGGGCTTCATCGTATCCGGTCGAGGAATTGAAGCAAATCCGGCCAAAATCGAGCTCTGTCACAATTGGATATCCCAAAAGACCTCAAGCAAATACAAAAATTAACGGGATGTGTGGCAGCCTTGAGCGCTTTATCTCCGTTTAGGAGAAAGGCGTTGCCCTCTATCGCCTCCTCGGTATGCCAACACTTTGAGTGGGCGGACGCTGCCCTTCTTGGGACTCGAAGAAATAAAGGCCATACGGCAACAAATCCGGTCTGGCTGCACCAATCGGGCGAACCAATGTTGTTATACATCGCAGCAACGCATTAAGTTGTAAGCGCGGTCCTCGTCGTCGAGCGAGCGACGAAGGGCATAAATTCCCTCTTAAAAACCCGAGTATTACGTATCCACTGTGTTAACCCCCGCAAATCCCATTACCGCATTATCGAAGATAGCATATCACGGTGTTCATGGCGTCTCGAAAGCTTCGCACTACTTTCAAGAGTGCTCGATAATGATGGCCTCAAGTACCACTCAATGACATTATAAATAACCGCGACATAGCGGGCACGATAGCAAAATGGGCCATAGAGCTCTTACTATTCGACATCACTTACAAACATCGACGAGCTATAAAGTTGCAAGTTTTGGCTGACTTCGTCGCCGAATGGATGAAGCCGAACTCCCTAAAATGCGGTGCATACTCAATTGGACTATGCACTTGACGGTTCCAAAATGTTGACCGGATGGGGCTGGCGTCGTCGCGTCCCCACCGGAGATCTGATCGATATGTACTCCAAATAATGTACACGGACTCCAACAATGCAGCCGAATACGAGGCCCTACTACATGGTCTCCGGATGGCGGTCTCCATGGGCATTCAACGCCTAGAGGTGCGGGGACTCAAACCTTGCAATATCCCAAATAAGCGGAGACTTGACGCCAAGGATCCGAAAATGGCAGCATATCGTAACGCTGTCCTAAAATGTCATTTCGGTTTGAAGGACTCGAATTCCATCACATAGCCGAGATAATAACCAAGCGGCCGGCGTCACAGCACGCATCGGTGCGAAACGTGATGCTGTCCCTCAAATATCTTCACAGAGCGGCTTTTCAAGCCATCCGTACTATGGGAAGAGGAGCCGGCAGCGACAAACCGAGAAAACCGCACGCAATCGGTGATTGGCGGATGACATAACACCCTCCGCCATACGACATAATGGTAGTAATCGCTGCGTGGGACAGAACCTTTCCTAGCCTACTTACTTAGGCAGGAACTTCCAAGACCAAAATGAGGCCCATTGCGTAGTCCCGCGATCGAAGGCCTACAAGGTCCATGAGGAGAACTTTATAAGAAAAGTAGTACCGAGTCCTTCAAAGGTGTATCTCCGAAGAAGAGGCGAAACCTCTGGCTGAAATTCATGCGGACTAGGCGGACACCACGCAGCAGCCGGGCCCTTGTAGGAAAGGCATTCCGTACAGATTTTATTGGCCGACGGCTCGGGCAGACGCATAGGACTTGGTCCGGCGATGCGTTGGTTGTCGACTCTTTGCTAATCGAGCCACATGCCACCCGCCCTCAAAACCATACCCATTACACGCCGTTCGCGATGCAGGGGCTTGACATGGTGGGACCCCTTAAAGGAGGAACCCACAAGAAAAAGTACCTATTGGTCATGGTGGATAAGTTCACCAAATGGATAGAGGCCAAACCGGTCAAAACGGCAGAGTCCGGACCAGTGATAGACTTTATATCAGAGGTGGTACACTGTTACGGAGTCCCCCACAGCATCATCACCGACAACGGCACGAACTTCACGGCCGATGAGGTTAATTCATGGTGCAAAAATATGGGCATCAAGCTCGACTATGCATCAGTCTATCACCCTCAAACCAACGGTCAAGTGGAAAGAGCAAATGGTCTAATCATGAGCGGCATCAAACCCAGACTAGTGAGGTCACTCACTAAATCCGACACCCAATGGGTCGAGGAGCTCGACTCCGTACTCTGGGGGCTGTGGACAACGCCTAACCGTACTACCGGATTCACACCATTTTTTATGGTATACGGCGCAGAGGCGGTCTTGCCTGCGACATTATTCATGACTCACCTCGAGTGCGCATGTATGAGAAAGAGAGGCCGAGCTAGATCGGCGGGACAGCTTGGACACATTGGAGGAAGAACGTGGCGTCGTGAAGGCTCGTTCGCATTCTATCGCAGCAGGCCGAAGATATCAAAGCGAGAGAAATACGGGCCAAGACTTACAACGTTGGCGAACTAGTTCTCGCTGCGGACAAGAAAAGGACAAGCTCAAGCCGGATGGGAAGGCCCTTCATTATTGATCAAGTCTTGACCGGCGGAGCATACCGTCTCTGAAATCGTCGGACAACCGACTCGAGCGAACCCATGGAACGCAGCCCGACTCGAGCGATTCTATGCCTAGCGCCGGACTAAGAGTTCGTCCCTTCCCCGTCCAACCTTTTATATTTGGCTGTCTTTTGTTTCTCTTTTTATCATTTTAACTTAAAAGCCCTTGGGGCCTATTTTCGCATTCTTTGCATACGCATACGATGTGCCATCCTTTTCGTTATTCTGGGGCTTCTTTTACGAAGCTCAACTATCTGGTTTTATACCCAACACATGTGTCAAGCTTCCACATGTACCTTTTACTCGCCATTATATGCATCGATATGACTTAAGTTTTGGCCAAGCTGGGTTGCTGGCTCTGTGCTTACCCTCGTTCCCGATTGTTCGGCTAGGAGGTAAAGGAGCACCTCTGCGATTATTCTGCTGGTCACCGGATGTGTACCTCAGACGGGTGAAGCCGAAGCTAAGCGTTCTTAAGGGAATATTCGGTCGGTGATTTAAAAGATGACTTTTTTCTTATTTACCTATCTGCCCCCAGATGTTTTACTGCTCTCTTTGCAGTCCGGACATGCACTTTAGGGCATGCCTCCCCAGTGAAAGGAACCCTTAACGGAACTATTCTCCCTGGAAGATGTTTCTTACTAACCATGTAATATAACATAACTAGTTGGGCACTTGTCTGACAAAGCACTAATGACCCCTACGCCTGGTCTCCATGCATACCACGGTTGTCTCTTAACCAAAAAGGTATTCAGACACACTCCGGACTCTAGGGTCCTGAGGTCGAAGCGAAAAGGTCGGCAAAGACAAATGATCTACAATCCGGCTAGAAGGAATTTCACATGTCATTTTAAAGGATAACATACATTGTCAAATTTATTGATTGTATTCCTCCTCAATCCCGTCTAACAGGCTGTCCAGTTTATAGTCCCGTTGGGAAAACTTAGCAGCCAACTCTACTTGGCTGTACACTAAACTCACAGGGATCTCCTTCCCATCGGGCCCCACCGGTCCAACTTCGGCCATGTGGTTGGGGTCCGCCTTCTTGTACCGCGTCTTCACCATGGCCCAAGCCTCCCTAGCACCTTGACGGCAAGCTGATATCTTGCACAACCGGAAGCGCTGCCGCACTCCCTGCAGCTTCTCCGCAAGCTCCCCGAGACCCTCGGGCAGGGTGAGGGCTGGCCATAAAGCATGAACGATGCCGCTCATTGCCTGCCGAACTCGTTCGAGTAGCTGCAACAGTTCGGGAAGTTCATCACCCATTGATATGGGCATCTCCTCTGCAGGACGACCCGTGAGTATACCTACAAGACATATTATGTCAAATTGCTTCCTCGCCGAACTCTTCTTTCCTAAAGAGTTCGCTCAAGCACTTACTATATATGCCGCGATGAAGCCATTGATTCTCCTTGACAGAGCCGGACAGCTCGGCCTGTGCGCCTTTCAGCTCTTCTCCGAGCTTGGCGTTGGCATCTTGGAGCTTGTTCCTTTCCTGCTGAACCCTATTCAGACACTCTCGCCGACCTTTAGTGGCGAAGCAATCTTACTGTCCGGATCTTGTCCGGCGGCACCTCGCAATGTCATTATTAGACTCGTCGCGCACGCCGCCTGGCGCTTATATTAATTTATACAAATGTGTTACCAGGAGGGTCTTTCCGTCTCCTCCTGCGGCAAAGTCTTGACCTCAAGTTGGGCCTTGCAATCTTGCGCTCCCGAGACAGCTGGGCATTCTTCTTGTTAAATGCCTGAAATTTCAAATGATCCTTAAATCAGTTAGCATAACTAATTTAAGTTTCGGGGGCTACCGGTATATACAACCATTAAAATTCCCTTACCCGTATGTCTTTCACATACTGCTCCGTGCCTCTGGTAAAACAATTTTGAGCAGCACGGAGATGCGCGTCCCCTGCGTTGAAGGTGTCCAATGCCTCAGGGGAAAAGCACGCTTCTTGAAATACTGTCCGGCGGCACCTATGGTTCATGGCGCTCTCCACTTCAGATTTGGTGGCGGACAGCCTGTCGGTATCCTCCGTTGGAGAAGGATCTGGCCCGCGTCTTGCGGTTGCCTCCTCCTCCAGTCCGGGCGCTGGAGCCTGGCCGGTGTTGGTCGGATCGGCAATTCCCACGCTCGCAGTCCGGCGAGCGCTCTTTCTCCTACGAAGATCATGAGCACTTAGACGTTTCCTCGGAATGTTGCTCTAAAAATTGAAACACGAGCTATACCTTTGCGGCGACGTTTCCGTCCGCACGGCGCTCCTTTTCCTCCTGCTAGTTCGGACTGACCTCTGTACGTCGGCCGCCGCAGGCTCGGCTTCCCGCCGTAAAGGCGCTTCCTGTAAAATACCATCGTTCGCGAAGGTCAGAAATAGGCAGGGATGAGATAACGGTGTCCGGACTTCGGTCGTAGTCACTTGGGAAGCCGAACTTAGTCCGGGGTAGTCGCCGTAATGGCGACCAAAGCATTGTCAATCTGAGCTGGTGATACACCCGTCGATCAGCTCCACCTCGATGTCCGGATCCTCTTGAAGCCGGGTGTCGGTGTCAAACCGCGGATCTCGGGTAGGGGTCCCGAGCTGTGCGTCTAGGCGGATGGTAACAGGAGGCGAGGACACAATGTTTTACCCGAGTTCGAGGCCCTCTCGATGGAGGTAATACCCTCGTCTGCTTGATTAATATTGATGATATGGGTAGTACAAGAGTAGATCTACCACGAGATCAATGAGGCTAAACCCTAGAAGCTAGCCTATGGTATGATTGTTGAGATGTAATGTTGTGTCCTACGGACTCTGGCCCTCCGGTTTATATAGACACCGGAGAGGCTAGGGTTACAGTCGGTTACAATGGTAGGAGATCTACATATCCGTATTGCCAAGCTTGCCTTCCACGCCAAGTAAAGTACCTTCCGGACACGAGCGGACTCTTCAATCTTCTATCTTCGTAGTGCAGGGAGTCCGGCGGATATTGATAGTCCGCTATCCGGACACCCCTAGTCGAGGACTCCTCGGTAGCCCTGAACCGGTCTTCAATGACGATAAGTCCGGCGTGCATAATGTTCGGCATTGCAAGGAGGTTCCTCCCTTGAATAATCCAGAGAAGATAATGAACACCGGGATAGTGTCCGGCTCGCAAAATAATTTCCACACTCCAGCGTAGAGAGAATAAAACACATACACCGATCCAATCTGCGGCGTATTATGCGGCATGACATCATACCGCAGCCAAGCCTTCGTTTTAATTGTTTTACTATTCCACCTCAGCACGTTTAGCGGCGGCTTCAGCAACACGTCTGTCGAGCGAGATTGTGTTCCCTTTTATTCCGGGATCCTCATCAATACGTGCGTGGGTAACCCAACCGCGCCATTGATGGTGGCGCTTGGGGGATTGAGCGAGTTTTACCGGGCGGTGAGGGCGCATAGTTTTGTCCGCCTATATATAAGGGATAAGATTTACCTTCTCACCTCGCCTTCTTCCTCCTTTGCTCATCCGTCCTGCGAACCCAAGCTCCAACACTCAAGCTCGCGCATTCCACCTCGACCCTTCTCCGAACATATGCGGAGGGAGGCAAGTGGATGACCTCCACCGCCAAGGAGGAGGACATCACCAAAGCTTCTTGACGCCGGATACCTCTCCGGAAACATTGTGCATCGGCTGCCTGGACGCTGGGGCAGCTCGTTCCTACCCCAGGACCTCACGAGAGGTCGTTTTCCTTCCCACTTCTTCCATGGATGGGCTTTCCGCTCCATCCATTCGTCAGGGCTCTTGTTTTACTCGGCCTAGATTTCCACGATCTAGCGCCGAACTTAAATCCTCAACATCTCGGCGTTTATCGTGGGTGTGCGAATCTTTTCTCTGCATCCGCCCCACCGACTGTGGCTCAAGACCTTCAACGTCAAGCCAAAAGATCGTGAAGGGGCATAAGCGAATCTTGAGGCGCTATGTTGGGCAAGCTGCCCAGCGTCCCTTAACTAGAAAGGACCTTCGTGGACTCCGTCAAGGGTGGCAATCGGGGTGGTTCTATATCACCAAAGCCTTGAGCCGACATGGCGGCGGCCCCAGTCAGATCTGGAATCCCACGCAGCTCACCTCCCGGAAAAGAAGGGCTTGCGGTGGGGTAACCCGTGGAGGTGGCGGGACTTGAACTGCATCAAAAAGCTGGTGAGCAATGGGCTCCGGCTCGTCGGCGTAGTCAGTCATGCTCCTCGGCGGATTCTCCCATGCCAAGAAAGGGCTTTTACTTGTGGGAGTTTAATCCGGAACAGCAACAAACGCTGAGCGGGCTCTTTGATACAACATATGAAGGTGCACGGAGGTGCTATTCAAAAGCGCTGATGCGCCGCATCCGCATGACCGAGGACCGTGGTTTCAGCTGCGGTCTCCGGACGGAGTAAGTGATTCGACCCCATTATGGGACACTTGCGATAATTTAGATTGACTCTAGCGAGGTTTTAATCTGCCTCTTTCCTTTGACAGGAATGGATGGAGAAGGCCGAGCTGATTATCGATCCGGCTCCCATGCGGAAGAACCGATGAGCGCCCAATTAGCAAGGCTGCTGGTTCCGGCACGTCACGTGGTGCCGGAGAAGAAGGCCAAGAAGGTGGCCACGGGGACTCGAAAGAGTTCCGCAATCAAGCGTCGATGGACGAGTTCATCCCGAAGGCGAGGAAGAGAGGAGGAGTACTCTCTCGAGGAGGAGAAGAAGAGGAAGGCTTCCCCAATCGGGCGGCCGAAGGGTCAAGAGGGGAGAACCATCCCCGGATAGTTCGCCAACATCGGCGTTGGAGGAGGAATAACCTCGAGGGCTCGGCGTCCGCAAGATCGTAAGTTGCGGATCATTCATATGCCGTATTATAGTATGTCACGGATGTCCTTCTAACGCCGCACTATTTCTTTAGTCCGGCGGTGATTTACTTTCCCGACTCGATGGCGGAGTCGTTGGCGCCGTCGGATGTAAATTCCATCCCGACTGCCTCTACCCCATGCGCGAAGACGCGGCGGAATTCCATAGGGGGCGCGCGGGAGGAGGCTCGGATCTTGCCGCTGAGCAGCCTCCGGACTTCTTGGCGGACTCGACTCGGAACCCGCAATGGTTCGGAGTCCGCAAGCACCCTCGAAGGAGGGCAGGACCGTGGCCGACGGCCTCCGTCCAGCTGGAGGCACCGGACAACCTCTTTGGAGGCACTCGAGGCACCTCCATTGAGGAAGAACACCGCACTCTCATGGGTGCGGTGATTGAAAAGTCCAGCTTCGCCAAGGGCGGGTGACTGGCTTCTGTGACCTTCTAACAGAGCTTTGAGGTAAGAAGTTTAAAATTAACCGATATAACACCGCATAGACGGTAGCCTCGATGCTTAGTCCGGTGTTGGAAAAAAAATCGGATGAGGATCTTTAACAAGATATACACGGGGTTTCTAAAATATGGGTTTGCAGGCTGCGCTGTTGACTCTGCGCATTGACAGCGGAGGTCGGCGCTAAGAAGGACCTTGAGCGGTCGGAGCAAGAGCTCGGCCATGCCAAGAGGCAGCTCAAGGAAAAGAAGGTGAAGAACACCACTTTAAATATGTACCTTCAGAAAAGAGTTTTGGTTGCAAACAAAATAACAAGGATAAAATGTGCAATGCAGGGGCCATGAGCGAGGTGGCAGCCACGAGAGATGCCGTGTCCGTGGCCAAGCATAATCGACCACGGAACGGACTGGCGAGAAAAGCAAGCGGGCTGGTGGCGGAGGTTGGCAAGAGCTCCGAGGCTCTCATGAAAAAGCATGAGAGTTTGGGCGTGACTCAAGACTTCGAGAGTCCGAGCTTGCCTCGGCTCTCGAAAACTATCGAGGTTGGATCGACATATGCCAGCGGGTGGCTTATCATGGTGGGGCGAGTAGAGCGTCGCGGTGCACAGAAGCAGGATGGCGAAGACATGCACGCCGCAAATCTTACCCAACCGGGGCTCTCCGAGGAGATAATACCCCTCTGCTGCTCTACGGGGTCTCCGCATGATCACTATGGGGTGATAGTACAGCGGTGCTCCTCGGCTGTATGGAGGCGAGGAAGGAGCAAGGCTAGCTCTTTCCCTCTTGCTATATGTCTAAAAACCTATCGGGGCGAACCCTTTGCATGGGTGCCCGGGGTTTTTATAGGCCTACCCGAAGTACAATGGTAATCCGTGGCGTGGGCCCCAGCCGTCGATCTCTCGCGATCGTCGTGCTGCCGACTCACAGGGCCCGCCCATTGGCGGGCCCATGATAAGCGAGTACATCATGCCTGCACTCGATAGCGCAGCTCGGTCATGGGGTCGTGGGAACAGCGCCGCCGCCTGTCAGGAGATCACTGTCGCCTCTCCCCGTCCAATCTGGTTTATGGCTTGTGGGGCCCTGGCCGGGAGGCGGCCGACTCTGAGGAGGCCGACTCCCGTAGGGCCGTCTCCGGACTCTCCGGCCGTCTTCTCCTATCTCAGCGGCGGGGCCCGGGCGATCTCTGGGCGTCTGGCGCCGCCGTCGTGGATGCGATGCCTCGTGCTTGTGGGTGAGTCAAGGAGGCATGGCGGCAGGCCGCGCCTCACCGGAGATCTCCTGGTGACGCGGCTTACTGTAGCCATGCCTTCTTCCCGTGGGCTCGAGGGGACAGCCACGATGAGGCTGTACCCTGCATTGGTCTTCGTGATAGGTCGCGGGCCGACTCTGAGTCGGCCCCTCGGCGTCGCAAACCCAGTCGGCTTGGTCGAGTCGCCGTCTGGGACTCTGCTTCCTCGAAGGTCGCGGTGGTACTCAGCCTTCTCGAAAGTTGCCCTTGAGACTCGGCCTTCTCGAGTCGCCCAGGCTGACTTCGGCCTTACGGAAGGTCGCACGCGAGACTCGGCCTTCTCGAAGAGTCGCCTCTTTGGACTTCGGCCTTCGGAAGGTCGTCCGCCGAGACTCGGCCTTCTCGAAGTCGCCTCTTTGGGACTCGGCCTTCTCGAAGGTCACCTGCTTTGGGACTCGGAGGGCGTGCCCGCCCGATGTCTTGAAAGATCTTGGGTCCTGGGTCAGCCTACCCATGGCCCATTACGCCGACAGTAGTCCCCGAAGCTGGCGAAGCCCGGCGGGCGCCGCCTCGTGGGGCTTCGGCAGTTTCAGTCTCTTGCGGTGCCGACTCTGAGATTCGGCTGCCGCGGCTTCGGGCCGCCTCGCAGGAGCCGGCCCGGCCCTGCTAGGGGCCGCCTCTTGCTAGTCATGGCGGGAAACCAGCGGCGTATCGGCCACGCTTCCCTGCCATCTGCGAGACGGTCCTATCGCGTGACGCCACGCGGGCGAGTAACTTTGCCACGCCTGCAGCGTGGCGGGGCGGGCGCGGTGGGGCCCGCCACTACCGCGCCTCGGCTCCGGCGGATCCGCTGCGGCGAGGCGGTTGGCATCCCCATCGCGATTCTGCGGGCGGTAACCGTGGGGTTTTAATCGTGGGCGTCGTGGGAAGGGCGTGGCGCGATTAATCCCCCGTCGCCCCTCGGCTCCTCAGCCCATAAGGCTATAAATAGGCGGGGCGGCGGCATGCACGCGCACTCCCTCCTCCGCCCTCTTTCCCCTTCTTCTTGCTTGTCGCTCCGTCGCTCCGTCGCCTTTTCCTCTTCACCGGCGATGAGCTCCTCCTCCGCCGTGCCCACCGCCTCGCGCTCCGGCGAGTGGGGCGCTTCCGGGCGTGGACGCGGAGGACATTGAGTTCCTCCGCCCGGACCCCGCCTTCAGCGCTGATCTGGTGCAGGCCCGCCCTGCGCGGCGGGGAAAATCCGGCCACGTCGGGCAAGGAAGCGGGTCATCTTCCTTCGCACCTCATGCAGCGGGATGGGGCTCCCAGGAAGCGGGTTCCTCCGCTCGTTCCTCGAGCTATACCATCTGCAGCCGCACCCCTCACCCCCAGCGGTGGTGCTCCTCTCCGCCGCCACCCTGCGAGGCTACATCGGCGTTCTCCCCACCATCGAGCTGTGGGGAGAGTTCTTCTCTTCGAGGCTCGGCACGCAGGCTGCCGGCACGCCGGCGCAGTGTGGCACGTTCATCGCGTCACGGCGCACGACGGCCGACAACCCTTTCCGCCCATCCGGCTGGTGAAGTCGGTGAAGATGTGGCAGAAGACATACTTCTACGTGAAGAACGTCGCCGCCGACGGTGACTGGGTCAACTTGCCTTCGACCCCGCGGTGGCGTGGCGGCCGGCCAGCTGGTCCCTAGCGGTCGAAGGCGCTTTCGGCCTCGGTCGGCGCCGTGGCGCGCCTCCGAGCCTTAGCGCTTGATCGAGGGGCTCGTCGCCGACCTCTGGCCGCCTTTGTGGCGCGCGGGTGCTTCGCTCGAGGCGGCCCCACCTCATCCGCCGGATGGCGGCGGCCACGATCCCAACTGTGCACCAAAGACATGCAGCGAAGTGGCGAACATGGTGAACCTCGCCGCCCACTACAAGTTCACGGCGAGTGGCGTTCGGCGGAGCCGTACTCGCGACAACCCTCCGCCCGGTGGTAAGTTTTCCATCTGCGCTCCGATCTTGCTTGTATCCGACCTCGAGCTCACGATCTTGTCGGTTTCTTTATGCAGAATCCCTCTTGGCGCTGCTGCGGCGCCACTGAGGAACAGCGTAATCGCCCCCGCCAGCGAGGTCGCGATATTGTGACCCGACCTAGGGGCGCGCGCTGAGCGGCCGGCGGGCGGGAGGAGGAGGAGGCCTCGGGCCGTCAGCGACCTTCCTGGCCCGGCCCGAGGATGACATCGGCGCGAAGTCATCCGCGCCAACCGAGAGCCGGCCCTCCCAACCAGGCGGGTCGAAAAGCGCCTTAGCCGGGCGAGTCGCTCGGCCGCCAAAAAGCCAGGGGACCGCCCGCGACCAAGCGGGAGGAGGCGTCACAAGGCCAACCGCTTCGGAAGGAAGTGAAAAGGCCGCCGCTTGTTTCTTCGTAAGTCCTTTACTCTTTGCTCTTTTCTGACTTTGCTTGAAGTGCTCTGACTTTCGCCCCTTTCTTCTCCAGCGCCCCCCTCTCCCTTGAGAGAGTCGCGCGCCCTCCGTCATGGGGTCGGGGCGGCGTCCTCAACTGTGGGCGGTCGACCCGCCGCCGATCTCGGAGGGAGCAGGCGAAGCAGCGGGAGAAGCGAGGAGGAGGAGGCCAAGCGCTGGAGAAGCCTGAGCCGACAAAGCGGCCGCAGCGCCAATGACATCTGGGCGAGCCGTGCGCGTGTGCCGCAGCAGCAAAGCGGGATGCCGCGGTCGTTCGTCGCCCGTTGCAAGGCGATGCTTATTCCCAGCTGTCGTCGGCGCCGCCGCCTCGATTTCCGCGAGGCGAGACCGGGAGGTCGGCACATAAACCCTCTCGCGAGGAAGGTGGTAGCGCCTCGGGCTCCGGATACCAGCGCCGCCTCCGCCGCCCCGCCGCCTCCGTCTTGAGCCGCCACGGCAAGCAGCCAGTGGACCCGCGAGATCCGCCGGCTGCGGGCAGCGCCGACACGCAGCTGCTGCAGTCGCCCGCGCCGACAAGCCGCCCGAGTCGAAAGAGGGCGAGTTCGCGCCCTGGCTCGGGGCGGACACCGCCAGCATGGCGAATCTAAACGCCGAGCCTCGGTGCAGCGCCCACCGGCTGGAGTGCGCGGCGCAGCAACGGCCCGCCGAATCAGCGCTTACGGGCGTCGGTCCAAGTTGCGCAAGGAAAGCGAAAGCCCTCAACTCTACACAGGGCGCATCGGCCATGCGGGCCTCCGTCCGAATGCGCCTTGTTTTCCTTTTTTCGTTTTCTTGTCTTCTTACGTAGAAGCGCCAGCCAGCCTGCTGGTGTAATCCCGAGTTGAGTCGGCTGCTTGAGCGGGCGGCTCGGAACTCCTCGCGATCTCAAGGCTGACTTTTCTTTGCGGCCTTGCGGAGTACCACAACCTCCAGCTACCGCCTCAACCGCCGCGTTGAAGAAGCCGAGAAGCGGACGCCCGATCTGGCGGAGAGTCGAAATAGCGGGTTCTTCCTTCTTCCCGGGCGCGCTGGCGCACTGCTGGCTGTAGTCCCGAGATTGGGCCGCTGCTGGCGGTCGGGCGGATCTCCGGCATTTCCTTCTTTCTTCTCTGGCGAAGCGCGTTAAGCGCGCCCACTATAATCCCGAGATTCGGGCGGCTGGCGGCGATCGGGCGGATCTCCAGCGACTTCTTTGTTGATAGCGTTTATCTTTCTTTGGGCTTGAGCGCTAGCGCCGCCCTTCAAGGGCAGCTAGATAAACCAGCGCCGCCGTCGCGCTAAGGAGGAAGAGTGCGACAAGCTTCGCCTAAAATAGCGACCTTTGGCGGCGCAGCTGGCGGCGAGAGGATCTGCCGGAAAGCGCGGGAGGGCGCCAAGTCGCGGGAAGATGCCCTCCTAGCGAGTTCGAGATGGGCGGGCGCTGGACCAACCCGCGGCGTCTGCGACCTCCGGCTACCACGTGCTCGAGGGCGTCGTCGGCGGTAACTCCTGTCTTCTCTTTTTGGTCTTCGATTCTTTGTCGAACTGTCTTACAGTTTTCGACTGCTTCCTCTTTTGTCTTGGCGAGACTTCTTCGCGAGCCACTTTCGAGCCGTCCCCCGCCATCGAGGCGGATCGGGAGGAAGCGGAGCCGCGAGGCGGCGTAATCGCCGCCAACGCGCCCTAAAGCGCCGAACAGCAGATCTTGAGCATCAGGCTCGCCGCCTTACTCCTTTGTTTGATCGCCCGCCTTCAGCGGCGCCCAAGTCGTCACCGCCCTATGGCGGAGGTGCGGCTCTTCGCACCGCCAGTCGGACGGCCGGCCCGGCTGGAGGTCGCCGTCGGTCGTTTGAGGCTTGGAAGGGCTCCTCGGCCCGCCGGGCCGCGCCAGGCCTGAGTTCATCAGGGTTGGTACCACAGGCTGGACCTGGACCGCTGGCGCGTTCGGTCAAGCCCGAGCGAGTTGAGGGGCCGTGGAAGGCGCCCTCGTCGGCGGCGGCCATTGCCAGTACCACGGACACCAGCGTCTTTGTGCGGCGGACCCGCCGGCGGCGAGGAGGCTCCGCCAGTGGTTGAGGATACACCGGATCTGAGGAGGACTTCGGCGAGTGGTGGCTCCAGCACGAGGGAGGCGAGTCGGAAGGCAGGCGAGGAGGAAGAGGCGCCAGAGCACGAAGAAGGCGACCAGCCTCAGCCTGATCGCGCCTCCAGCAACGAGCCTCGAAAGGGCAAGGCGATCGTCGCTGAGGGCGACCAAGCCGAGACCGCCCAGCCGACCGCCCCGACGCCCGGCGCCGCCGCCTCCGGCCCTCCGGCTCCGGAGGCTGCCCCCTAGGATGCATCAGCCTTACCTGTTTTCTTTGCTTTTTGCTTAAAAAACTTGTTAGTTGCGAACAATTCCACCCGCGGGGTGTATTCGGCCAAGGGCCTTATGTAAATATTTATCGAGTTTCCGCCTTTGCTTGCTTTGGCTCTTTAGACCTTTTTCCTTTGCCGCCTTCCTTTGGTTGCCGCCTTGCCAAGCCCGGCGGACCGCTCTGCGGATGCCCATTGGGTCAAAGCTCGGCTACCTTGGGAGGCAAGTATAATCGTTTAGGCGTCGTAGCAAGTTTGGCTGAAATCGGCCGACCCGACTATCAAAGTCGGCCGTTCTTAATAAAGGTTGAAACTATGAGCCATTTGCTCGTGAGTCGGCTCGATGAAAGGGGGAGGAGCGGCTTGTGCTATCGTAGCTCTTAAGTCCTTAGCCATTTTTCATGTGCGCTCGCTTTCGCCTCCCTCTTTACCGGCGATCGCTCTGCGAGCTGTGGCTTCTGTAGGGCGGCTTTGTAGCGACACGTTACTGTCGACCTCGGCGTTTCATAGCGCAAAGCGGCGAGTCCCGGGCGACTCGTCGGACCGGTGCGACGGTATGATAAAAGCGGAGGAAGCATTTGAGCGAGATTCATATCATCTGAGATAATCAAAAGGCGGTCCCGAGCTCGACTCGGGGGCCTAAGTCTTAGTACTTATACTGAAAAGGGGAGTAGCGCGATACATCTTGTATCACCTGTAAAATCTTGAAGAAGATTTGCGTTCCATGGCGCTCTGTCTCCTTGCGAGTCATCTCTCTTGCGTGCTCGAGGCTTCGGCGTCGATCAAGTAGTAAGCGTCGTTCCCAGCACCTTGCGATGATGAAGGGCCTTCCCAAAGCGCCGACAACTTGTGCTGGCGGCTGTTCTCTGAATCAGCGGAGCACAAAATCGCCCTCTTGGAATGATCTTGGCTTGACCTTGCGATTGTAGTATCGCCGCAGACTCTCTTTGGTAGATCTTTGGACGGCCGATCGCCAACAGCGGCCCTCTTCCAAAGAGGTCGACGCCGTCTTGGCGTGCTTCTTCAGCCTCCTCTTGGTGTACATGGAGACTCGCGGAGAGTCGAATTGTATATCCGTCGGGATGACAACCCGGCACCGTAGACGAGGAAGAATGGCGTGAAGCCGGTTGATCTGTTCGGAGTCGTGCGCAGACTCCAGAGGACGGCAGGCAGTTCTTCCACCCAACAGCCGGCCGAGCGCTCGAGTGGTTCGACCAGTCGAGGCTTAATGCCGGATAGGATGAGGCCGTTGGCTCGTTCCACCTGGCCGTTTGACTGCGGATGGGCAACGGACGCTAAGTCCAGTCGGATGCCCTGCGTCGCGCAGAAACGAGCCAAGGCGCCCTTGGCGAAGTTGGTGCCGTTATGCGTGATGATCTTGTGTGGTATGCCATATTGCATCTTGTGATGTCGGCAATGAAAGTCAACTGCCGTGGGCCATTTAATTTCTTGATGGGCTTTGCTTCCACCCACTTGGTGAATTTGTCCACCGCGACAAGCAAATGGGTCGAGCCGCCTCGGGCCGTCTTGAAAGGTCCCACCATGTCTAGGCCCCAAACTGCGAAGGGCGGGCAATGGGGATCGTCTTGATCTGAGGCGGTGAAGGGGCTTGGAGCGGAACACCGCACCCTTGCACTTCTTGACTAATTCTTTAGCTTCTTCTAGGGCAGTCGGCCAAAAGAAACCGTGCTTGAAAAGCTTTGTACGAGCGCCCTCGAGGCCGCATGGTGGCCACACTCGCCCTGATGGATGTCTTTGAGGATCGCCTGGCCTTGTTCTGATTCCACGCAGCGCTGGTGGACACCAGTGACGCTGCGTCTGACTAACTCTCCGTTGACTATGGTGTAGGCTGCCGCTCGGCGTTGTACTTGCCGAGCCAGAGTCTCATCTGCAGGCAACTCCTTGTTGACTAGGAACTTGAGGATGGGCTGTGCCCATGAAGGTCTGCTATCTCTTGATTGTCACCACAATGACTTGGGCGAGGGTGGCTGGGCTGGGAGGCGGCGGGTTGGACTCTGCTGCCGCTTGCTGAACTGAGGGAATCTCTGGGCTGACTGGGGTAGCTCCCGGGCCGACTAGCGTAGTCCCGGGCCGTGGCGCGATCCCCGGCTGATCGGCGCAGTCCCGGCCGATCGGGCGCAGATCCCGGCCGACGTGGCGCAGCCCCAGGCCGTGGCGCAGCCCCCGGGCTGACCATAGCTTTCTTGAGGTCGCTTGCTGGGGTCTTGGAGTCGGATCCGACTATCTCTGGGGGAGCCGGCACGAAGATAGAGTCGGACTCTGGTGAAGGCTTGATAGATGGCTTGAGGAGGCGCTGAAGAGCGACGCCGGAAGGTATCGCTTGGCGAGTGGAGCCGACTCGCGCCAAAGCATCTGCTTGGTCGTTGTCGTTTCTTGGTGCGTGAGGAACTCGCATCCTTCAAAATATCCGCTGAGCTGCTGCACCAAGAAGCGGTAGCTTGCCATGTTTGCGTCCTTGGCGCCCGATCGCCGGATACCGCCGAACCACCAAGTCGGAGTCGCCGTAGCAGGATCCGGCGAATGCCGAAGTTCCGGCAAGCGGAGCCCGTGGATGGCGCTTCATATTCGGCGACGTTGTTGGAGGCGGCGAAGTGGATTTGCAGCACGTATTTGAGCTTGTCGCCCTTGGGGGAGGTGAGGACGACGCCGGCTCCGAGGCCGGAGCGCATCTTGGAGCCGTCGAAGTGTAGTCGCCAATGAGTAGAATCGGTAGGCGGCAAGTATTGGGTCTCGGCCCAGTCGACGAGGAAGTCGGCCAGCGCCTGCGACTTGATGGCGGTACGGCGAGGTTGGTAGTAGATCGTGTAGGAGCTAGATCGATAGCCCACTTGGCCACTCGGCCGGAAGCGTCTCGACTTCCGATGATCTCGGCGAGTGGGGCGGTGCAAACCACGTGATTGGATGCTCTTGGAAGTAGGGCTTGACTTCTTGGCGGCAAAATGCCGCCGTAGCACATCTTCGGTAGTGAGGGTAGTTTTGCTTGGAAGTCGGCGATTACCTCGCTCGGGGTAATACTTGGTCTCTGGATCGGGGCGCCTTGCCTTCCTCCTGCGCTCGACTACAATAACCGTCTTGACTACCCGACTGGTGGCGGCGATGTACAAAAGCATGGGCTCTTTGGGAGTCGGAGCCGCCAAAGCCACGAAGTCGTCGGCATCTTCTTGATTGGAGAAATGCCTCATCGCCTTTGTGGTTCCACTCGAAAAAAAGTGGTCTTCTTCATTAGTTGATATAATGGCGAGCTTTCTCGCCCACCGGTGATGAATCGGCTTATGGAAGCCAAGCAGCGGTGAACTTCCGACGCCCAGCGATCGGCTGGGTACCTCCATCCTCTCAATGGCCTTGATCTTCACGAGGTTGCACTCTATGCAGCGTTCGGAGACCAGAAAACCAAGGAGCTGGCCGGCTGGGACTCCGAACACGCACTTCTCTGGGTTGAGCTTGATCTGGAATCGGCGCAGATTCTCAAAGGTCTCTTTAAGATCCTCTAGCAGCGTCCCACGCTTCTCCGTCTTCACCACCACATCATCCACGTAAACATGGGCATTCCTGCCGAGTTGCTTGAGGAGGCATTTCTGCATGCAACGCTGAAAGGTGGCGCCGGCATTCCTCAAGCCGAACATCATCGTCAGGTAGCAGAAGGCTCCAAACGGCGTGATGAATGCGGTCTTCACCGTCTGCTGGATTCAGCTTGATCTGGTGATATCCTGAGTATGCATCCAAGAAGCTCAACAGCTCGCATCCGGCTGTGGAGTCTATCACCTGATCTATCCTTGGCAGAGCGAATGGATCCTTCGGGCAGGCTTTATTGAGGCTGGTGTAGTCGATGCACATCCGCCACTGCTTGTTTTTCTTCAACACTAGCATAGGGTTCGCCAACCACTCCGGAAAAAACACCTCCATGATGAAGCCGGCTGCCAGGAGCCGGGCTATCTCTTCTCCAACTACTCTCCTCTTCTCTTGACAGCGGCGCAAGGGCTGCTGGTAGCTTCACATCTGGCCCGACATGTAACTTGTGCTCGGCGAATTGGTCGGTACACCGGCATGTCCTTGGGGACCATGCGAAGATGTCCCGATTCTCACGGAGGAAATCGACGAGCTCGCCTTCCTATTTGCTGTCAAGGCCAGTGCCCATGACAGCGTACCTCTCTGGGTGTTCTGGGTCCAAGGGTATCTTCTTGGTCTCTTTGGCCGGCTTGAATGATCCTTCTGCCTCCGACTCCTTGGGGTCTGGCGACATCTCCGGCTGCTTTCCAGCCATCGCCACGACACGGTCAAGGAGCCGCTTCTCGGCCGCGATCACCAGAGACTCGGCCAGCCGACTGCTCTCGGCCGCGCAGGCGGACGACTTCTTGTAGTCGCCGGCAACGGTCAGGATCCCCTTGGAAGTCGGCATCTTCATCTTGAGATAGGCGTAGTGGGGAACCGCCATGAACTTGGCCAGGGCAGGCCGGCCTAGCAGAGCGTGGTACGGGCTCTCCAAGTCCACCACCTCGAACCAGATCGGTTCTCGGCGGAAGTGATCTTTGTCTCCGAAGAGGACATCTATCAGGATCTTGCCGATCGGCGAGCAGGAGAGGCCGGGTACGATCCCATGGAACACGGTGCGGCTGCTCTGCAGCTGCCTCCGCCTGACTCCGAGCTTCTCCATGGTATCCTTGTACAGGATGTTTATGCTGCTGCCTCCGTCTATCAGGACTCGCGAGAAACGGGCGGCCCGCTTGTCAGTGGCCAAGGTTGCTCCAAGAACCAAGGCGTAAGAGCCCGGACACGGCATCACCTCTGGGTGATCTGCCCGAGTCCAGCTGATAGGCTTTTCGGACCAATGCATGAAGTCGGGCCTCGCTGCCCTCGCGTTGACTTCTTCTGCTCTTTGGCGCCGCTGCGCCGGTCGTCTGTCAGACTGGTGAACACTACGTATGCTCCGTGCTCTTCTGGGAACTCATCTTGGACCACGCCGACTGGCCGTGCCGCCGGCGGAGGCGGCGGAGGCGGCGGCGGCCCCGCAGGCGGCGGAGGGGCGAGGCCGTCTCCCTTGGCGATCCTGACGAGCCAGTGGCACTTTCTGGTGGTATGGTTTGACGGCTTCGGCGCGCTGTGAAACTTGCAAGGACCATCCAGAGTCCGCTCATAGGAGAAAGCCGGCAGCAGCTGGACTTGCCGCCATACGCCGCTTGGCCGAGGCTGCCTTTCCTGCTGGTCTTCTACGGCTGCAACCTGCCGATTGTTGGAAGTCGGTTGGGAGCTTATGCTTGTTGTTGTTCTGCTTGCTGCCGCTCGCCGGCGTCTCCACCCGGCGCTCGGGAGCTCTGGGGAATCACCTTGCCACCAAGCGCTGACTTGGATCTCCGTCTTCATAGAGGAGTCGGCCGTGGCATTACTTCTGCTATGACCAGCAGTTCATCGAGGGTTTCGGGCTCGTCGCAGAGGAGCTTGTGCTTGAGGAGGTGCCCTCTCGGCACCCGGCCGTAAAAGTACTAATGGCCTGCACCTCGTGCACACCGCAGGAGTTTTGAGTCGCCCTCAGCGTGAGATAGTCGCGTCGATTCTTCGGGCCTTGCACGCACAAGGAGAGCTGGCGCTGCTTGGGAGGTCGCTTGTGCGTCTTTGGTGAAGGCGAATGAAGGCTTTGGTGAAGTCGACCCAGCTGTTGATGCTGCGGGGCTTCAAGTTGTTCAGCCATGTCGGGCCGTGCCTGGAGCATGAGGGGAACGTTTGACGGCGACTTCGCTTGTTGCGTTGGCGTCTTGACAGCCGTAGAGTAGTCTATCAGCCAATCTTGAGCTTCACGGGCGGTGTACTTAGGCGATCTCGAGGAGCGTGAACCCCTTGGGGAAGGGCTCGTCCCTCGATCACGGGCCCAAGCAAGGCGGACCCAGCTCGTCTTCCTCTTCTAACGCCAGGACCGTGGAGTCGGTCGATCCGTGGCGGGCGTCGTTTTCTCCGACTCCCTCTCGGCGGCCGAGGTGATCTCCGAGTCGGATGCTCGACAGCGGCGGAGAGACTCGCCGTTCTCTCCGGGCGGCGGGGAGATAGTCATCTCGCCGCTTCCATCGCCTGGGCGCCATCTTGGTCACGCTTCGATAGAGATGCGAGTCCGGCTGTGGCTCGCAGCCGCTCCTTCTCTCTTCTCCCGCGGACTCCGCCACGGGCGGCGGGAGGTCGCGCTTTGATCTCGGCGAGGGGGTAAGTCGTCGTTCTTCTGTTGCTGCAGCGTCGGTAGCAGCGCGCCGTGTTCTGCGCAGCAACCGCATCGAGGAGCTGCTGGACTCGCTCCGTCATCACACGGCGCTCTTCGCCGTCGAGGTTCCTCAGCTCTTCAGTCGCAGCTTGGGCGGCGCGGATGTTCTCCGCAGGGGTGGCGTACACGGGGCGCCTCGCCCCGAACAGGTCGGCGATGGCCGCGCCGCGCTCTCGGACCGCGCCAAGACGGCTCGGTCTAGTCGGAGCCGGCGAGCCGCCCGCAGCACGGTCCATCTCGCGCTGGTATGCTTCGGACAAGCGTCTCATGCTTGCTAACTTCTTGGCGCCTTCAATGAGCTGAAGGCGGCGCTCTTCTAACATCTCCGCGTCCGCGTCCTCTGGGAGGGGCGCGGACAGGTCTTGCAGGGCCGCAGGCAGCGGGTCCTGGGCGTTTTCGCCGGAGTGCTCGCCGTGGCCGATGACGAGCACCTCCGTGACGGCGCTTCCGCCGCTTTCCTCGTACGGAAGCGGCTCGTCGTAAACCACCACGTTGGTGGGGAAGGTATCAAGCGATACGGCGTCGGAGTCGACCAGCATCGGGTCGGAGGAGCCTACGGACTCCAAGTCTACGGCGGGCTCGCCGGCGACGTGGAGCTGGTCGAGGAGGCCCGCGAGAAGGCTCTCGGGACCACCCGCGCCCGTGCTTGGCGCAGGCTCGTCGGAGAGGCGCACCTCGCCGATGAGTTCGGCGAGGCCGCTCGCTGCACAAGCGGCTTCGGCGCCGCGCAGTGCGTCGATGCAGACTCCATCTGGCGAGCCGGGCTGGCTGCGCTCGCCAGGGAGGAAGAGGGTTCCCGTCCAGAACAGATCTCCGGACGATGGTGCACCTTGCCCCACGGTGGGCGCCAAATGTCGGGGGTTGGATGCGACATATGCCAACGGGTGGCTTATCATGGTGGGGCGAGTAGAACGTCGCCGGTGCCTGGAAACGGGATGAGGCGAAGACATGCACGCCGGCGAATCTTACCCAGCTTCGGGGCTCTCCGAGGAGATAATACCCCTACTGCTGCTCTACGGGGTCTCCGCGCATGATCACTATGGGGTGATAGTACAACGGTGCTCCTCGAGCTGTATGGAGGCGAGGAAGGAGCAAGGCTAGCTCTTTCCCTCTTGCTATATGTCTAAAAACCTATCAGGGCGAAACCTTTGCATGGGTGCCCGGGGTTTATATAGGCCTACTTCGGGGTACAATGGTAATCCGACTGGCGTGGCCCCACCGCCGGGCTCTCTCGCAGCTGTCGTGGTTGCCGACTTTCGGGCCGCTGATTGGCGGGCCTCATGGATAGGCGTAACATCTGCAAGACTCGATGACGCAGCTCGGTCATGGGGTCGTGGGAACAGCGCCGCCGCCTGTCAGGAGATCACTGTCGCCTCTCCCCGTCCAATCTGGTTTATGGCTTGTGGGACTTCGCCGGGAGGCGGCCGACTCGAGGAGGCCGACTCAGAGGGGCCGCCTCCGGACTCTCCGCCGTCTTCTCCTATCTCACCGACGGGGCCCGCGATCTCGGGGCGACTGCTGGCCGCCGTCGTGGTACAAAGGCTCGTGCGCGTGGCTGAGAGTCAAGGAGGCATGGCGACAGGCCGCGCCCACCGAGATCTCCTGGTGACGCTGCCATCAGAGCCATGCCTTCTTCCCGTGGGCTCGAGGGGACAGCCACGATGAGGCTGTACCCTGCATTGGTCTTCGTGATAGGTCGCGGGCCAACTCTCAGAGTCGGCCCCTCGAGAGGTCGCAAACCCAGAGTCGGCTTGGTCCAGAGTCGCCGTCTGGGGACTCTGCTTCCTCGAAGGTCGCCAGCTGGTACTCAGCCTTCTCGAAAGTTGCCCGCCGAGACTCGGCCTTCTCGAAGGTCGCCCCGCTGGGACTCGGCCTTCTGGAAGGTCGCCCGCCGAGACTCGGCCTTCTCGAAGGTCGCCCTGCTGGGACTCGGCCTTCTCGAAGGTCGCCCTGCTGGGACTCGGCTGAGGGGCGCGGCCCGCCCCGATGTCTTGAAAGATCTTGGGTCCTGGGTCAGCCTACCCATGGCCCATTACGCCGACAAAAGCGCCAAATCCGCCAAGGCCGAGGCCCAGAGGGCCCGTGAGGGGGTAGAGGACATGAGGAAGATAGCAGCGGGTAAGGCGTTTTTCATGCAAACAAGCATGTTAATGTAAATTACGGATACTTACCCGAGTTCGAGCTCTCGGGGCATTTGCAGATCTGCCGCAGTAGTCGCCCGATGTTGCTGCGTTTATCGTGGCGAGGAGGGAGCTCAACGGAGAAGGTCTTCGGTCTCAAGACGCTGAGGCCGGCCATCCGTGTTGCTAAGCGACCAATTGAAGCAGCTGGTCGAACTCCACAAGGTAGTCAAGAGGCTATGAAGGGCCTCATAGTCCGGTGTGGCCTGGTCGGGCCATGCTGGCAGCTACTTTGGCCTAGTGCGGCGGCTAGTGGATGCATGCCCTAGGCTGGATGTGATCAAGCGCCCGCTGCGTTGAAGGCGCTCGTCGAGCCCTTGCCCGCATAAAGGTGCAATGGGGCAAGCTGGATGCGAGAAGCTCACGGATCCGCCGCCCGGGCAAGGAGCACCGTGACGCTAGAGCGATATTATAAAGTAGTCTCAAGGGAGCCCGCGATATCACGGATGAGTGTCCCTTAATGTAATCCTTGAGTGAGCTCACAGATGTTTATCCTGTGGCGCCGAAAACTAAGTTTATATGCGCTTATGAGCAACGCTTTGTTTAATTTAAAATATTACCTTACAGGCGGCCGCTTGTTAAATCTGAGAGATGGCAAGTCGTTGGCTTCAGCCCCGAGCCACAAGTTTGGGGTGTTCGGTGATAAACTTGAGCACTCTTGTTCCCATCTTTGGGTCCATCTAGGAGGCACTCAACACGCATTTAACCAGCGACCGGACTTATAGTGCTTGAACACTCTCACTTAGCCATAGAATTCTATAATTTTAAATTTCGGCGAAGCCCCTGGTATTCGGAAGACCGAATCCGGGGCGCTATCCACGCCTTCGTCGGACATAATCCGGAACTTTGCTCGAAGCGGCATGAGTCTTTAGGGACCCGAAAAGACCTCTCGAATAGCAACCAGTCTCTCGCCTTATCATGCCAGTCAGTTTTAGCTTTCTCCACTGAGGCGTTAACCGGCCGAACCGGGGCGCAATCGCAGTGGTTCTCCTAGTGCTACCTTAGCCGACGGAACGGAACGTAAGGCACCAAAACATAGGAGCCGGGCAAACCCAACTATTGACCCAAGACATGATTCGGAGCTGATTCATATAATGCTATAAGTTCGGGGTGCCGCACTTTGTGAAAGTGTTCGGACTTAATCACACTATAATATGGGGAACAGAAGCCCCTGGTGTATTCGACCGTACCAAAGTGTACGGGTGCAATATGTCACATGGTGAACATTTGTAAAAGATAACGCGATTGCCGTGAAAAGGTAATAAACTTGCAAAAAAGTAAGTGCTACGTTATTTATGATGAAGTTACGCTAATAAAGCTTAACTGATACAAATAGTGCGGTAAGCAAGGGATTAGGACTAAATTAGCGTGTCCCCTTCAGGATAAGCCGCAGACTTGGTGTATGTAATTGAATTTAATGCTCGTAATGGAGACCACCGAGTGTAAATCGCGCCTTCTTTAATCCTTGTTGTATATCGTGAGTTAGGCAAGTTCACGACGGGCAGGGCTTCTATTTGGTAGAGTCCTGCATATAAAAAGAAAAAAGAAAAAAAATAACACCAGGGGGGCGCTAACACGAGCCCCTGGTGCGGTCGAGCCGCACTTTTCCATCCTTGAGGTGAAGCCCCTCCCCTATGCCCATGGTATCTCCAAAGCGTAATGATGTACGCGGAGTGTTATTCTTGTGATAATACGCGGGCGAGGGTGGGGGCCGTATTGCTACGCGTGCTCCGATCGCGTCGGGTGGTCTTGGTTGGTGCTGCTCCGGGCGCGCTTTAATGTGTCCGGCTTTTTAGTTGCCGGACTAGAGAATTGTCGTAGAAGGCTGCTCTGTATTTCTGCCGCGAGAGCCGCTGTATGTTCCTCCGTACGGAGGGAGCGTTCCGTATTCCCATTGACCGTAATGACTCCACGAGGGCCCGGCATTTTGAGCTTTAGGTATGCATAATGTGGCACCGCGTTGAATTTCGCAAACGATGTACGTCCGAGCAGGGCATGATAGCCGCTACGGAACGGGACTATATCGAAGATTAACTCTTCGCTTCGGAAATTATCAGGGATCCAAGACCACTTCGGTGTGTGAGCTCTGTGCATTGGCTTCCACTCCTGGGATGACACCTTTAAAGGTTGTCTTAGTAGGTTTGATCCTTGGTGGGTCTATGCCCATTTTGTGCACTGTGTCCTGATAAAGCAGGTTTAGGCTGCTGCCCCCATCCATCAGGACTCTTGTGAGGTGAAATCCATCGACGATTGGGTCTAAGACCAACGCGGCGAATCCGCCATGGCGTATGCTAGTCGGGTGGTCTCGTCAATCGAAAGTGATCGGACAGGAGGACCATGGATTAAATTTCGGCGTGGCTCCATCGCATAGACGTCCGTGGTCGCGCTTCCTCTCCCTCTTGGGTATGTGGGTCGCGTAGATCATATTCACCGTTCGCACTTATGGGGAAACCCTTCATCCTCTGTTGTTCGGGCGGCGGGTCTCTTCCTCGTCGTCGCTATTTAGCCCCTTGTCACTGTGTTCGGCAATTGACTTGCCGGCCTGTCTGAACACCCAACAATCTCTGTTGGTGTTATTAGCTGGCTTTTCGGGGGTGCCATGTATCTGGTATGAGCGGTCGAGTATTCTATCCAGATTGGACGGGCCCGGGGTTGTTCTTTTAAATGGCTTCTTCCGTTGACCGGTTTGGAGCGCGGAATCCGGCATTGACCGCGTATCCTCTTTGCCGTCGCCGTTAGTGCGGCGCTTGTTTTTGATTCGTCGTGACCTGCCGTGGTTGTCCTTAGAATCCGGACTGCCAGAATTTTTGCGGAGATTGTTGCTACGGGCTAGCCAGCTATCCTCTCCCGTGCAAAAGCGGGTCATCAATGATGTGAGGGCTGCCATGGATTTCGGCTTCTCCTGCCCCAGGTGCCGGGCTAGCCATTCGTCCGGATGTTGTGTTTGAAGGCTGCAAGGGCCTCCGCGTCCGGACGATCGGCGATTTGATTTTTCTTCGTCAAGAACCGTGTCCGAACTGTCGGCCGATTAAATCAGCTGCTGAATAATGTGGCTTAGGTCGTCGGCGTCTGGAGGTCGCACGTATGTACCTTGGAAGTTATCAAAGAACGCGGCCTCTAGGTCTTCCCAACACCCAGTTGACTCTGCGGGCAGGCTGTTAAGCCAATGCCGAGCTGGTCCTTTAAGCTTGAGTGGGAGATATTTGATGGCGTGTAGGTCGTCACCGCGGGCCATATGGATGTGGAGAAGATAATCTTGATCCATACCGCGGGTCTGTCGTGCCATCGAGGATTCGATGTTCACGGGTTTGAACCCTTGAGGATCTGGTGATCCATTACTTCATCGGTGAAGCATAACGGGTGTCTGGCGCCCTGATTAAGCAATATCGCGACGCAGCTCGAGGGAGCGCTGTCTGCTGTGTTCGGCTCGGCCGGCGTTATGTCCGGCGCGACGGTATTCGTCGTGGCTCGTAGGGTACCCACGTGATCCATAAATGGATCTGGATTGCCTTGCTTTGTCCTCCAAGATGTCTCGCAAGTCTGGCGCGTTCCCTTTTGGCTTCGTACTCCTGGATCGATGTCGGGGTACGGTCTTGGCTGGGGCCTTGAATGCTTCTTTGTCGCGACCACGGGGTGGTCGGTCGGCCATGTCGTGCGCTGGTGATAAAGGTGCGTAAGCTTCCTCCTCTAATCGGGGGAGCAGCTTGCGTCTTGGGTAACTTTTGGAGGGGAGTTCGAGTTTATACTCTTCGGCCGCAAGGACTTCTGTCCATCGATCGGCTAGCAGATCTTGATCAGCTTGAAGCTGTTGCTGCTTTTTCTTTAAGCTATTTTTGGGGCTATGAGCTGCGCTGAAGCGCTCTTGTTCGACGGGATCCTCGGGTATAGCGAATTCGTCATCATTGAGGCTCGCCTCGTCTTCGGAGGGAGGCATATAGTTATCGTCCTCAACCCCTTCGTCGCCGCCCTTTCGTGAGGCGTGATTTCTTCATCCTCCCGCGCTAAATCTTGGGGAGGAGGTCGTCTTCGCACTCTCGAGTATTATTGTCTCCGTGCGGATTCTCCATTCTTGTTATGGCGGGATTTAGAGCGGCGCCACGACGCCGGCGTTTAGGCTGCTTCTTCAAAGAATCTTCCTCCGCTGCTTTTTCGCCATCCCTTCTTTCGGGTGTCCACCATGTAGACGTCGTGATGACGAGGTGGCCTTCCGGTGTCTGTGGGCGCTGGGTCTGATCGTCTCCGGCATCATCGTCCATAGCGTCGATGTCGTCGAGTCGTAGTCTAACATGTTGGTTAGGTCCTCGGCGGTGGCTACAAAGTGGGTGGTGGGTGGGCTCAATTTCTTCGTCGTCCGAACTCCAACCGTCTGGCCATAGTCCGGCTAGGATTCTCCGATAGCGAGAGATGCTTGAGAGAATTCAAGATATCGCCAAAAGCGAGTGTTGAAAGATGTCATGGCGGTGAATTCCATAACCGCACCCAATCTGGTTTAATTAGCGGGGGCGGGAGGCTCGAGTCCGGCAAGGAGTCCGGTGCCTCGGGATCACGAAGTTCGCGGGGACAAGATTGGTATTCGCTCCATCGCCGTGAGATATTGAAGCCCGGGCAGCGTCTATCCACCGACCCTCGTCATGGGCGATCGGCTCCGCAAGTAGCCGGGCGGATTCAAGTCTGACCAAAGCATTGTCGCGGCAGCGAGCTAGATCATGCCCATCGTCAAAGTCGGCGCGCTTTGGTGGCTCGAGTCCGTCGAAGATCAAGTCTCCGCGGTCGTCGGCCGTGAAGTTTAGGCTTCAAATCTGACTCGACGCTGTGGGCGTAGCTTCGATCTGCTCGGATGGCTAAGAGAGTTGGCCCGCAGCGAAGCGGCGAATATGAAGATCTGTCCGGGGAAAGTCTGCATACGGACAGCGTAAAGATTGAAGATGCCATCGAGCCTATTGGTGACGACACAGAGGAACTCTCAATGAAAGCACCAATGTCGGTGTCAAAACCGGCGGATCTCGGGTAGGGGGTCCCGAACTATGCGTCTAGGCGGATGGTAACAGGAGACGAGGGACACAATGTTTTTACCTGTGTTCAGCCCTCTCGATGGAGGTAATACCCTACGTCCTGCTTGATTAATATTGATGATGTGGGTAGTACAAGAGTAGATCTACCACGAGATCAATGAGGCTAAACCCTAGAAGCTAGCCTATGGTATGATTGTTGAGATGTAATGTTGTGTCCTACGGACTCACGGCCCTCCGGTTTATATAGACACCGGAGAGGCTAGGGTTACAGTCGGTTACAATGGTAGGAGATCTACATATCCGTATTGCCAAGCTTGCCTTCCACGCCAAGTAAAGTACCTTCCGGACACGAGCCGGAGTCTTCAATCTTCTATCTTCGTAGTCTGGGAGTCCGGCGGATATTGATAGTCCGGCTATCCGGACACCCCCTAGTCCAGGACTCCCTCACCGGGCCCAGGGATCCTTCTGGGTCCTCGGGTTGTGGAGCAGGACTCACCATGTCCTCCACAGTCTGGCGTAGACCCTGCGCCGAAGACATAATGTGAGAAGCTTAAACTCCGAAAGCACGGGTAGAACCCTTCGAGGTGTTCGCTTACCCATCCTCTGGGGTTGATCATGGAAAACCCATCCAAAGGGTTCGGGCGAAGGAAGTTCTCCTTCTCCCCCTTGTACAGGCCGGACAGGATCTTCACCAGATCCTCGGTCGAATCCGGCCCTTTGCGGCCGTGCCGGGTAGCATCGTCTTCCCCGTTGAAATCCCACATGGGGTGGCCTATGTATTGCAGCGGCTGCACCCCCCGCTTGATGCACGTCGCCATGACTCCAATCATGGTCAAGCCGGAATGAGCCATTAATCTTATCCGGCCCATCAAGTAATGGATGCTCTTGTCTTCCTCCAAACGGGGGCTCCGCGGGCGCCAGCTGAGGCATTTCTTCAAGGGAGCAGCATCAAACTCCGGGAGGCCGATCTGGACTGGGTCGGGCAACGGAGCGTCTACTATATAAAACCACTCCGAGGGCCAGTCTTCGGACGCCTTCTTGGGAGTGCCGGATAGGTATCCGGTCTCGGCGATGCGCCATATTTCGGCGCCGCCCACTTGATATATGGACCCCTTGTGAGAACGGGGTACGAGGCAAAACAGCCTCTTCCACAATGCGAAATGGGGCTCGATGCCCAGGAATAGCTCGCAAAGAGCTATGTAGCCCGCGATATGCAGCACAGAGGCGGGCGTGAGGTGGTGGAGCTGGAGTCCGTAGAATTTCAGGAGCCCGCGGAGGAACGGATGTACTGGAAATCCGAGCCCCCTTATCAGATAGGGGACGAAGCACACTCGCTCCCCCTTGTTGGGGCTTGGGGTGTCCTCCGCCTGCCTCCGACCTTGATAAGTAACCAGTCCGGCTCGGACTGGAACCATGAAGGCCGGAGGAAGAAACCCCTCCGTTTGGAGCTTCACTAGCTCATTGTGCGAAATAGAGCACCTCCTCCAATTCCCTGGCGATGGGCTAGGAGCGCGTGAGGAAGAGCCGCGTTGACGATCCATGGTGGAATGGATTTCTAGGTCAGAGGTGCTTCGATGGAGTATACGCGGGAGTAAGAAGGTGCGGTTTGGATCTGGATTCCTGCCTCTTTTATAGGCGGACGACCCGCACAATTAGGGGGTGAAATGTAAGAGACACCCTGGCTTTTCGCATTCGCGCGACGCGTGGAAGAGGGCCATAATTTGGCGTAGAAGCCGAGAAGCACAGTATTCGAGATGAAGCCGGACACTGTTCGGTAGGTATATGGGATTTGAAGGGAGAACCCGCCTTGCAACGCCGAAGACTACAAGCACACTGGACTTATCGTCATTGAAGCCTGGTTCGGGGGCTACTGAGGGAGTCCTGGGCTAGGGGGTGTCCGGACAGCCGGACTATCAATATCCGCCGGACACCCAGACTACAAAGATACAAGATTGAAGACTCCGGCTCGTGTCCGGAAGGTACTTTCCTTGGCGTGGAAGGCAAGCTTGGCAATACGGATATGTAGATCTCCTACCATTGTAACCGACTCTGTGTAACCCTAGCCTCTCCGGTGTCTATATAAACCGGAGGGCCTTAGTCTGTAGGACGAACATACATCTCAACAATCATACCATAGGCTAGCTTCTAGGGTTTAGCCTCCTTGATCTCGTGGTAGATCTACTCTTGTACTACCCATATCATCAATATTAATCAAGCAGGACGTAGGGTTTTACCTCCATCGAGAGGGCCCGAACCTGGGTAAAAACATTGTGTCCCTCGTCTCTTGTTACCATCCGCCTAGACGCACAGTTCGGGACCCCCTACCCGAGATCCGCCGGTTTTGACACCGATAATGAGTATGAGAGTACAAAGGAAATATGAGCAACCTCGGGAGGTGCAGGGATTTATCGATCGATCTCCCCTCTACGGTGGCGCCCTGCCTCTACTTATACTGGCCTTGGTCCTCTTAGCCCGGAAACACAAGGCATGAAGGGTTGCCATAACGGCCAATTCAAAGGGGGACAAGGCTGCTGTCTATCCTGACTAAAGGTGGTCTTCACCTGCAAAAGCCCCCTTCCATGACATGCCGGTGGGCTTGGCAGTGTCCTCCGTCCCGGCGAGCCCGCCGTCCTGGTATTCTTGCACCAAAATGGCAACCTTTGGGGATTGCCTTGGGAACCATCGCACTGCCCTTGCCCCCTTAGCACAAAAGAGGAAAACTTCCTTATCCGTGCCCGCTGGCACCCCTCTGGCTCCGCTCGTCGTCACAAGAGTTACCCACGTGAAGGCGCTGGGCCACGCGGCTCTGCTGCCTAATCCTTGATTAGTTTGCCTCCGCAAGGGGCCTCAGGAGGCATCCTCGGGAAGCCACCTTGTGAGAGGGCCTCGCGATGCTCCTGATGACACTTGATGATGTACACCTTGCAAGGTGAGGCCCTCGCGAGGGTCCTGCTCGTGAAGCCTTGGTGATGGGCCAGCCTTGGGCCTTCTGGTGGCGCCGCACATTGGACCGCACGCAGACAGGCCTAGGTACCCCCAGTCCCACGGGCCCGACAAGATCGACATCTCACTGATATGTCTCCGTCATATCTATAATTTTTCATTGTTTCATGCCAATATCATAAAACTTTCATATCTTCTAGCAACATTTTATATTTATTTTGGACTAACATATTGATCTAGTGCCCAGTGCCAGTTCCTGTTATTTCCATGCTTTTTTTTCACGGAAAATCCATATCAAACAAAGTACAAACCCGATAACATTTGACAGAGATTTATTTTGGAATGTATCTGATTTTTAGGAAGAAGAATCAATGCAAGACGGTGTCCCAGGGGTTCACAAGGCAACAGGGCGCATCCTGGGGGTCTAGGGCGCACCGTGTTGCCTTGTGACTTCCTCGTACATCGGTTAGGAAGAGGAGGAGGAGGAGAAGGAGGATGAGGAGTAGGAGGAGGAAGAAGAAGAAGAAGAGGAGGAGGAGGAGGAGGAGGGGGGCTCTCCCCCTCTCTTCTAGTGGCGTCGGAGTGCCGCCGAGGGAATCATCATGATGGTGATCTACCCCAACAACTTCGCCACCGTCATAACCAACTCGCTCCCCCTCTATGCAGCGGTCTAACCTCCCTATTCCCGCCATAATTCACTACTTGAACATGGTGCTTGATGTTATATATTATTATCCAATGATGTGTGGCAATCCTATGATGTTTGAGTAGATTTGTTTTGTCCTACGGGTTAATTGTGGTATGGTGTGATTGATATGAGTTGTATGTTAATATGGTGCTGTCCTATATGGGGCCCTCCATGTGCAAGTGCGTGGGATTACCATTGTAGGGTGTTGCAATACGTTCATAATTTGCTTATAGTGGGTTGTGAGAGTGACATAAGCTTAAACTCGAGTAAGGGGGTATTGCGTATGGGAGTAAGGAGGACTTGTTACTTAATGTTATGGTTGAGTTTTACCTTAATGATCTTTACTAGTTGCGACTGCTTGCTAGTGTTCCAATCATAAGTGCATATGATCCAAGTACGGAAAGTGTGTCACTGTATGCCTCTCCCTCATTGCATATGATAAGTATGTATCATGTTATATTCAATTGCTTAGGGACAATCTTTCTCTTTGTGTTACAAAAAGCTCTCTACTAAAACAAACTAACTTTATTATCTCGCTAAGTACTTCTAGTTTTATTCTTTTATCCTCTTACACCTACAAAGTAGTTTTATTCTTGTTCTAGCTAAAGTGAATGACTAAGTGTTTGTAGAGTTGTATCGGTGGTCGATAGAACTTGAGAGAATATTAATTCTACCTTTAGCTCCTTGTTGGGTTCAACACTCTAACTTATCGAAAAAGGCTACAAACGATCCCCTATACTTGTGGGTTATCACTCTCATCCACGATGCTAGACCAGGATCCTTGCATTGCGTCCTCTTGCTTCATCCGCGGCATCGTATACCATGCAGGGGCGCTCCTACAACTTTCCAGTCCATCGCGCCGGGACATATCCCCTACCGCCACCGTCTACCCTTCCATGTCTGCTTCCACGTTGTCGACAGCCATCGCAACCGCAGCACCCTCAACATCTCAGCAGATGCTTACATGGTGCTGCCAATAGAGGTTGGTACTCTTTCATATCTGCTCAAGTTATTTATCTCAGCAAGAAAATAGATCACCATTGCTTTACTATGATTTCTTGTCCATCACTTAGTATCTTACTTGTTAGTTGAAAGCAAACATTGGTTGCGAAGTAGCCTTTGTCGTGTTAGCACCTTCAGATCCGCCATGGCACACTCAACACTATACTCGCAATGCTTATGGTTTCCCCCTTTATATTCACTACCATCATCGTAGGTGCTTGGTGTGGCGCAAGCACTGCTCCTCAACCCATCAAGCTAAACAACATGCCACTCCTAATTCCAAATCTTAGTTGTTAAAATACGAATCTGATATGGTGCTGATATTACTAAACAGAGAATGGTTAATTGGTTAGCTAATGTTCCTACTTTAGTTTCGATAAGCATGTGCATCACATATAGAGAGACATCAGGGAGTTGCATTTCTTTATGCGCTCTGGTTCATCATGAGTGGGCAATGAACAATGTATTATCCAAAATATGCTGGCTCTTCTTTAACATATTCCTCTTATGTTCTTCTTTAATAATTATAGTAGTACAGTATGTTCCTTGTCATGAAGAGGAGCAGGGACATTTGCAGTCGATAGGTCTATTCGGTCGCTTTTGATGGATGCTTGCAACACTTCGAGTTGGTCTGCCATTATATCCAGAAAATGCTAGCAGTTGTGTCACCTTTGAGAGTTAGACTGATGGCAACAGTAGTGTGCCTTCAGTTGAAGAGAGCTGCCCCTGTAGGGTATCCGAAGCCTTTCTAGCCGTACCGGCAATACTAGCCCATATTTTTCAGCTAGTTCCACTTTCTTGATTTTACTCATGATGCTTAGGGCTTTCCCATTATATCTGCACTATGATCTGCATAGGTGCTTTGTGTCGTACTAGTAGCACTCCACCCTTGAATATAAAGAACACACCACTCATAATTCCAAAGCTTATTTGTTAAAATACGAATGTGATATGATGTTGATATTAGTTAACAGACACACATTTAATTGGTCAGCTAATGCTCCTACTCGATTTTCCAAATGCATGTGGCCACATATACAGAGGCAGCGGGGAATTGCATTTCTTTGGGAGTTGTGATTCACCATGGGTGGGCAACCAACATTGTATAAAAATAAGCATAATCTTCATAATATGCTTCCTCTTCTATTCTTTAACATGTTCCTCTTTTGTACTTCTTTAATAAGTACATCATGTTCCTTGTCGGGAAGGGGAGAAGGGACATCTACAGTCAACAGGCCTATTAGGCCACTTCTGCTAGATGCTTTTAGCACTTCGAGTTGGTCTACCATAATATACAGGAAATGATGGGAGTTCTGTGGCCTTTGAGAGACTAGACTAATAGTAATAGTAGTGCACCGTCAGGTGAATAGAGCTAGCCTGTAAGGGATCGAAAGCCTTTTGATTAGTAGCGGCAATACAACCCCATATTTTCCAACCAGTTCCACTTTCTTGATTTATTCATGATGCTTATGGTTTCCCCCTTTTATCTACACTACAATCTGCCTAGATGCTTTGTGTCATACTAGCAGCACTCCATCCTTCATGCTAAACTACATGCCACTCATATTTTCAAATCCTACATTTAATTGGTCAGCTAATGTTACTACGTGAGTTTTTAAATGCACGTGCGCCTCATATAGAGACATGAGGGAATATTATTTCTCTGTGTGCTCTCGTCATCATGGTTTGGCAATAAAATTTGTATATAGTATATTTTCAACCTGTCATCTGCCAACTATCATTACTTTTGGAGATCCCAACAAGGAGCCTACTTTTTGAGTAGTAATGCCAGATTATATTATTGTACGCACCAAATTACAACACACATGGGCTCTCTCATCAGAATTTCAGAGATAGCATACAAGGGTTTACAGGGAGCTCCTATTATATTAGAATATACTATGCATTACAAAGGTAATCTCACTAATATTTATGTTTTTTGCATCTCAGATTTTGAAATGATCACATTGAATATGAGAATGCACGCATTTAGCAGAATATTGCGGAACAATGCAATGGCTAACAAACTTGGCACCAAGGGATTGAGTTCCATTCTAGATGCAATGGAACCTACACGCTCCCCACCTACAGATTTGTGTTCAGAATATGATCCTAATAATTATGCTGAGCTCGAGGAGTCAAAGGCAGATGGCCTATCATGTTCACCCATCAAGGTGCATGTTCTAATTTGGCAAGGCTTTATTGGTTGCATGTATCTTGCGTAATGTGTCTTGCATTTCTTATACTTCGTTGCACCGCCATCTTCTTAGTTTACTCATCATATATGTGAAGATGCCATGCCCATCCATTATCAATACATATTCCATCTGTCATCATACCATTTTTTCTATTCAAATGTTGTTCTTGTGTATCAGACATCCAAAAGGAAGAGGGTGATTGCAGAACCTAAAGGAGTACAAGCAAAGTCCTCAAAAAAAGGTGGTGGTACTAGAGAAACCAGATAGCACCCCACTTATATTGGCGATAGAACCAGCGACAAAACCTAGGCCTGACTTCAACAGATTATACTCATACTTCACTGGCCACACCACTAGCCCCACCATACAGGACCCACACTCCAGCAAAAGGTATGCCGATTTCAGGTGCCATAGCACCAGCCGTACCACGGAAAATCCTAGTCCAGCAAAAAGTACACCAAATCCATAGGATGAAGACATATCCAAACTGTCGAGAGGCTCGATCCCCACATATTGGAACACCATTCAAGTTATTCCTAGTTTAAAAGACAATGCTTTCAATGTTGTTAGGAACCACATGTGTATCGTCCTGTCCCACTTATGTGTAAGTGCTATTATCATAGTGATTATTGTCTTGTTTTCTGCTGATTTAACACATCAATGATTTACATTACTTTCTTCTAAGTAGGTGAGGGTCAATCTGGATAGTCGTGATAAGCAAAGCTTGCTTGTGTTTTTCAAGGACGTGTTGCAACAGTATCAGTGTTACCTAAGGAAAACACACTTTCATAGCAAGTCTATAAATGAAATTTCGGTGAAGTCTCATGTGCTAAATGTAGAAGACATTGAATGGAAAAAACTTGTTATGTGCTGATCTCATTCCCAGGATGAGGTACTCTCTATGATATCACATGACAATTTGAACTTCTACATTTTTGCATGTGCCTTATCGATCTCTTTTGCAAGAAAATAGCTCGAAGAGTAATATCGGTTTGAAATGGATGACAGTATGTCGCAACTATGCTGCTCACTGCTTTGCTCTTGTTAGTTCCCGTTGTCATGTATCATTGTACTTACATTCATACCTGGTTAATTATGTGACATCAGTGTTCATGATAGCTTGCTTTTCCAATGTCTGTTCCAAATTATCAGACCTACATTAGTAAACCCAATGCTTATGAAGAAGTTTGGCTCTGTGTTGTTCTTGTAAGTACTTGTTGTCCTTTGTCACTCTACTTATATTGACAACTAGTTGTTCATGTACCATCACTCTACAGCTTATTTTCCCTTGCCCTCAATTTTTTACACATCAAATCTATATTTACTCGTGCTATAAGGTTGGATAAAACCAATGCCACCGAAGAAGTTTAGCTCTGCATTGCTCTTGTCAGTACCTTTTGCCTGTATCATCATACTTACATTTGTAGCTAGTTGATTATGTAGCATCACTCTGCATCTTATCTTAGATATTCTCTATTTCCCCCTATATTATCACATCTATATTGACACTTAACAAAATGTAGAATAAAGGCAATGCTTATGAATAAGATTATGTGGTAAACTTCTTGAATCCCCCCATCATGGACAAGGGCTTTATAGAGTCGGTCTTCACTAATAACGTAAGTTTGTCCTTCTCAAGCCCTTAAAATTTGTTGTGTATATTTGGATAGGCATGACTGCAGTTGCTGTTTATTTTTGGCATTTGTATCAAATTGCATGTTTAAAGTTTATTATGAAGAGGTTCATAAACATAAGTTTGTCCTTCTCAATTTCAGTTTTTAGTTATACAACCAAGTTCCTTGTTCATACCATGCAAATTAAACTAAAAAGAGCAAGTGATCTTCTTTTGCACTACATGTATGCTTGTGTTTTTATCTATAATCCAGTTGTGTGGTGGAACTACCCACTCCAACACATGTCATATCTTGCTATGTCTTAACTATGAACAATGCATGCCATATTGTGTTATTGTTATTTAAATCATGTATGTTTATTTTCCAGTTTGAAATGTGATAAATTGACAGTATACTGACCATTAATCTTATACGTTCTTTAGCACTGCATGTATAATTGTGTTCTTGGTCTGTAATCTAGTGGTGTGGTGAAGTTGGCCACTCCTTCACAATGCCATTTCTTGTCATGTCTTAACTATAATTAATGCCATATTATGTTAATGCTATTTTAAATTGTGCCACTTTATTTGTCAATAAGAAATGGGATGAATTGTCAGCACTGATGCGTATATGTGCAAAACTTGTCATCTATCTGCTTATATCTCTTTCAGAGTGATACCTCTGATGCCAGGAAGAACTGCCACAATGATAGTGAGACAAACCCATTGCTTGTCCCTCTAACATATATTGCAGGGAAGAAGGCAACACATATTGGAGATAGAGTTACAACCCCATAGTCAGGTCTTGATGTAGCATTCAAGTTACTTGCTAATAGAGTGACACAAGCTCGATGATGTCGCCAGATGAATCCGTTAGACTTCCTCGATCTCAACTTCAAGAAGAAATACATGGTTCAGGCCAACCCCTACTGGAACTCCAATCTCTATCTTAGATCAATGAGAAGTCCAATGCGTCCATTGATGCTATGCAGCTAGAGTTGGAGGATATAAGCGTCAAACAAGCGCAGTCTCATCAACTTGCTCAGTTGCCTGCACTGCAGCTCACGGGCAAGCCTAACCTTTCTTGAACTATGTTAATAGTTGTCGGTTCTGTATATTATTTTGTCGGCTTGTTTATTTGCACTAGTGGCGACCTTTTGATGCCTAGTGTATGTAATTTGTTGTCTGGTTGCCCTTTATTACCACCAGTGGCAAACTTTGATGCCAAGTGGATGTAATATGTCATTATTTCTTTATTTTATAGTCCAGGTTTATTCTTAGTCACGATGCTGTAATTTATTTGCTGCATATGCTTTTGTCGCTCTTTGAAAAGGTTGAAAGCTTCAACGGAGGCCAACGGGTGAAAAAGTTGGTATATATAAGAAATTACGGTACTCAAACAGGCAAGCCCGCAACTCAGTATATATGGGCCGAAACATGGGCCCACAATCATATCGGGCCATTAGCAGGCTTAAATGTAAACTAGCCCACTAGTAGTTGTGGGCCTATAACATGCCGAGTAAACCATGGGCCTTAGTTCGGCCAGACAATACCATGGGCTTTTAACAGGCTGAAAGTAGATTGGGCCTGAATTGTGATGAACAATTCATGGGCCGACAGAAGGCCAAAATATACCTCGGCCCATGATTGGCCCAATTACATGACAGGTCATTAATAGGACAAAATTTATCTCGGGCCTTGGTTGGCCCAATCACATTACGAGATGTAAGCAGGCTGGATGCAAAGCGGGCCATAATTAGGCCCAACTATATCATGGGCCTTTAATAGGCCGATAGTCAGGTTGGGATAAAATTTATTCACGAAGATTACGGGCCATTAAGAGACCGAAAGTGACTTCGGACCAGAATAGGCCTAGATGCAGCATGGTCACTAAATGGCCGAAAGTGAAATCGGGCTGACAACTACCCATATGCACCAAGGGCCGCTAACGGGTCAAAACAAATATCGGGCCGAACTATTAAACGGTTCTTTAACAGGTCAAAATGCCAACTGAGCATTCAATGGGATCAAAAGCACAGTGGCTTGCTAACGGGCTGAATCTGATATGGGACGTAAATTGGCCCAAAACATGATAGGTTGTTAACAACCTCGGTCTAATATGGGCCGTAATTTGGCCCAAATCATGGCAGGTTGTTAACGGGTCGGATCTAATATGGGATGTCATTTCGCTCAAAACATGGCAGGCCATTAACAGGCCGACCCATTAGTATCTGAAAAAATCTTGTGGGCCTTTGGCTGGGTCGGCCGTTTTAACCTAAATGGGCCACTGCTGAGTTGTTGCACATGTTGACGTTTCATTGGCGACTCCTGTCTATTGGAGGTTGATAACTGTCGCAACACCGAGCTGACATGTGGTACCTTTGGCGAATAAGAATTTTACATGTGGAAAATCCCCATTGGTTTGAGCTGTTAAGAGGTTATCGGATCCAAACACGTACCCGATAACTTAATGGCGACCCATTACGGTGGATGCCAGTGTCGGTTATTGTTGACGAAAACACTTCCATGACGCGCCATTTATCGTCATGAAAGTGGACACTTCTGTGATGATAATTTGAGTATTGTCATGGAACACTTCTACGATAGCACATGTATGACTATCTTGATTCTATGTAAAATCATCATGGATATACATGCATGCCAAAAAACGTGACCTACTCTGACAAACATGTATAATCATGGAAGTGTTTTTTGTAGTGCCACCTGACACGAGCCAAACATTCTGCCATGAGGCATGACACGATGCACGCGTGTATATGGCTAAATGTTATGTTCCCAAATGAGGAAAGCTATGGGCACTAATCATTTGCAGACAGTTAAGGACAAAATCCTTCAAATAATTCACTTAACTCCCTATAGTCGATCCCTACGTAAACTCTTCAAATACCTCACTTGACTTCCATTTTATGTTTAACATAGTTTGCTTAACTTCCTTGCTGTGGTTGGTCTCTGCACCAATTGGCGCTACGTGTCATCTAGCCCATATAATCCATCATCCATATAAAACTAAATCTATCTAGCTACATCCATATCATATCATCGATCCATTTATCTATCCATATATATCCATATAGTCATAGTCTATCCTCATAATCTATCCATATGATCAAAAAACTCATCATAATTTATATATGCATCGATCCATTTATCTATCCATATGATCGAAAACATTATCCTAATCTATCCACATGATCTATCCCTATCATATATATAGATATAGATAGAGATATAGATATATGTATATATCCATATAATAAATGTGTGTATGTATATAGATAGATATAGATTATATATATATATATATTTATGTATATAGATAGATATAAATTATATGTATATCCATATGATCAAAAACATATCCTAATTAATCCATATGATCAAAAATATTATCCTAATTAATCCATATGATCAAAAAAATAACATAATCTATCCATATGATCAAAAAACTTATCATAATATGTATTTACATCGATCCATATTATTCATATAATCCATCACACACACCCACACCCACCCACCCCCCCCCCCCCACACACACATACATATATAGGGAAAATCCATCCTACCACCCGGTGGTAGTTACCCCACATGTCTCATATACTACCATGTGATACTATATATATACTATTTTATTATTTTAAATATGTTCATATACTATATCTAAGATATTTCAAAGCAAGTTACATGAAAAAATTGCATATGAGCCCATAGTTTTTGTTATATTTGTAAAATACGTACATATTTGTACGTAAAAATGAGCATACTCAAAAAATGATACATACTACCTAAAAAATAGTATATATACTACCTAATCATTGTTATATACTACATACTACACGTACATACTCTCGGTTTCGACAGATACTACATACAACAAACAAAACACAAGTGGTGGTAACTACCACTGCTTGTAGGAAACATTTGCCATATATATATAGGGAAAATCCATCCTACCACCCGGTGGTAGTTACCCCACATATCTCATATACTACCATGTGGTAGTATATATACTATTTTATTATTTTAAATATGTTAATATATTATATCTAAGATATTTGAAATCAAGTTAGATGAAAAAATTGCATATGAATCCATAGTTTTTGTTATATTTGTGAAATACGTACATATTTGTACATAAAAAAGAGTATACTCAAAACATGTTACATACTACCCAAAAAATAGTATATATACTACCTAATCATTGATATATACTACATACTACACGTATATACTCTTGGTTTTGACAAATACTACATACAACATACAAAATGCAAGTGATGGTAACTACCACTGCTTTTAGGAAACATTTGTCCTAGCAGTCTGATAGATTCCACATGCACATATCATAGCAGTATTAAAAAACATAATTTATATATCTTAATTTGCACCCATGCATATATAAAAAATACCATAATCTATATATTAGCATCGATCTAGACCCTAAAAATCTATACCTACTGATAAAGGAGGTGATATTCTTATTGCGTCATGCTATTTCACAGGAAACCCCCTGATATTTTTAATAATCAACTCATAGTCTAGTATTAAGTCAGATTTTTTTTCTTTTGCACAAAACCGCCTATATTTTTTGTTAATCAACCCACATAGTAGTTTTAATTTAGATTTTTCAATTTTGTAGGAAACCCCGTGACATTTAAGTAAATCATCCTGCAATACATATCAAATGATTTTTCAAACTGTATATAAGGAATTTGATCCCAAAAAAATATGCAGAATCTGAATATGATGTTATTTTTTACCTATTAATCATTTCAAAAAATGCTATTTTGGTTGCAACCTTAATTAATAGTGCATGATATGTCTTTCTTTCATATCAATGCCAATTCGGATTGGAAATGAACACCTCAGCAAACAAGGATTAGAGACGGGAAAAAAGTAGATTTCTCATCTTATGTATGCACACCTTGAAAAAACCTCACGAGAAAAAAGTAGATTTCTCATCTTATGTCAAAGAGAGAGATGCCTTAGGATGGACAACATTCAAACGCCTTGTGATTGCGTGAGCACTAAGGCTACCGTTGGCGAGGATGAGATGAAGGATAAGAGGAAACACAAATGAGATGCCATGTGTTCCAATAAAGAATGTGGATCTATTGGGATCTTCAGTCATGGTTATTGGGTTAGGGGAGTGTCATAATTGTTTTCTCCCGTTGCAATACACGGGCTCTTTCGCTAGTTATTATTAACATATCTAGTGTATAGATCCATCCATATCATGCATATATAACGATTATTACCATATATATAGCTAGCTATTTTCATGGACATGCATATTATTCATCCAAAAATATAGAAAAAATGAAAGAAACAATTAGTGGAGCTTACTCACCTCGGTGGGATGTGGGAGGTCGACCGGCGTACGGGATGGTGGTGATGGCCGACGCGTCAAATTGGCGGAGCCTGCGATGGCGTCATCTCGTGTGATGAAGGAGAGATGGTGGTGGCTGCTCCCTCGGCCCGTCGGCTGAAGGATAGTCGGCGGTGGCGAGCTAGTGGCAACTTTGGGTCGCGGCGACATTCTTTGGTTGAGGAGGAGGATGACGATGGTGGCGCGGCATGGTTGTACGGTGTCACCAGCACGCGCTTCACATAAAAGGCAGGGTAAGGGGCAGGTGGGCAGGATACAATCCAAACAGAATCCGAGTTCTCGACCTATATAGGAGGCGGCGCATTATGTGTTTTAGAAAGAGAAAAGTGAAAATACAAGCTGAGTGTCGTTGGAGCGTACTCAGCTTATATCGGTCACAATTACAGTAGGCATTAATCATGTCTATGGCGACCACGTGCAGTCCATTTGCCAACATCCAAATGTAAGCCATGTAGTTTTTGTTGAATATGTCGAGGTGGATACGTACACCGAGGGGTTTTCCATAGTAGTCGGTTTATCTTGGTACAAGCCAAGATAATTTTTTGTAGGTTTTGGTACTCGACTTACATGTGTATACACTAAGAGCCCGTAATTACACTCCGCTTACGTCCAGACACTAGGCAGCTTGTGACTTTCCTTTTGAGATACATAGCTCCAGCCATGACCGCAACAAATTCGGTGTCTTGATACTTGTGTTAGCAAGTGTGTAGCAACTGATGTTGATCCATGATGAGGAGGATGAGGAGATGATAAAATAGAGTGAGGGAGAGGTCGGTGTTGGTGCTGCCATCATAACCATCATGCAGGGGAAGGGCCTGAGCATTAGGGCGGAAGTTGGCGCAAGATCACCGGTCTGGATATTCTAAATCAAGATGATTCACTTGGGGCATCCTCCTCCGAGCATCGAATCCACCTCATGTAAATTACTAAATAGATTTACTAATAATAATTGTGTGTGTTAGTTGTGACATTATATATGTTATATTTAGTGCATTCACATAAAATATGAACTGAAATAGTATGATTAACCGTACTAATCAGAAAACCCACAAGGTGACCCACCGACATAAACTTGTGCCTATGACATAGATTGGTTGGGTCACCAAAGGTAAGACCCATGGGTGATGCCGCCAACCCATACCATACCTATTCGGATCTAATTGCCATGGGTGCCAAAACCTATTGGTGGGATTGCCATCTTTAATCATCTCGTACTCAGAAAGTCTGTTGTAGGGTGGAACCCTACGTGGAGATCTTTTCACACTTGCAGGGGGAAAATAGGATGAACGCAAGAATAAAAATAGGAAATTCACTCAAACAAAACCCAATGACACATCCACTAGAATATCATAGTTGAGATCCACAAGAATACAAGAACAATCCAAGGAAACAAGCACAAAGGTCAGGTTCTTCCCACTCCTAAGGAGGTGATGTCTTGATGATAGTCTTCTCCAAGATGAGGTCTTGATATCCACTTGGGATCTTCTCCTAGGAGGTCTTGATCTCCAAGAGGAGTGGTAGAAGGAGCAAAGCTCTATCAATGTCTCACATATACTTTGCTAACCCTAAATAATGTCCTAGGCACGAAATATATAGCTAGTGGGGGTAGGGAATGGCTTGGGAGGCAAGATAGGAAACCCTCGGCCGCAACCTGGAAGGGCCATGCGCATGGGGTAAGTGAGGCCCGTGCGCATGGGGGTCACGTGGGCACGGTACAGGCCCGTGCGCGCGGGGCTACATCGGTGAGGACCGGGCACACAGGGGTGCGTGTCTTCACTTCGAGTAGCTTTCTCGGAGGCCCGTGGGCACGGGGTTGGGGGAGGCCTGTGCACGGGGTTGCCTGGGACTTGTTGTTTTTGACTTGATGAGCTTTTCCTTCTTCCTTGTGGCCTTGGGGGTCCTTCTCGATGGCCTCCGGGATGCTCCCTAGCTGCTTTGTGGTGGTTGAGGGAGTCCTGGACTAGGGGGTGTTCGGACAGCCGGACTATCAATATCCGCCGGACTCCAAGACTATGAAGATACAAGATTGAAGACTCCGGCTCGTGTCCGGAAGGTACTTTCCTTGGCGTGGAAGGCAAGCTTGGCAATACGGATATGTAGATCTCCTACCATTGTAACCGACTCTGTGTAACCCTAGCCTCTCCGGTGTCTATATAAACCGGAGGGCCTTAGTCCGTAGGACGAAGATACATCTCAACAATCATACCATAGGCTAGCTTCTAGGGTTTAGCCTCCTTGATCTCGTGGTAGATCTACTCTTGTACTACCCATATCATCAATATTAATCAAGCGGGGCGTAGGGTTTTACCTCCATCGAGAGGGCCCGAACACAGGTAAAAACATTGTGTCCCTCGTCTCTTGTTACCATCCGCCTAGACGCACAGTTGGGACCCCCTACCGAGATCCGCGGTTTTGACACCGACATTGGTGCTTTCATTGAGAGTTCCTCGTATGTCGTCGCTGATAGGCTCGATGGCATCTTCAACCAGCAACGCTGTCGAGGTGAGACTTTTCTCCTAGACAGATCTTGAATTGGCGGCTTTGCATGCGGGCAATTCTCTTGGCCATCCGAGCAGATCGAAGCTTCGCCCTGGCCGTCAGTCGATTCGAAGCTTAAACTTCACGGCCGATGACGCGGAGACTTAATCTTCGACGGACTCGAGCCACAGCCAAGCAGCGCCGCCTTTGTGGCGATGGGCACGATCTAGCTCTGCCGCCCGTCAAATGCCTTGGTGGCGCTTTTCGGATCCGCTTCGCCATTAGCCGGAGCCGATCGCCCATATCGAGGGCCGGTGGATAGACGCCGCCCTGGGGGTTTCAACATCCACGGCGATGGAGCCGAATACTAATCTTGTCCCCTGCGAAACTCATGATCCCGAGGCGCCGGACTCCTCACCGGACTCCGAACCTCCCGCGCCCCTACCAATTGATCCGGATTGGGCGCCGGTTATGGACTTCACCGCCGCGGACATTTTCCAACACTCGCCTTTTGGCAATATCCTGAATTTACTGAAGCATCTCTCGCTATCAGGAGAATCCTGGCCGGACTATGGCCAGGACGGTTGGAGTTCGGACGATGAAGAAATTCAGAGCCCACCCACCACCCACTTTGTAGCCACTGTCGAGGATCTAACCGACATGCTAGACTACGACTCCGACGACATCGGCGCCATGGGCGGCGATGCCGGAGATTTAACAGAACCAGCGCCACAGGCACCGAACGCCACCTCGCCATATGACGATACATGGTGGATACCCCAAAAGAAGGGGATGGCGAAGAAGCAGCGGAGGCAGACTCTTTAAAGAAGCAGCCCAAACGCCGGCGTCAGCGGCGCCGCTCTAAATCCCGCCATAGCAAGAATATAGATTCCGGCACAGGAAATAACAATACCCCAGAGAGTGCCGAAGACAACCCCCTCCAGCAAGAATCAGCGCAGGAGGACGCAGAAGCAAGCCCTCATGAAAGGGCGGCAGATGAAGAGGTTGAGGATCATAACTATATACCTCCCTCTGAAGACGAAACAAGCCTCAATGACGACGAACTCGTCGCGCCCGAGGACCCCGTCGAACAAGAGCTTTTTAAGCGCAGGCTCATCGCTACAGCAAGAAGCCTGAAGAAGGAAAAGCGGAAGCTCAAAACAGTGGAAGACACACTCCGAATAAGATGGAGCAAAGTACTCAAAACCGCAGATAAATACGGCAATGGCCACCAATCGAAGAGCTACCCGAAGCGTAAGCTGCTTCCAGAATTCGACGAGGAGGCCATAGAGCCCCACCGTCCAATGGCCCAGCCAGTCCATCTCTGGACCTAAAAAGAAAGCCCCAGAAGCAAAGCAACACGTCAAGTGTCGGCGATAGCGGCACATACAAATAGGGCGCCGACACCCACTATGTTTCACCGATGAGGTGCTGGATCATGAATTCCCAGCAGGGTTTAAACCCATAAACATAGAGGCCTACGATGGAACAACAGACTCGGAGTGCGGATAGAAGATTATATCTGCACATACATATGGCGGAGGAGGCGATCTCCACGCCATAAAATATCTACCCTCAAGCTCAAAGGGCCAGCCCGTCATTGGCTCAAAAGCCTCCCGAGAAAACACTGCGGAAGTTGGGAAGAGCTCGAGGAAGCGTTTAGAGCAAATTTTCAAGGGACTTATGTCCGTCCTCCGGATGCAGATGATTTAAGTCATATAACTCAACAGCCCGGAGAGTCAGTGTGGAAATTCTGGAACAGGTTTCTTACCAAAAAGAACCAAATAGTCGACTGTCCGGACGCAGAAGCCTTAGCAGCTTTCAAGCACAATGTCCGAGACGAATGGCTTGCCAGGCACCTCTGTCAAGAGAAACCGAGGACAATGACCGCATTAACAAGCCTCATGACCCGCTTCTGTGCGGGAGAGGATAGCTGGCTAGCAAGAAGCAGCACCAGCGACCCAAGTACATCCGAGATAAGAGATGGAAACGGAAAATCACAGCGCAGAAAGGAGCAGCGCCGAAATAAAGAGAAAAGCCCAAAGAGCACGGCAGTTAACGCCGGATTCAAAAGCTCGCGGTCCAATAATAAAACTCAGCCCCTCAAGGATGACAGTGACGAACTGTCCAACCTACACAAAATTCTGGGTCGGATATGTCAAATCCACAGTACCCCCGGAAGGCCCGCAAATCACACCCACAGGGATTGTTGGGTTTTCAAACAGTCCGGCCGATTAAATGCCGAACACAAGGGGCTCGACGCGTCAAGCGAAGAAGATAAACCCCGCCAGCAGGGCACCGGAAAACAAAAGACTTTCCCACAAGGGGTCAAAGCAGTAAACTCACTTCATGTGATGACACGGAAAAATAGTGCGGCACTTTCTAAAAGAGCCGCACGGTCCAACCAATGAACCGTAGAGATTGGATATCAAAACTAATCACTTTCGACCACCTGGACTATTCCAGAAGCGTTCGAAACGCGGGACGGACTCCCCTGATATTGAATCCGATAATAGACGGATTAGAATTCACAAACGTCCTAATGGAGGGAGGTAGTGACTTAAACCTCCTATATTCAAACACAATCCGTAGGATGGGGATAGACCCTACCAAAATTCGACACAGCCGCACTTCCTTCAAAGGAGTGACGCCAGGCCCTTACGCCAAGTGCACAGGCTCGATATTACTAGAAGTCGTGTTCGGATCGCCGAACAACTTTCGACGCGAAAAATTAATTTTCCATATCGTCCCATTTAAAAGTGAATATCAAGCACTGTTGGGACGAAAGGCTTTTGTCCGCTTCAACGCCATACCGCATTACGCGTCTCTTACACTCAAGATGCCCGGTCCACATGGCGCCATTTCAGTGCGAGGGTCACTTAAAGACCCCGGACTCGGATAGACGAATCCGGACTCAGCAGGCTAGGGGCTCCCTAGCCGCATACCCTTTCACAGGGGGCTGCGCGCACAACTCACCGCGGTTTCATATAAACCTTGCTTTAATTATTTATATTTCTTCTTTTACATATTTTTCGCACGAACTGTTTCTAAAACCAAACGTTCCTCTCTTTCTCTGAGATGAACAACGTGCGTACTCGTCCAGATAACGGCGCGAACGGAGACACAGCGCAGAGCGTGCAAGAGGGACCCGTTGCAAGGATTCTTTTCAGATTAAGACCTGCGTAGACCTTTTATTCTGTCTCTTGTTGTTACTCTCCTTGGCTCCTTCCTATAGCCAAAGCGAGCTCGGCGCTTTGGCATCGGCGCGTCGAAGACCACGCCCGTGCACGGACATTAGGGGCTTAGGGCATAATCCTGCCCATTATTATAAAGTCCGAACACCTTCGGAGTGTTCGCGTCTCGAGTTAGGCATTATATGCATCAGCTCGAATCATGTCTTTGGTCAAATGTTGGGTTTGCCCGGCTCTCGTGTTTTGCTGCCTTACGTTCCGTATCATCGGCTAACGCGGCACCGGAGAACTCTGCGATTGTGCCCCGTTCGGTGGCGAGCACCTCGATGAAAGCCAAATCGATTGTCATGATACTGCGAGAGTCTGGTCACCACTCGATCGACTTTCGGAATGTTTAGAATTCCCGCTTTGACGAAGGACCGCTTCGGTCAGCACATACGCACTCGAATCCGGGATGTGCGGTGTCATCGAGGCTATATCGTAGCCCCACCCTCGAGCTCCATTGGCTAAGTGAAAGAGATAAAGCATTATAGTCCGGATTGCCTCGTTCGCTACGCTACCACCTCCTTATAACAGGACCGAGGCGCCGGATTAAGTGAAAACGCGCTATTTTGCGAACACCCAGCACCTTGTGCGAGGGGCTGAAGCCAAGACTGCATCTTCGGGTTATACACAAGTATCATAAGCGGCCGACAGAGAAGTTTTATCACTTGGACGCACAAGTATAAAAAGCAGTTATACCATAATCATTGATTTACAATCCAATGCGTTCATTTGAATGTTACATTCTTTGAGCACTGCGCCTCTATTTTACGAGCACCGCGCATAACTTCTCCGAAGTAGTGCTCGGCAGGGAGCCGGCTTTCATCCGGACCCTGAGTGGCAACGGCGGTGGCATCCATCTCCGTATAATGCACTTTCACACGGGCAAGATCCATCCGCGCGCCCTCGATGCAGGCCGACCGCTTCATATCCTTTATATGCGGCACCGCTCCAAGGAATTGCTGCAGCAAGCCGAAGTAGCTCGTCGCCTTGGACTTCTCTGGCCAGACATGTGCCACGATGTTAGTCATGGCAAGTCCGGACAATCTGTTTAGCTCGGCACACTCGGCCAGCCGGTCCGTCAACGGAAGTGAGCGATCCGGACTGTGGAATTGAGACCAATATAACTCTTCCGTCTCGTGATCCTCCTGGCTCCGGAAGTGCTCAACGGCATCAGCCGCGCTTGCAGCCAAATCCATATACGGATCTTCCGGACTCCACAGCCGCTCAAATCGAGCATACTTGGCATCCATAAACCGGCGACGCAGCAGAATAGGCTTGTCAGCCACGATCTCTCCGGTCTGGCGCAGTTCCTCCTTCATAGCCCGCATCGCAAAACGGGCATCCTTGGCTTCGGCGGTGGCCTTCTTCAGGTCTTCCCGCTCCGATAGATGCTCTTTTTCAAGAGACTCATAGCGGTCGGCAGCATCCTTTACCTTCATGGCCAATTCGGCCACCTCCGCCCTGCTTAGGCAGTGCGCAGCCTTTTCGGCCTTCAACTCTTCGGCCGCCTTCGAGGCAGCCGCATCACTCCTTCGGGCTTGCTCCTTAGCTTGAGCAAGTTCGGCCCGAAGGCCCTCCACAGCAGCAGCACCGTCTGTACAACAGCATACAATCTATTAGAGGAGGGCTTCGACCCCCTTAAATAAAGCAACTGCGGAGAATTTATTTACCTTGCGACTCGTCAAGTCGCCGGTTGACAAGTGCGATGTCAGCATCTGCCACGTCAAGTTGTCGACTTAATTTGGCAAACTCATTAGTCCGGCTGGCCCCCGGACTATCCGCCACCTGTATCAGAACAGCGGTATTCATTACTTGAGATTTTGAGATTTTGATCCTCGGCACGCTGTCGTTTTCGACAACCTACCGAGTCTCAGGGGCTACTATCTATACAATGCGCATTTTTATGTGCAATACTGTTAAAATACAAAGGGATGCGTCATTTTTGCATACCTCAAAACCTGCCAGCAAACTCATGGCGGCATTACGCAATCCGCTCTCGGCGGACGAAATCCTTCCTATCACCATACGCATTAACGCGCGGTGATCTTCTGAAATGGACGCCCTCTCAAGCAGATTCCTCAGTTCTCCCGGCCGGATACTAGTAGGTGCCGAATTCTCCGGCCCCTCCGGACTCGGGGATACCCTCCGTGATGACACTTCGGGTTCGCCCGCCTCGTTTGGCGGCGCTGCGGATGGAGGCGTATCGCTCTCCATCATCTCCGGAAGGAGGTCCCCCGAAGATGAACTCATCTGAGAAGGCTGCAGATCCGAACTGCGACATAAATATTACGATTACCCACAGAAGCACAAATGAAGGTATTTCCTTACTAATTAATTTCCTCTTTCATACTCACGGCTCGTTGGAGGGCTGGTCCTTTGGCGATGATTGTGCGTCGGATTCTCCGGACGGACCCCCGAGGATTTCTTCCCACGCTTAGGGGCTTTGGCCTCCGGATCTTCGGGGGCGGTCCTCTTCTCCCTCTGAAGGGGGGGGTTCTTTGTTCCCTCCTCTTCAGTCGCCCCTTTGGGCGGAATATTAGCTCCTCTATTTTCCACGCTGCCCCCTTCTGTGGGCGCAACCTCCAACATTCTGTGGGCGCAACCTCCAACATTCTGACTAGCACGGGCTCCAGTGCGGTCTCTGGGAGGGGGGGTCGGACACCTTATCAGCCTTGATCGCGCCACCCATAACTGTAAAGAACAAAGGGTCAGGAGACGAACTTTTGAAAGGCATATAAATAGAATGTCCGGACTTTGAGCTATCTACCTGAGTATCCGGGCGATCGCGGCTTAGGCCTGCGTCCTCGGCCGAATCCAGACACGCCACCTGCGGTCCGAAGAACAGCTTGTACATCTCCACGGGTGTCGCACCCATGAAGTGTTGGAGAATTCGAGGTCCCTCCGGATTGAACTCCCATAAGGGGAGAGGACGGCGTTTGCATGGCAGGAGGTGCCTGATTAGCATGACCTGCATCACCTTGACCAGGTCGATCTCCCTCGCTTGGAGATCTCGAATCCGGCCCTGCAGTGAGGGCACGTCTTTGGACGACCCCCAATTGAGCCCTTGGTTGACCCACGACATCAGTTGGCGTGGAGGTCCCGGGCGGAATGAGGGCGGCGGCTTTTGCTTGCTGCCCCTTGGAGCAGTGATGTAGATGAAGGAAATATGCCCTAGAGGCAATAATAAAGTTATTATTTATTTCCTTATTTCATGATAAATGTTTATCATTCATGCTAGAATTGTATTAACCGGAAACATAATACATGTGTGAATGCATAGACAAACAGAGTGTCACTAGTATGCCTCTACTAGACTAGCTTGTTAATCAAAGATGGTTATGTTTCCTAACCATGAACAAAGGGTTGTTATTTGATTAACAAGGTCACATCATTAGGTGAATGATCTGATTGACATGACCCATTCCATTAGCTTAGCACACGACGTTTAGTATGTTGCTACTGCTTTTATCCATGACATATACATGTTCCTATAACTATGAGATTATGCAACTCCCGTTTACCGGAGGAAGGGTGCTACCAAACGTCACAACGTAACTGGGTGATTATAAAGGAGTACTACTGGTGTCTCCAAAGGCAGATATTGGGTTGGCGTATTTGAGATTAGGTTTTGTCACTCCGATAGTCGGAGAGGTATCTCTGGGCCCTCTAGGTAATACACATCACTTAAGCCTTGCAAGCATTACAACTAATGAGTTAGCTGTGAGATGATGTATTCTGAGCGAGTAAAGAGACTTGCCGTAACGAGATTGAACTAGGTATTGGATACCGACGATCGAATCTCGGACAAGTAACATACCGATGACAAAGGGAACAACGTATGTTGTTATGCGGTCGACCGATAAAGATCTTCGTAGAATATGTAGGAACCAATATGGGCATCCAGGTCCCGCTATTGGTTATTGACGGAGACGTGTCTCGGTCATGTCTACATTGTTCTCGAACCGTAGGGTCCGCACGCTTAAGGTTTCAATGACGGTTATATTATGAGTTTATGTATTTTGATGTACGAAGGAGTTCGAGTCCGGATGTGATCACGGACATGACGAGGAGTCTCGAAATGGTCGAGATATAAAGATTGATATATTGGACAGCTATATTCGGACACGGAAAGGTTCGGAAGTTTCGGAGAAAACGGAGTGCCGGAGGGGTTACCGGAACCCCCGGGAAGTTATGGGCCTTAGTGGGCCAAGAGGGGGAGAGAGGGCCGCACCAAGAGGTGGCGCCCCTGTGGGAGTCCGAATAGGACAAGGAGGGGGCGCGCCCCTTCCCTCTCCTCTCCTCTCCTTCCTTCCCCTTCCTCCTTCCTAGTTGGACTAGGAAAGGGAGTCCTACTCCCAGGAGGAGGACTCCCCCTCCCTGGCGCGCCTCCTAGGGCGGCCGGCCCTCCCCTTGCTCCTTTATATACAGGGGGGGCACCCTAGAACACACAAGTTGATCCTTGAGATCGTTCCTTTGCCGTGTGCGGTGCCCCCTCCACCATAATCCACCTCGGTCATATCGTAGCGGTGCTTAGGCGAAGCCTGCGTCGGTAGAACATCAAGATCGCCACCACGTCGTCTTGACGGAACTCTCCTCCCAAGCTCTCTTGGATTGGAGCCCGAGGAGCATCACCGAGCTGTACGTGTGTCAAGAACTCGGAGGCGCCGGAGTAATGGCGCTGGGATCGGTTGGATCGCGAGGTGAACGTACGACTACTTCCTCTACATTGTGATCGCTTCCGCTTCGGTCTCACGAGGGTGCGAGACAACACTCTCCCCTCTCGTTGCTATGCATCACCATGATCTTGCGTGTGCGAGGAAATTTTTGAAATTACTACGTTCCCCAACAGTAGAACCACTCCTGCTGCCACAATCCAAGTTCCTCTTGGAAGGAACCTTCGAGCCACGGGCATCGACCTTCTTGCTTATGGTCGCCCGCCAAGACTACCGACGCCCCCAATCATCTTGGCTCCACCTTGAAGGTCTTCAGCCATAGGCCGAAGTGGGGGATGACGCGGAGAAAGGCTTCACAGACGATGATGAATGCAGAAATATGGAGGATAGACTCCAGAGCCAAATCGTGAAAGTCGAGCCCGTAGTAGAACAGGAGCCCTCTCACGAAGGGGTCCGTCGGGAAGCCTAAACCCCGGCGGAGGTGGGATGCGAAAACGACGTATTCACCGGGCTCGGGGGCTGGCACGGCCTGCCCTTGGGCAGGCAGCCTGTGCGAAACCTCGTAGGCCAGGTACTTGGCCTCACGCAACTTCAGTATGTCCTCCTCCGTGACGGAGGAGGGCATCCACCGGCCCTGGAGGTCGGAGCCGGACATAATTGAGGATCCGAAGCGCTCGAATCTGAGGCTCTGGGTGTTGGAACTGGGAGCGGGGAAGAGATTCGATGCGAGATTGAAGAACAAGGACAGGCCTTGGTCCTCTTATAAAGGGGAAGAAATACCAAGGGCCGTCTCCGTGACCGTTTGGGATTCCCCTTCGATAGAGGAGGCGTGGCAACGGGAACGGTTGGGTAACCCACGCACGTATTGATGAGAATCCCGGAATAAGGGGAACACGATCTCTGCTTCGGTAGGACGTGCCAAGGAAACCGCTTCGCTAAACGTGCTGAGGTGGTATAGTAATTCAAACAAAGGCTTGGCTGCGGTGTGACGTCACGCCGCATAATACGTCAGTAGATTGAGCTAAGTTTATATTTTATTCTCTCTACGGTGGAATGTGGAATTTATTTTGCAGAGCCGGACACTATCCTGGTGTTCATTATCTTCTCCGGATTATTCAAGGGAGGAACCCGCCTTGCAATGCCGAACATTATGCACGCCGGACTTATCGTCATTGAAGACTGGTTCAGGGGCTCTTGAGGAGTCTGGACTAGGGGTGTTCTGAACACCGGACTATCAATATCCGCCGGACTCCAAGACTACAAAGATACAAGATTGAAGACTCTGGCTCGTGTCCGGAAGGTACTTTCCTTGGCGTGGAAGGCAAGCTTGGCAATACGGATATGTAGATCTCCTACCATTGTAACCGACTCTGTGTAACCCTAGCCTCTCCGGTGTCTATATAAACCGGAGGGCCTTAGTCCGTAGGACAAAGATACATCTCAACAATCATACCATAGGCTAGCTTCTAGGGTTTAGCCTCCTTGATCTCGTGGTAGATCTACTCTTGTACTACCCATATCATCAATATTAATCAAGCAGGACGTAGGGTTTTACCTCCATCGAGAGGGCCCGAACCTGGGTAAAAACATTGTGTCCCTCGTCTCTTGTTACCATCCGCCTAGACGCACAGTTCGGGACCCCCTACCCGAGATCCGCCGGTTTTGACACCGACAGTGGTCGTCCTCATACCTAATGAAACATAGCACATTTTGGTGAGGTAGCATCCAAGTTCCATTCGTATCCATATCAATCTCGAAGAGGAGTGAGTTCACCTTGGTTTCAATGGCATGTGCGCGAGCTCTTGTCATAGGTCCGCATGGTGCTTGATGTGTTGGTTTAGAGTCCATGGGGATGATCGGAGGATGCTCGGCACCATCTCCCCCCTTTGGAGACATCCATCCTCGGATCGTGATCTTCATCACCATGGTATGGGGACAAGTCCCTGACGTTGAAGATGTCGCTTACGTTGTACTTGTCACATGGGATGTCAATCTTGTAGGCGTTGTCATTGTAACGGACGAGCACTTTGAAGGGTCCATCAGCTCGCAGCAGTAGCTTGGACTTGTGCTCGTTGGGGAAGCGGTCCTTGCGGAGGTGTAGCTATACTAGATCGCCCGGTTTGAACACCATGGGGCTCTTCTTGATGTTGAGCTTGGTGGCGAGACAGTGTACTTGAGTCATGGTTAATGGGTTAGGGGAGTGCCGTAGTTTTTTCTCCCGTTGCAATTCACATGCTCTTATGCTAATTATTATTAACACATCTAGTGTATAGATCCATGCATATCATGCATATATTATGATTATTACCATATATAGCAAGCTATTTTCACCGACATGCATATTATTCATCCAAAAATATAAAGAAATGAAAGAAAAAACTAGTGGAGCTTACTCACCTCAGTGGGATGTGGCAGGTCGACCGGCGTACGGGATGGTGGCGAGGGCCGATGCGTCGAATTGGCGAAGCCCGCGGCGGCGTCATCCTATGTGATAAAGGAGAGATGGTGGCGACTGCTGCTCCCTCGGACCGTGGAATGAAGGATAGTCAACGGCGGTGAGCTGGTGGCAAGCTTGGGTCACGGCGACATGCTTCAGTTGAGGAGGAGGATGGCGACGCTGGCACGTCATAGTTGTATGGTGTCGCCAGCACACATTCACATAAAAGGCAGGGGCAGGGGCAGTTGGGCAGGATACAATCCAAAAAGAAGCCGAGGACTCAGCCTACATAGGAGGTGATGGATTATGTGTTTTAGAAAGATAAAAGTGAAAATACAAGCAGGGTGTCGTTGGAGCATACTCGGCTTATATCGATCACTATTACAGTAGACATTAAGCATGTCGATGGTGACCACGATGCAATCCATTTGCCAACAGCCAAATATAAGCCAGGTAAATTTTGTTGAATATGTCGAGGTAGATACATACATCGAGGGTTTTTCCATAATAGTTGGCTTATCTTGGTACAAGCCGAGATAATTTTTTTGTAGGTTTTGGTACTCGACTTACATGTGGATGCACTAAGAGCACGCAAAATTACACTCTTCTTACATCCGGACACAAGGCAACTTGTGATTTTCCTATTGAGATACATAGCTCCAGCCATGACCGCAACAAATTTGGTGTCTTGATCCTTGTGTTAGCAAGTGTGCAGTAACTGATGTTGATCTGTGATGAGTAGGATGAGGGTATGAGAAAGTTGAGTGAGGGAGAGACTGGTGTTGGCGTTGTCGTCCTTACCATCATGCAGGGGAAGGGCATGAGCATTGGGGTGGAAGTTGACGCAAGATCACCGGTCTGGATATTTCGAATCAAGGTGTTTCACTTGGGGCATCCTCACCCGAGCATCGAATCCATCTCATGTAAGTTAATAAATAGATTTAGTAATAATAATTTTGTATGTTAGGTGTGCCATTATGTATGTTATATGTAGTGCATTCACATAAAATATGAACTGAAAAAGTATGATTAACAATACGAATCAGAAAACCCACAGGATGACCCACTAACATAAACTTGTGCCGATGCCATAGAATGGTTGGGTCACCAAAGGGTAGGACCCATGGGCGATGCCGTCAACCCATACCATACCTATTCAGATCAAATTGCCATGGGTGCCAAAACCTAGTGGTGGGATTGCCATCTTTAGTCATCTCATACTCAGAAAGTCTGTTGTGGGGTTTTCACACTTGGAGGGGCAAAATAGGATGAACACAAGAACACAAAGAGGAAATTCAGTCAAACAAAACCCAATCACACATCCACTATAATAGCATAGTTGAGATCCACAAGAATACAAGAACAACCCAAGGAAACAAGCACAAAGGTCAGGTTCTTCCCACTCGTAAGGACGTGAGGTCTTAATGATAGTCTTCTCCAAGAGGAGGTCTTGATATCCACTTGGAATCATCTACTAGGATTTCTTGATCTCCAAGTGGAGCGATAGAAGGAGCAAAGCTCTATCAATGTCTCACATATACTTTGCTAACCCTAACTAATGTCCTAGGCACGGAATATATCGCTAGAGGGAGGTAGAGGACGATTTGGGAGGCAAGACAGGAAACCCTCGGCCACAATCTGGGAGGGCCATGCGCACGGGGTAAGCGAGGCTCGTGTGCACATGGGTCTCATGGGCATGGTACACACCAGTGCACGCAGGGCTACAGCGGCGAGGCCCGGGTGCACGGGGTCTGGAGGCCGGGTGCACGGGGGTGTGCGTCTTCACTTCGAGTAGCTTTCTGGGAGGCCCATGGGCACGGGGTTGCCTGGGACTTGATGTTTTTGACTTGATGAGCTTCTCCTTCTTCCTTGTGGCCTTGGGGTCCTTCTCCATGGCCTCCAGGATGCTCCCTAGCTGCTTTGTGGCGGTCGTCCTCATACCTAATGACACATACCACATTTTGGTGAGGTAGCATCCAAGTTCCATTCGTATCCATGTCAATCTTGAAGAAGAGTGTGTTCACCTTAGTTTCAATGGCTCGTGCGATCTCTTGTCATAGGTCCATGTGGTCCTTTATGTGTTGGTGTAGAGTCCATGGGGATGATCGAAGGATGCTTCGCATCATCTCCCCCTGTGAGAGATCCATCCTTGGATCGTGATCTTCATCACCATGGTATGGGGCCTAGTCCTTGATGTTGAAGATGTCGCTTACGTTGTACATGTTACGTGGGATGTCGATCTTGTAGGCGTTATCATTGTAACGGTCGAGCACATTGAAGGGTCCATCGGCTCATGGTTGTAGCTTGGACTTGTGCTCGTTGGGGAAGCGATCCTTGCGGAGGTGTAGCCATACTAGATCGCCTGGTGTGAAGACTATGGGGGTCTTGTTGATGTTGAGCTTGGTGGTGAGATGGTGTACTTGACGCTCGATCGTGGACCTTGTATATTTATGCATATGTTGAGGTAAGTTGCTCTTGCACTTGCATCCATGTTCGGATGTTCTTGGAGTGGTAGAGGAAGGATGTCCAAGGGAGACAAAGGGTTGAAGCCGTAGATGACCTTGAAGCTAGGGGGAATTGCCGGTAGTAGAGTGTCTTGCGTGATTGTAGGCGTACTCGGCGATGGGTAAGCACTCCTCCCACTCCTTGATGTTCTTCTTGATCAACATGCGTAGGAGAATAGATAGCGTCTGGTTGGTGACTTCTGTTTGGCCATCGGTTTGAGGATGATAGGCCATCGAGAATAGTAGCTTGATGTCGAGCTTGGCGCACAGTGTCTTCCAAAAGTAGCTTAGGAACTTGACGGGCATAGTGTCTCTTTTGGTGGCGAAGATCACTAGATTTTTCTTGTCGCTCATCATGGAGGCACTCACTCTCTTTGTGGTGGTTCACTCTCTCACTATTCTCTCCATGATGGATGGATGCTTGCTTGTCATCGATCACTTAACTTGGTGACATAGGTCGTAGCACGCATTCCTTGCCCTTCATCTTGATGCTATAGTGGTTGGTACACCCATTGTGGATGACGCCATGGTCAAACTGCCAAGGTCTTCCTAAGAGGAGATAGCACGGACATAGGAACCACATCACACTCCAAGGTGTCTTCGTATGCGCCGATCTTGAAGGAAACTTGCACGGTGTGCTCCACTTGAATGGTGTCGAAGTAGCTAAGCCATTGGACCTTGTAGGGGCGAGGATGCTTCATCTTGACCAATTGTAGCTTGGAACATAGCTCTTCACTTTCCAAATTGTGTCAACTCCCTCCATCGATGATGACCTTCATGGAACGTCCATTGATGCCCGCTTTGGTGTGGAAAATGTGGCAACGTTGGTCTTAATCTTGTTGGTGTTGAAGCGTCAAGACCTTGGAGACCACAAGAGCGGAGCTTGAATTGTTGTCGCAAAAGACTTGGTCGTCCTCATCTTCATTCACTCCCCGATGCATGGCCACGTGCTCAAGTGCTTCCATTTCTTCCTCAGTCATGGAGTCATGGGAACCATTGTCATTGGTGATCATGGTGTGCCGAGCGGGACACCCAAATTTCTTGTGGCCTCGTCCTTGACGTGTGAAGCATTTGAAGGAACTCATCTTGACGGTCTCATCCGTTGGAGTGGTCGAAGCTCTTGGCTTGAAGTTGCTTCTAGTAGGAGGACGGCTTGAAGATGTAAAAGTTTTCTTGTAACTTGACTTTTCATTGTTGCTTGGTGTAGCTTTAGTCGAGGTAGGAGGCTGCGTAGTTGTTGAAGCTTGATTATGTGAAGTGTAGGACTTGGAAGAGTACTTGGTGTATTTGTAGTTGTCTTACACTTGACGCTCGGCCTTGGTCGCTTGGTGAACTAGCTCGAGGAGGTTAGAGTACAGTTGGAAGTCCATAATTTTCTTGATAGGAGGGTTGAGTCCATTCAAGAAGCGAGCCATGGTTTGCTCGTCATCTTCCTTGGCATTGGCCCATATCATGGCGATATCCATTTCTTGGTAGTATTCTTCCACCATCTTCGTGCCTTGCTTCAGAAGTTGCAACTTCTTGAAGAGATCGCAGGTGTAGTGTTTAGGCACGAAGTGAGCTCTCATGACATCCTTCATTTGTGTCCAAGTTGTGATGGTTGGTTCACCTTTCTCTCTTTGTCGCTCAATCACTTTTTCCGACCAAATGAGGACGTAGTCTCGAAACTCGAGGGAGGCTGGTGATTTTCTTGTCCTCCTCATAATTGTGAAGATGGAATATCTTGTCGACCTTCAATGCCCATGAGAGATACTCCCCGGGAGCACTTGGCATGGATGTACCAGCGCTGGCGAGGAGCACTGGCCCTATTTTCTCATGTATGTAAACTTCCCCCGGTGCCGGGGGCTTCTGGAGAACTTGGGCATGGTGAACTTGAGCTTGTCATAGTGTTGTTCTTCATCATATTGAGATAGTGATGTTGCACATGGTGTGGAGGAGGGTCTTCAATTTCACGCTCCTCTTGATGGAATTGCTGATTAGGTTGCGGCATTTGTGCTTGCTTCCTTCTTTCTTGTTGCTCTTCATGGTGAGTGGCTTCATCTTGTCATTCTTGGTGAAGTGCTTCTTCTTGTTCACGCACTTGACGGTTGCATTCGTCGACGGCTCTAGTGGCCTCACAGAGTGCGCGTTGTTCTTCAAGGGCTTGTCCATCAAGATGTCTTTGTTCTTGCCGAATCGCGTTGCTGTGTTGAGGTGATTGATGTGGTGATTGTTGTGGGTGCGCTCGGTCCGTTGCATCTTGTTCTTGGCAACGAAGCCGGTCGCATTCTCGAACATAGTCTTGCAAACCATTGCCATGGAATGGATTTTCTTGATCTTGGAAATCTTGAGGGTCATCGCGCCGATGAGAAAGAGCTCGAGGAGGATTTGCATCAGAAGAAGAGTCCGAAGATCGTTGACTTAAGTCGCGCCATCTTGATGAAGAGGTGGTGGAGGAAGCGCGACTCATGATCATGTTGCAGAATCCTTCCATTTGTGTGGTGAGCTTGGCGTCGAGGTAGTCCCAGTTTCTTGCTTTCGATTGGCATAGGTTGGTGGCAAGTTGCTCGATGTGGTCGCCCAAAGCTTCAGTTTCTTCATGTAGAGCTCTTGGATGCCTAAAGGGTGAATTTTGGTGACGTAGTCGTTTGCTTCATCTTGATTGTCGAAGAGTGGGTTCGCTGAAGTGCTTGGCCTATCCATCATAACCAAGAGGTGGTGAGTAGGAAAATGAGAGAACAATACCAAAGTTACCTTTTTTGAAGATTGAGGATGTATCGAATATCACTCAACGGAGTGCTATAATAGGATACTAGGTTTTGTTTTCTCACACCTACAAGTCAAGGCTTATGGAGTAGCTTGGTTAGGAAGAGTGGCACAAAATTCAAGCAAGTGTTAGACAAGGTATTGATAATGTTGAAGAGATGCACAAATTGCAAGTAAGACAAACAGTCAAACCCAATGTATCACTAGGAACACACACATGGAAGATAAGTGGGATCCGCACAACCAAGGAATGAGCTCAAAATGTGGAACCACAGAAAATGCTCCTGTTGTTCGGATACTAGAGAGACGCTAGCTCGATTGCTCCAATGGTCTAGATACGCTTGTGCACCAATCTATGAGAGAAACGTGTCATCTACAATCCCAAGAATGTGTTGTAAATATGCCCTAGAGCCAATAATAAAGTGGTTATTATTATATTTCCTTAATCATGATAAAGGTTTATTATTCATGCTATAATTGTATTGATCGGAAACTTAAATACATGTGTGAATACACAAACAAAAACCAAGTCCCTAGTAATCCTCTACTAGACTAGGTCGTTGACCAAAAGATGGTTAAGGTTTCCTGACCATAGACATGAGTTGTCGTTTGATAACGGGATCACTTCATAAGGAGAATGATGTTATGGACAAGACCCATCCGTTAGCATAGCATATGATCATTCATTTTATTGCTACTGCTTTCTTAATGTCAAATACATGTTCCTTTGACCACGAGATCATGCAACTCCCGGACTCTGGTGGAATGCCTTTTATGTATCAAATGTCACTTCGTAACTGGGTGATCATAAAGGTGCTTTACAGGTATCTCCGAACGTGTCTGTTGAGTTTGCATGGATCGAGATTGGGATTTGTCATTCCGTATGACGAAAAGTATCTCTGGGCCCTCTTGGTAATACAACATCACTAGAACTTTCAAGCAAAGTAACCAAGGAGTTAGTTACAAGATGATGTATTATGGAGTGAGTAAAGAGACTTGTCGGTAATGAGATTGAACTAGGTATTGAGATACAGACGATCGAATCTCGGGCAAGTAACATACCGACGACCAAAGGGAACTACGTATGTTGTCATAAAGGTTCGACCAATAAAGATCTTCATAGAATATGTAGTAACCAATATGGGCATCCAGGTCTCGCTATTGGTTATTGAACGGAGAAGTGTCTCGGTCATGTCTACATCATTCTCGAACCCATAGGGTCTGCATGCTTAACGTTCGTTGATGATATAATACTATATATGAGTTATCTATGTTGGTGATCGAATATTGTTCGGAGTCCCAGATGAGATCACAGACATGACGAGGAGCTCTGGAATGGTTCAGAGGTAAAAATTAATATATTGGACGATAGTATTCGTTCTCCAGAAGGGTTCCGGAATACACCGAATAATTATTGGATCACCGAAAGGGGTTCCGGAAGGCCACGGGGAGTTGTTGGGCCTAACAGGCCAAAAGGAGGGGAACACACCAGCCCACAAGGAGTCTGGCACTCCTCACCTCCTGGCCGCTGGCCCTAGAAAGGAAGGAGGAGGGGCTGGCCCCCTCCAGCCTTTCTCCACGCAAGGAAGAAGGAAGGGGAGGCGCCCTAGGGGCCACCGCGACCCCGCTTTCCTTCTGATACATCTCCAATGTATCTATAATTTATGAAGTATTCATGCCATGTTTACAACAATTTTATGTAGTTTTGGTATGATTTGATTAGAACTAACCCGGACTAACGTTGTTTTCAGCAGAACTAGGTCACACCATGGACCAACATAAATAAATTAAATCTTGCACACTAATGTTATATGGTTGGCACTGGTTATGTGATGAGATTCTTGGAACCATGAAGATGGTTGTTGTTGGAACCAAAGAGTTGGTTTCCGTTGTGATCCGCGAGTGATCACCGTATTGATGAGATTGGTTATGAGGTAACCCATATTGTAAGCGAGTCCGAGTGACTCGGTGCACAATCATGTTCACTTCATGAGTAGTATGATGAAGTATCGCATTTTTACCTGCTTAATTGTCATGTTATTGTTTGTCATTATGCTTTTACTTGTTGTGTGATCTTGGAAGTACATTCAATGTACTGACCTGGCGTGTCATGCCAGCTTTCAGGAAAGTCTTACCGGATCGGAGTGCTTCCCATGTCTAGACCATGTCCACATTGGTGTCCCTGTGCTAGGGAGTTCCTCTCCGTCGTTGTTCCGCTGCCGCATAGTTGTCGTGATCGAGGCCCCTTCATGTTCATTAAATAATGTACATAATGTTCAGCCGCACCGTGTGTGCCGCTTGGCCTTGCTATCTAATATAATATCGAACCTATGTTTCTGCTAGCATCAATAAAGTGGTTGTTTTCTGTGCCAAGTTGTTGTGTGTTGCCAAAAGACTAGATCTCTGGGCTGGCAATGCAAGGTAAATCAGTTGCTTTGAGCCAGGGTGCCACAATGCTTGGTATCAGAGCCACGCTGACTGTAGGGCACGCTAGACTGCCGATGCATTAGTTGAACGGTAGCTAGTTGGTTTTTGAGTGCCGGTAGTGTTTGCATATGCTTGCTGCATTGCATGCATTTGATTTATTTTATTTACTGACCGACTAAAGGTTGTGAGTGTAGATGGATCCAATACCTTATGCGTGTCAGTTGGAGCTAGCACCATGCACTTCGCCGCACCTTCTTCGAAGCATATGGCGTCGCCTCTACCCTCATGGTGATGACCCAGTGTATCGGGTGTACCAGGAGCGCCTAGCAGACTCAGTATACGAGTATCACGCGGTGGTTACCTTGCGCTGTAGCTCGACATCTGGTTCATACACCCGTTCTTCTAGGAGTGGTTTTGCTTCTACCCCCGCTCAGGCTATTCAGTTTGCTGCATTTGAGATTCTTGTTGAGTTATGCTATAACGAGATCCAAATGCATACCCAGCCAGGCTTCTACTACTACCCATCACTGCACGACGATGGGTGTGTCCGCTTTCCTGTTATTGATCCGGTGGCTGTGAGTCCCACTAGCCACCTTTCTCGCTATATCACTGCTAGTTATCTTCTAATTCATGAGCTGGCGTGAGAGCTGACTCGTGCTCGCACTACTTTGGTGGCCGCTAGGTCCAGCCCCGCTCCACCTTCCATAGCATTTACTCCCTTTATTCCCCTAGCTACTAGTTCACCAGCTACCCCGGTTACTCATTCGAGTAGCTCAGGCACCTTGACCGTGACTCCCCATAGTACCCCTGCTGTCGGTGTCAAAACCGGCGGATCTCGGGTAGGGGGTCCCGAACTGTGCGTCTAGGCGGATGGTAACAAGAGACGAGGGATACAATGTTTTTACCTGTGTTGGGCCCTCTCGATGGAGGTAAAACCCACGCCCCGCTTGATTAATATTGATGATATGGGTAGTACAAGAGTAGATCTACCACGAGATCAAGGAGGCTAAACCCTAGAAGCTAGCCTATGGTATGATTGTTGAGATGTATGTTCGTCCTACGGACTAAGGCCCTCCGGTTTATATAGACACCGGAGAGGCTAGGGTTACACATAGTCGGTTACAATGGTAGGAGATCTACATATCCGTATCGCCAAGCTTGCCTTCCAAGCCAAGGAAAGTACCTTCCGGACACGAGCCGGAGTCTTCAATCTTCTATCTTCTTAGTCTGGGAGTCCGGCGGATATTGATAGTCCGGCTGTCCGGACACCCCCTAGTCCAGGACTCCCTCAGTAGCCCCTGAACCAGTCTTCAATGACGATAAGTCCGGCGTGCATAATGTTCGGCATTGCAAGGCGGGTTCCTCCCTTGAATAATCCGGAGAAGATAATGAACACCAGGATAGTGTCCGGCTCTGCAAAATAAATTCCACATTCCACCGTAGAGAGAATAAAACATATACACTGACTCAATCTGCTGACGTATTGTGCGGCGTGACATCACACCGCTACCAAGCCCTTGTTTGAATTATCATACCACCTCAGCACGTTTAGCGAAGCGGTTTCCTTGGCACGTCTTGTCAAAGCAGAGATCGTGTTCCCCTTATTCCTGGATTCTCATCAATACGTGCGTGGGTAACCCAGCCGCGCCATTGATGGTGGCGCTTGGGAGATAAGCGAGTTGTACCGGGCCGGTGAGGGACGCATAGTTTTGTCCGCCTATATATAAGGGATAAGGATTTACCTTCTCACCTACGCCTTCTTCCTCCTTTGCTCATCCATCCCTGCGAACTCAAGCTCCAACGCCCAAGCTCGCGCATCTCGCCTCGACCTTTCTCCGAACATGTCCGGAGCGGGAGGTAAATGGATGGCCTCCACCGCTAAGGAGGAGGACATCACCAAGCTGCGCGATTCCGGATACCTTTCCGGCGATATTGCGCATCGGCTGCCCAACGCAGGGCAGCTCATCCCTACCCCAGGGCCTCATGAGAGGGTCGTCTTCCTCCCCCACTTCCTCCGCGGACTGGGCTTTCCGCTCCATCCATTTGTCCGGGGGCTCATGTTTTACTACGGCCTGGATTTCCACGATCTGGCGCCGAACTTCATCCTCAACATCTTGGCGTTTATCGTCGTGTGCGAGGCCTTTCTCTGCATCCGGCCCCACTTCGGCCTGCGGCTCAAGACCTTCAACGTCAAGCCGATGGTTGTGAAGGGGACGCAAGCGGAATGCGGAGGTGCCATGTTGGGCAAGCTGCCCAACGTCCCTTGGCTAGAAGGGACCTTCGTGGACTCCTTCAAGGGGTGGCAATCGGGGTGGTTCTACATCACCGAGCCGCGCAAGCCTACATGGGCGGCGGCCCCCGAATTTAGATCTGGAATCCCCACGCAGTTCACCTCCTGGAAAGAGAAGGGCTTGCAGTGGGGTGATCCGGTGGAGGTGACGGGACTCCGAGCCTGCATCAAGAAGATGGTGAGCAATAGGCTCCGGCTCGTCGACGTGGTCCAAGTCATGCTCCTCCGGCGGATTCTCCCATGCCAAGAACGGGCATTCAATCTGTGGGAGTTTAATCCGGAACAACACCAGACGTTGAGCGGGCTCTTCGATACAAAACACGAAGGTGCCTGGAGGGTGCTGTTCAAGGGCGCTGAAGCCCCCGCATCCGTGACCGAAGACCGCGGATTCAGCTCGCAGTCTCTGACTGACGAGGTAAGTGATTCGACCCCATTACGGGACACTTGTGGTAATTAGATTGACTCTAGCGAGGTTTTTTAATCTGCCTCTTCCTTTGACAGGAATGGATGGAGAAGGCCAAGCTGCTCATCAGCCCGGCTCCCATGCCAGAAGAACCAGTGGATGCCCGCTTAGCGGGGCTGCTGGTTCCGGCACCGCACGTGGTGCCGGAGAAGAAGGCCAAGAAGGTGGCCACGGGGACTCGAAAGAGTTCCCGTAATCAGGCGTCTGACAACGACGAGGACTCCTCCCCTGAAGACGAGTAGGAGGAGGAGTACTCTCCGGAGGAGGAGAGAAGAAGAGGAAGGCTTCCCCAATCGGGCGGCGAAGGGTCCAAGAGGGGAGAACTATCCCCGGACAGTTCGCCAACATCATCGGCGTTGGCGAGGATGAATAACCTCAAGGGCAAAGCGTCCGGCGGATCGTAAGCATTCGGATCATTTATATGCCGTACCTTTCATGTCACGAAGTACCCTTCTAACGCCGCATTACGTCCGTAGTCCGGCCAGGATGATCTTCCGACTCGATGGCGGGTCGTTGGCCTCGTCGGAAGTAAATTCCGCCCCGACCGCCTCTACCCCACGCCCGACGAGGACGCCGAGGTGGGATCCCAAGAGGGACCCATCAGAGGAGGCTCGGGCGCCGTCAGCGACCTCCGGACTTTGTGCGGACTCTACATCGGAACCCACAGTGGTTCCAGAGTCCGGCAAGCGGCCCCTTAGAAAGAAGGGCAGGACCGTGACGCCGGCGGCCTCCGTCCAACCGGAGGCGTCGGATAACCTGCTGGAGGCGCTTAAAGGCGCTTCCATCGAGGAAGAACACCGCACTCTCATGAGTGCGTGATCGAGAAGGTCCAGCCGCCAAGAGCGGGCTGACCAAAGCCTGCAGCAGACCTTCTAACGAGCTTTGAGGTAAGAAGTTAAAATTATGTAATGTAATATCTGCATAGACAAGAGCCTCGATGCTTAGTTCGGTGTTGAAGGAAAAGCGGACTAAGGATCTAACAAGATACACGCAGGTTTCTAAAAATATGTCAATATGGGTTTGCAGGCTCTTGTTGACCTCTGCCACATTAATGGCGGAGGTCGAGGCGTCAAGAAGGACCTTGAGCGGTCGGAGCAAGAGCTCGGCCATGCCAAGAGGCAGCTCGAGGAAAAAGAAGGTGCATAACACCACTTTAAATAAGTACCTTCTGTAAAAGGGTTTTGGTTGCAAATAAGATTAACAAGGATAATATGTGTATTGCAGGGGCCACTAACGAGGTGGCAGCCACGAGGATGCCGTGTCCGTGGCGAGCATAATCTTGACCCACAGAATGGGCTGAGCGAGAAAAGCAAGTGGCACTTGGTGGCGGAAGTTCGGCAAGAGCTCCAGGCTCTCATGGAAAAGCATGAGAGTTTGGAGCGTGACTCCAAGACTCGAGAGTCCGAGCTTGCCTCGGCTCTCGAAAGTGCCAAGTCCGCCAAGGCCGAGGCCCGAAGACCCTTCAGAGGTAGAGGACATAAAGAAGATAGCGGCGGTAAGGCCTTTTTCATGCAGAGCGAGCACGTTAATGTAAATTACGGATACTTACGAATTCGGAGCTCTCTAGGGCGTTGCGGATCTGCCGCCAGAGCGCCCGATGCCGCCGCATTCTATCGTGGCGAGGAGGAGCTCGACGGAGAAGGTCTTCGGTCTCGATATCTGAGGCCGCCATCCAGTTCCCCAAGCGACCGGTGAAGCGGTGGTTGAACTCCACAAGGTAGCCGAGGAGGCCATGAAGGGCCTCATAGTCCGCTATGGCACGGACAGGCCATGCTGGCAGCTACTTTGGCCTAGTCGCGGCTGGTGGATGCATGCCCAGGCTGGATGTAATCAAGCGCTCCTTTGCATTGAAGGCGCTCGTCGAGCCCTTGCCCGCATAAAGGTGCAATGGGGCAAACGGATGCGAGAAGCTTCTCACGGATCCGCCCCCGGGCAAGGAGCATCGTACGGCGGAGCGGTATTATAAAGTTGTCCTGAAGGGAGCCTGTGATATTGCAGATGAGTGCTCCCAAAATGTAATCTTTGAGTGAACTCGCTATGTATTTATCCTGGGCGCTGAAAACTTCGTTTATATGCGTCTAGTTTCGGGAGCCCTCCTCCGTCACGGATTTGAGTGGGCTTCACTTCTCACTACTCCCGCAGCCCCTATGCTCTCTCATCCCGCACCTACCCCTGAGGGAGAGCCCTCGAGGCCGCGTCGTCGTGTTACCTTTAACCCTGAGGTTGTCATGATGCTTGGATGTACGGATGTAGTCGTACTTGTCATGATGTTTCTTTTCATGTATGAGCGTAGTTGTACCCGTCATGATGTTTCCTTTCATGTATGATTCTATGTATAATCATGTTGGAACTTTTCCCCGTTATTATTCGCCTTGGTTTCTTGTTGCTTTCTTTCGGGTTTTGTTGCTTGCTTTTATTCCCCATTTATGGATGTTGCTCATCTCGGTTGCTTCATATTGGGAAAAACAAACAGTAGGATGACGCAGGGAGGCAGCAAAAGTCACGCTGGTGAGGATGTCCCTGTTCGTCGCTCAGCAAGACAGGCGGGGCATTCCCCCGAACCATATCCACAACCACCACCTCCAACACCACATTCTCCAACCACTGAATAGATCATGCGTATGTTCAAAGAAAGAAGAAACAATGATCTGCTTGAACTATTGAAAAGTGTGCAAGCTATGGTTGGGCAGAATGGAAATCAGAATGGCCATCACTCCAAGCTCTCGGATTTTCAAAGTACTAAGCCACTCAGTTTTAATCAAGTAGCTGACCCTCTGGAAGCCGACGATTGGCTAAGGACCAATGAAAAGAAATTGGACATTGCTCATACCAAAGAAGGTGATAAGGTTCCATTTGTGACTCACTATCTGGAAGGAGCCGCAACTATTTGGTGGGACAACACTAAAGCTATGTGGCCAGCTGATGAAGAAATCACATGGGATAAGTTTAAGGATCAGTTTCGCAAATATCACATCCCTTCAGGTATCATGAAAGTCAAGCAGCATGAGTTCCTAGCCCTCACGCAAGGTAACTTATCTGTCACTGAGTATTTGAACAAGCTCAATCATTTGGCCCGCTATTGTTGGGAAACGTACCATGTAATTTCAACGCAAGATCTATCTAGGAGATGCATAGCAACGAGGGGGAGAGTGTGTCCACGTACCCTCGTAGACCGAAAGCGGAAGCGTTAACTTAACGTGGTTGATGTAGTCAAACATCCACTTGAATCAACCGATCAAGTACCGGACGTATGACACCTCCGAGTTCTGCACACGTTCAGCTCGATGACGTCCCTCGAACTCTTGATCCAGTAGAGGCACTAAGGAGTCGATGAGTTTCGTCAGCACAACGGCGTGATGACGGTGTTGGTGAAGAGATCCGCGCAGGGCTTCGCCTAAGCACTACGACAATATGATCGGAGGAGTAAACAGTGGAGGGGGGAACCGCACACGGCTAACAATTGATGTGCTTTGGGGTACCCCCGCCCCCGTATATAAAGGAGGAGGGGAGGAGGCCGGCCACAATTGGCGCGCCAAGGAGGGGGAAGTCCTACTAGGACTCCACTCCTAGTAGGATTCGGCCCCTCCTCTTTTTTCCTTCACACAGAGGGGGGAAAGGGGAAGGAAGAGGGAAGAGGAGAAAGAAAGGGGGGCGCGGCCCCCAACCCTTGTCCAATTCAGCCACCTACCTTGTGGGGGGCGCACCAACCCCTTGTGGGCTGGTTAGCCTCCCTCCTATGGCCCATATGGCCCATATCTTTCCCTGTGGGGTTCCGGTAACCCCTTCGGTACTCCGGTTTGTACCCGATACACTCCGGAACCCTTCCGGTGTCCGAATACCACCTTCCAGTATATCAATTTTTACCTCTCGACCATTATGAGGCTCCTTGTCATGTACGTGGTCTCATCCGGGACTCAGAACAACCTTCGGTCACCAAAACACATGACTCATATAGTACATATTGTCATCGAATGTTAAGCGTGCGGACCCTACGGGTTCGAGAACTATGTAGACATGACCGAGACACCTCTCCGATCAATAACCAATAGAGGAACCTGGATGGTCATATTGGTTCCCACATATTCTAAGAAGATCTTTATCGGTCGAACCGCAATGTCAACATACGTTATTCCCTTTGTCATCGGTATGTTACTTGCCCGAGACTCGATCATCGGTATCTTCATACCTAGTTCAATCTCATTACCGGCAAGTCTCTTTACTCGTTCCGTAATGCATCATCCCGCAACTAACTCATTAGTTACACTGCTTGCAAGGCTTCATATGATGTGCATTATCGAGAGGGCCCAGAGATACCTCTCCGGTACTCGAAGTGACAAATCCTAATCTCGATCTATGCCAACCCTAAAAAACACCTTCGGAGATACCTGTAGAGCATCTTTATAATCACCCAGTTACGTTGTGACGTTTGATAGCACACAAGGCATTCCACGGCGACAACTTTGACCTGGCGTACGCGCCTCGTGGCAACGGGTTGCCGCACCATGTGGCCCATCCCAACAACGACGATGTTGGCTGGTACGACCGCCGCGATGACCACGAGCGCCGCGTCCCCACGCCCGCCGATCGCCCGCGGCGCGCCGTGATGGCCGCCGCGATGACGCTGACGGCCATGAGCGCCGCGTTCCTCACGACGCCATTGACTGGTCCGAGCGCCGCCGTGACGGTGAGGACGGTTGCGTCTGCCGAGACGCCGCTGACTGGCCCGAGCGCCACAATGACCGTAGTGATGGATTTCACCTCAGGCCACCCAAGCATCCTTTTCCGGTCTTCAAAGGGCAGTTTCCTTTACTCTGGGTCGATAATTGCTACAATTATTTTGAGATGTACAATGTGCCGGATCGCCATTGGGTTAGCACTGCCACCTTGTACTTTGAAGATCATGCTGCTCTATGGCTGCAAGCATACAAGCGTACTCACCGGCAGATGAATTGGGATGCCTTGATCACGGCCCTGGTCGCGGAGTTTGGCAGCGATGACTACGACGGCCAGATGTCTAGTCTATTGCAGCTCAAGCAAATTGAAGCAGTGGCCGAATACAAGCACAAATTCGAGTCCTGCATGTACCACCTCTTATCTGTTGATTCTGCTCTGAACTCAAAATGGTTTGTTTCTCATTTCATCCATGGCTTGCGTGATGAATTTAGAGCAGCAGTCAGATTGCAACATCCAGATAGTGTAACAAAGGCAGCTCATCTAGCACAAATTCAAGAGGAAGAAAATAACACTTGCCACCGTCCACGAGCATGCCCTGCTGCAGCAATCAAACACCAGATGGCCCATCCACCTCAAGGGGCATTGGAACCCCATCGAGACAAGGATGAGTTTGCTCGGGAGCGCATGTTACAAGAATTCAGACAAGCTCAAGGACTTTGTTTCCTGTGTGGAGACAAGTATAGCCGCAAGCACAAGTGCAAACCCCCTGCCCAACTATTGACCATACAAGTGGGGGACTGTGGCGAAATTCTCTCTGATGATATGATTCATGCTTTGGAACTGCTAGACGAGCCAGCACCAGCTGGTTGAGCTGAAACCATGGCCTAATAGAGTACCAATACCAATTTTGATGGCAGCGTGGAAACTATGCTACCGAAGATCACCTTGTGTTCAGCCTGTTTTAGTGATGCAAGTTTTTTTTGTTTTTGTTTTTGGGACTAGCCTGCCGCTCAAGGAGGGGCAATTGTCACACCCCACCTATTACATGGTGGTGTATAACAGGTGAGGTCCACCTACTGCCGTGACGGACTTAATAGTAGGTGTCCTGCGTGTGTGCGTGTGTGGTGCTTATATGCCCAACCCTCTGTTCTGAACTAGTCATCGAATTAAAAAGGAATGAATTGAGCAGCCAGCTCCTTCGTTCTTCTTCGGTCAACCCTGTACTCGCTTGCGAGTTCATCCTGTGATCCCCAACTCTGCTTGGGACATCACACGCCGTGACTGGCCGCCGACGGATCCACCCGTGCCCCGCCCCTGCCTCTCGCAACTGGCCCCAACCCACTCCTCGCCTCCATCCCACGCGCCGGCCGTCGACTTCCCCCCTCTTGCCAGCCGCCAACTCCCTCCCGCGCGCCACCACCGTCCCCCGAGCCGGTCGCCGCCTCCTCTCGCGCGCCCGCCGCTGTTGCCCTCTGCTCGTCGCGCCGCCTCCCCCTCTATCCTGCCGCCTGACTCTCACGCCGCCGTGCTGCCCCCAACCTCCCGCGCGAACAGCAGTGCCGCCACTCCTGAGCTCCACCATCCAGACCCGCCCCCCTCTGGCTAGATCCCGGCGGCGCCCCAGCCCCCACCTTTTCCCCTTGCTGGATCCCGACGCCGCCCAGCCCGCCACCTTCTCTCCTGCTGGATCCCGGTGCCGCTCCACCCCCACCCTCTTCCTGGCTAGAGCCCGGCATCGCCCTGCCCACCACCTTCTCCCCGGCTGGAGCCCAGCGCCGTCCCGCCCCCCACCTTCTCCCCGGCTGGCTCCCGGCGCCGCCCCGCCCCCACCTTCTTCCCGTCGGGCTCCCGGCGCCGCCCCTGCTTCCACCCGCCATCGCCGCCACGCCCCTGCTTCCACCTGCCATCGCCGCCACGCCCCTGATTCCAGTCGCCGCCACTGCTGCCCCTCCGCCTTCTTCCGCTGGCGGACCAACCCTGTTGCCGTGCCACATGGTCAAGGTCGCGCAGGAGAAGCCGTCCCTGGCCCAGTCGATGTGGCCCGGCACCCGGAACGACATTCTCGCAAATTGAAGGCTGATCTAGAGGCGCTGAAGAGGGAATGTTCTAAGAAATCTGTTAGCAGAATACGTATTGGTGTGTGTATGTATGCGTAGTCACCGCATGATCTCTCTCTCTGAGACGTGCTTTGCATCGTGGGTTAGTGGAGCTAGTGGCTCTCACACGTTCTCTCTGAATTGCTCCTGTAAACTGTATATATGCAGCATCAGATGAATGGAAGTGGTGTGAGTTGAGTCCTATTCCTCGTTAACATGGTACCTGAGCAGGACCTGCACAATCCCTTTGGGCAGAGCTCCGCCAACCCTTCCGCTGCTGCCATGGACACCAACCCAATTCAGACCCCACCTGCCACCCCTTCGCATCGCTCCAGCGGCGCCGGTTGCCGCGCCCGCTCCGACGGCCCTTGCCTCCTCGGTTCTCCAGACCGTGGACATCCGCCGCCACGTCCCCGTCGTCCTCGACCTCACCGCCGGGAACTTCTCGGCATGTTCGGCCTGCGCGATCACGTCGACGCCGCTGCTGCTGCGTACTCCCCTGACCCAGAGTGGGTGATGGCCGACCATGCCGTCGTCCACTGGCTGTACGCAACAATCTCCCCCGAGCTGCTTGATCTTTGTGATGGAACCGAAGACACCGCGCCACCGTCGGGACGGCCGTCGACGACATCTTCCGGCAAACCGGTGTCTCGCGGCGGTCTACATCGACGCCGAGTATCACGCGGTTGTGCAGGCGACCTCACCGTCATGCACATCGCACCAAGCTCAAGCTCTCGCCGACCAAGCTGCGTGATCGGGACGGCCCGTCACGAGACGCGCCAAGTCTTCCACCTCTCCGCGGCCTCAACCGCCCGATACCACAACGCCATCCAAGACATCGCGCGCGTGCCGCTACCCACCTTCCTCCAGACGCGCTCGTTCCTTCTCCCGGAGGAGCACCGCGCCGAAAGCGATCGGCACGTCGCCAGTCGCCCATGCCTCTACGCCTGACGCTCACCCGACCTGCGCCCGCCCGCCCCGCTTTTGACTGACGCTTTCCGTCGGGCGGCCGTGGTCGTGGCCCACGCATAGCGTGGCGCGGCAACGGGGGCCTCTTCCTCGTCACCGCCGCCCGCCTTCACCACGGCACCGCCCCGCCGCTGCCGGCGCCAGCGCGAACTCTGGACGGCCTCGTCCAGCGTGGCCTATGCCGTGGCGCGCTCCCGCTCCGGCGTGCCAGGCGCGTCCGGAACTCCACACCAAGAAAGCCATGATGGCCATGGCGGCGCCCTACCCCAACCTCAGACGGCTACGGCGGCGGCTCCTACCCGGCCAGCGGCTCCTCCACCATACGGTCTTTGCTCTGGCGCGCGGCGCGCGCTTAACCAGCTCCGGACATGGCGTCCCTACAGGCGGCGCTGCACAGCGCCACCGCCGGGCCTTCCTCGTCCGGGAGCAACTCCGACTAGTACCTCGACACGGGTGCCACAGCACACATGTCCGCGAACCCCGGTACACTCTCCTCTTTGCGTCCATCTTCCACTTCTGCATCTATCATCATTGGAAACGGTGACCACTTGCCGATCACGCACGTTGGCACCGGGTCTATCATCACTGGCACATCACCTATTCTTCTTCGTAACGTGGTCGTCTCTCCCTTCCTCATAAAGAATCTTCTTTCTGTTCGACAACTCTGCCGTGACAATCCAATCACTGTTGAATTTGATGAGTTTGGCTTTTCTATTAAGGACTGCCACACCCGGATGGTGATTCTGCGCTCTGACTCCACCGGCGACCTGTACCCCGTTGCTGGTGGCTCTCCGACGCGTCGGGTTCAGCACTTCGTTGGCACTGCCTCCGTCGGTCTTTGGCATCAACGCCTCGGGCATTCGCATGATGGATCGCTCCGGCGCCTTGCGTTTGACTGCTCCAAGTCTGCGCCACACTCTTGCCGTGCGTGTCGCCTTGGCAAACACACGCGGCTGCCTTTCTCTTCATCCACCATCAGTAGCTCATTTCCCTTTCAGTTGCTGCACTTAGACGTTTGGACATCTCCTATTGTAAGCATTTCTGGCTACGAGTTTTATCTTGTAATCCTTGACGATTATACCCATTATGTATGGACGTTTCCCCTGCACCACAAATCTGACGTCTACCCCATTCTCGTCGAGTTCTACGCTTACACTCGTACTCAGTTTCAATTACCCGTCCTTGCCATGCAAACTGACAATGGCCGCGAGTTTGACAATGCCGCTGTCCGCGCTCTCCTCGCCTCCCATGGCTCGATGCTTCGCCTCTCATGCCCATACACCAGCCAGCAAAATGGCAAGGCCGAGCGTGCCTTGCGTACGCTCAATGACAGCGTGCGCTCCCTCCTCTTCCATGCCTCCATGCCCTCACGCTTCTGGGCTGAAGCTTTGAACACGGCCACATTCTTGATGAACCGCCGGCCTTGTCGAGCTAGCTCTCCCCGCACACCCCATGAGCTGCTACTGGGCACCGCACCGGACTACGCCTCGCTGCGTGTGTTCGGCTGCCTCTGCTACCCCAATGTCTCCGCCACTGCCCGCCATAAACTTGAACCTCGTTCCATCGCCTGCGTGTTCCTCGGCTACTCTACCGACCACCGCGGCTACCGATGTTTCGATCCCACAACCCGGCGAGTTCTCACCTCCCGTCATGTCCGCTTCGATGAGGAAACCTTTCCCTTCGCAGCCGTCCCGTCGTCTAACCTGCACCGTCACCTCTCGCTCGCCGCCCGTTTTGCGATTGCTCGCGACTTCGGTGGCGTCGGTAGCGGCTCCGCGCCGCTAACGCCGCCCGTTCGAACTCCGCCGCTCGATCTTCCTCAAGCGGCCCGGAGGCGTCGCCGTCGTTCGCGGGTTCCCCCGCTTCTAGCCCCGCCGACGGATCTTCATCGAGCGGCCCGGAGGCGTCGTCGTCGTTCGCGCGCTCCACTGCTTCCACCTCCACCGTCGGATCTTCATCCCGTGGCTCCGGCGCACCATTCATGCGCGCTATCTGGTTCAAACGAGGCCGCCAGCTCGCGATCAGCGCGGTGCTCGCCCTCCTGCGGATGTTGCACCACCCGTCGCCGCCCAAGACGGCATGGTGACCAGCAGCGCGGCATCTTCCGCCCAACCCCGATGACGCCAACGACTACGCCTGCCTCGCCACCACTCCCACAGACGTGTCGCCGGTCCCTCGCTCCGTTCGCACCGCGGTGCGCGACCCCAACTGGCTCACTATCGCTGCGTCACGTGCCTGGCCAGTACACCAACTGGACGTGAAGAATGCCTTCCTCCACGGCACCCTCTCCGAGGAGGTCTACTGTCTCCAGCCGGCGGGCTTCGTCGACGAGGCTCTGCCGGACCACGTCTGCCGCCTGTCCAAGTCCCTCTACGGGCTCAAACAGGCGCCGCGGGCTTGGTTTCAGCGCTTCGCCGGCTTCCTCGCGCGCATTGGCTTCGCTGCCACCCGCTCCGACAGCTCTCTGTTCGTCTACTCCAACGGTGCTGCTGTTGCCTACCTGCTGCTGTACGTGGACGATATCGTCCTCACTGCTTTGACTCCAGCGCTCCTCCGCCATGTCGTGGACCAGCTGACCGGCGAGTTCGCGATGAAGGACCTCGGGGCGTTGCACTTCTTCTTGGGCATCCGTGTCACCCGCAACTCTGCAGGCTTCTTCCTTTCGCAAGAACAGTACGCGGACGATGTGCTGGAGCGTGCCGGCATGGACAACTGCAAGCCGTGCGCCACGCCGGTTGACACCAAGGCCAAGCTTCCCGCGGCGGATGGACCGCGCGTCCCCGACGCCACCGCCTATCGCAGCATGGCTGGTGCACTCCAGCACCTGACGATCACCCGTCCGGAGCTCGCGTACTCTGTCCAACAGCTGTGCCTACATATGCACGATCCCCGGGAGTGCCACCACACGCTGCTCAAGCGCGTGCTCCGCTATGTCCGGGGCACCACCGCCCTGGGGCTCCACCTGCGTGCCTCCACCGCCCTCGACGTTCGCGCGTACACCGACGCGGATTGGGCCGGCTGCCCCGACACCCGCCGCTCGACCTCCGGGTACTGCATCTTCCTCGGTGACGCGCTCGTCAGCTGGTCCTCCAAGCGACAGGCGACGGTGTCACGCTCCAGCGCCGAGGCGAATACCGTGGCGTTGCCCACGCGGTCGCCGAGTGCGTTTGGCTTCGTCAACTGCTCGGGGAGCTCCTCTGTCCTGTCTCGTCCGCCACACTTGTCTTCTGTGACAATGTCTCGGCGGTCTACCTCTCCAGCAACCCAGTGCATCACCGGCGCACCAAGCACGTCGAGCTCGACATCCACTTCGTCCGTGAACGGGTGGCGCTCGGCCAGTTTCGTGTTCTGCATGTTCCTACACGTCAACAGTTCGCGGATGTCATGACTAAGGGGCTGCCTACGGACATTTTCCAAGAGTTCCGTTCCGGTCTTTGCGTCTCGACCATCGACGTCCAGACTGCGGGGGGGTGTTAGCAGAATACGTATTGGTGTGTGTATGTATGCGTAGTCACCGCATGATCTCTCTCTCTGAGACGTGCTTTGCATCGTGGGTTAGTGGAGCTAGTGGCTCTCACACGTTCTCTCTGAACTGCTCCTGTAAACTGTATATATGCAGCATCAGATGAATGGAAGTGGTGTGAGTTGAGTCCTATTCCTCGTTAACAAAATCGAAGCAACAGACTGAGCTAGCACTTGAACTGTCTGCTGCACATGCTGAGCGGGATTCCTACAGGCACGAAATTGAAGAATTGAAGTCATCACGGCAAGAGTCATCTCGGCAAGAGTCATTTCGGCCAGAGTTAAGCAGGCGGCAAAAAAATCTGTAACCCCCAAATGTGGGGACTGGATCAACATGGAGAAGGAAGTAGAAGACGAGATGAAGTTTCTAAAAGAATCAAATGCAAGCTTACAGGTACAGCTGAAGAGCACTCAAGAGGCAAATATAGAGCTTGACCACCGCCGTGCCCCTGTGCCCTGACCATCGCCGATGTCCAACGCCACGGTGCCTCCCATGGCGGCCGTTCACTGCCGCCTCCCTGGGCTGCTCAACAACACAGCGCCGAGTCGTTCAACGCTGCAGCTCTACCACCATTAGCAACTCTGACTTTCATGGTGTGGTTCTGGAGGTTCAGTTTTTTCAGTGTATGTTTTGTACACTTTTTAGTTCACCTACTTAACGAATGCATGTCCAGTTTCCTCTCTATTTCCCCATGTCAATTGCTGAAAATATTATCAATTGCGTCCCCCTCAGTCCAGGTATGTTAGCCGCATGAGATAAAAAATCGCTGCTTTTAACTGAATAAAATGTCACACAAGTTCAGTTATATCTGTTGCAGGAGTTCAAAAATCTGAAGAAACAAAGCTCAAACCAAGTTAAAAAATTGTTTTCCTTCATAAATTGGTTGTTTTTTGGTTAATTCTTTGTTATGGACAGTACAAATACACAATGTTGTGTAGTACATGTGTGTATTGTAATTGTGGTTTGGAGCTCAGAAAAAGATAACAAAAAGGTTCATAGAAGAACCCAAAACATTCGGTAGTTTTGTAAGGCCAAATTTGAGTTCAACATGTTTTCTATCATCAGCTCATTAAGAACCCCAGAAAAGGTTCAATGTGTGTGTTCAAAAAAAATAGTGTGGCTATATATAAAAAAAATAGTAGCTCGACAAAAAGAAGTTTAACCGATTCAGTGCAAGTTTTGCTTCTAAAAACTGGCATTGTTCATCATGTACTGATCCATTTCAACTGTGGATGTGTTTAAAAAACGGATGTTCAGCATGTACTGAAAATGCCTTTAAAAAATGAGTAAATAGCATCAGTGAGTTCTAGTACCTATATTGCAAAAGTTCATTGACAAAAGAAATATCAGTACAGTATGATGCTTCAGTTAGAAGATCACTGATGCTATTTCCTTCATAGTTTCCCTGTTGTTTCAACTTTTTTTAACCTTTTTGTCTCTAAATTTTGCATCTTTTTTTTGTTTACAGACTATACACATGATACTTGTACTGGGACTAGAGTACAAGTATTACTTCCATGCATGTTCAATTGAAAAAACACTTTAAGTTTCAGGAATTGAAGAATTCTTTTAGGAAGAAATAACCTTTTGAGCTACTGTTGATGGCTGGCATTTGTGCCCCGAAGGTATTTTTGCTTATTCCTAAAAGAGAAAAATTGCATTTCATAATTCGCCTATCTAAATCTGATTTCACTAACTTATGTTACTATGTTCTTTCTAGCACACAAGATGGTGTGTTAATCTCTATGAGAGCATAGGATGTCTAAATGCAGAAGTAGTTCCATAAAATGTCATTGTATTAAAAAAATGCACAAACTACTCTGTTTTGGGGTACCTCACGGCAGTGTGTATTGTATGCCTTCTGAACACTGATGCATGATGTTCTTTGGTACATGTTTTCAGTACGAGTTTGGAAGGGCAGGAAGTTCTACTGCTGGCAAAACATACACTCTGTACAAAACAAGGTAAAAATATACAGCGAGAAATACATGATGTTCTAGATGTATTCTAGGTGGTCCGGCGCCGCTGCATCTAGCGGTCCAACCTTGCCGCCCGAGGCCGTTCATCGTCGCCTCATTCTTGTTTTTAGTTCAGTGAATTTCTTATTTTATTTCCCTTCAATTTCTAATTCTTTTTCAGTTCAGTCAGTTACCATATACATAAGCTTTTGCTGAGTGCATGCCATGTGTTTGCTAAAATCTCGGTGCACTCGCCTACTAGTTTTGATGTGTTCATGTTCGTTTGTAGCTAATGTAAAATCTGGTTCGCTTGAGGCAGGGACAAAGAAGTGAGCAAAAAGGAGAAATTGATCAATTGCTCATTATGCAGCGGTGGTTTTCCTATGCACATGTTGACACACCGTATCATGAAATGGGAATGATCAATTTCCTCTCATAGGATTTGCTATAACTGTGTACACCTTTGTAAGCTTTTTCAGTTGCTAGCAAAAATAAATTTGTAGCAGTTCGACATAAAAAGTGAAATCAGTTAGTTGATGAAAATAATCCACTTAGATACGTATACACTGCAATACCAGTTCGGTACAACAAAATTCTGCAGTTCGTTAAGCAAAAATAGAAACACATACTTTGGTTTAGGGCCTAGACCACAAACACTTCAGTAATTAAAACTGCTCAAAATATAGTTACAATAGTAGTTCAGAGTTCAAATATAGCTAACGTCAACCAATTTGGAATTTTTCAGATGTTGAGAGCGAAGAATGCACTTCTCAGCTCAGAAAAATAGCTGAAGAAAAGAACTATAGCTTTCTGTATGCTTGTTTTAAGTTCTTGAATCAAGTGACACCAAACCTGTTTGATGGAATATTCACAAGGAATGATCAAAACAAAAGTGACACACTTAGTTCAAAATCTAATTTTAGAACAGTACAATTTTTATTTTCGATGTGTTCTGCATTTTAGGTGGTGGAAAACCAATAAGTGCTACTGCTGGTGTACGCCAAGTTCAAGGATTTTGCCATGCTCGAGCATCCACTGGCTCCGACCTCCACCCGCTGCCGCACGCCTGGGATCCGCAACCTCCGACCTCTCGTGGGCCTCAGCTGTTTCTCTGTCCCGAATGCCGCCGCGGTCCTCCCTGCAACATGGCTTCGGTTCCCTCTCCGGATGCGTCTATGCCAACCATCTCTACGAGGCTACCATATTCCTTCGCTGGACTACTCCTTCCACCAGCAGCCCCCCTAGCAAACCGCATGTCTCATATTTGTTCTTATTTTCTTGCAGGATGCATCAAAAAGCCAGATTCACAAATTGATCCCCTATATGCTTTTCAGTTCATCGATTTCGCATTGGCAAGTCCAATTTATTTTGTGTTTTAATCTTCTTCCTATAGCACTTGTGCTGATTCATAGTGATGGGCACGTAAATTTTGTAGTCTTACACACACAAAATGCTTGAAGTTCAATTACTGATTCTTAGTAAGTACACTCTGTTTTGGGGAGTGCACATCTTGCTTAGAAAACATGGGTAAGTTCATGAAGAGAAAAATCATACGTTGAAAATCTAGGAAAGCGGTAATCCATAGGCCCATGCCGCAGTGCTGATGCATACATGCCTGCTTCTACCCGCAGTTTTACTAGTTGTTTGTTGAACATTCCACTCTGTGTTTTTAGATGCTAAGTGACAGTGCCACGGTTGATGGTGGTATACATAAAAACAATGAATTGTTGCAGTGTAGCTGAACTAGAGCATCACAGGCTAATTAATTGTAGTTTCTTATTGCGCAATGACAGTTTGTGTGCACCATGTGTGTAAGAATGTTGTTGCTGGATGGCCAAAAAAACAGAGCTTAATTAGTCTCTACAATACAATGGTTGGCTGGAGATTTCTTTTTACTTGTCCAGAGAAAATTATATACTATGTGTATCAGTTCATGATATAATTTTTCACCAGTTCATAATTTTGTCTTCTTATGATAGATAAATACACTAGTTAGGATCTTCGTTGCTGGATCCCGTCGTCGGTGTCGATAGCGTCCACGAGCACCAACACCTCACATCCGGCGTGAGCAGCTCCTGAAACTATTTCTTAACGTTGCTACAATTCTGCACTTATGGTTCAGTCCTACTAGTACTGATGAAATATAGACTTGAGTGGAAAATTTAGTTGATTCATTTTGTGAACATGTATCCGTTTCAGTGTTAAAAACAGGAACACAATAAGTTAACTGTGCAAGTGCATCAATTCACCTTGAATGAAATACCTAAGTGCACCATCAAGTTTTCCATCAGTTCGCTTATTAAAAAAACAGAAAGTTGGTTGTGTAAAGAAAATTGAAGAACCAATGTCAGCCTAGAAGTTCAGTAGGTAACTCCAGGCAAGTGCACTCGTTAGAAAATTTTGGGTTTCCTATATTTTAGAGACTATAGAAATTGAGTTTGCTATGTTTGTATTACTTAACGTGTATGTATGATGTATTAAATTCCAGTGCAAAATTAGTGAAGTTCAGTACAATTTGTACTATAAAATACAGTACAACAAGCAATTCTTTTGAGTGTTTTTAGACAACCAATGATGTTGGCATTTCACTTCCAAGGATGCAGTCCTGTGGTATAGCAACTTAGTAACTAGAAATAATATACATTAGTTCAAAAAATACTTGCCATGAGTAGTTAGGAGTTTATTTGGGGTGGTTAGCAATTCGGTAACTAGAAAAAGGATACATCAGTTCAAATATACTTGCCATAAGTATTTAATCACTGACCTGAGAATTAAACATGATGCTCAGTGTATTCTCTCAATCTTAGTTGTCTTGCCTCATATGAAAAAAATAGTGTTATATTATATGGTGCTAATTTACATCAGGTCAAGATGCATCCTTTTCATCAGCTCAAGATCATTTGGTTCAGTTATTTCTTAAAAAAACTTTGAATTAAAAACATGAATAAAGGTGCATCCTTCTGTCTGCCCTCGGCGATGCTCCCCGCCACCAGTCCGCCTCGTCCCGGTGAGTGGTCTGGCACCGCTGCGTCCAACGGTCCAACACCGCCGGCCGAGGCCATTCACCGTTGCCTCGTTGTGAGTTCGCTGTCAAGAACAAGCTTGACCACCTACAGTCCCCGGTGGTCGCCTTGGCCGCCCTCGACCACAAGCTCATCCACCATGGTTACTGGCAGCCGTCGAAGTGGAGCGCGGACAACATTCCAAGTAGAATCGTGGCCACCATCTTCACCATGTGCTGCACAGCCGTCAAAGTCGAGCACACACAACAGCCCAAGTTGATGCATGATCCCCATTCCTTCTCCCCCTGGGTGCCCCTCCACTCTTTTTTAAACTGAACCTAAACACCTGTACTACTATCTCATCTGCTAAAAATGAAGACATCGTCTCAAATGTGTGGAAAGAATTGCATTGTATTTTGTGCTTGTGAGTTGCTCAAATGTTTGTTTGCTGTTGTTCATATTCGCATGTGAAAAAAGTTTATGTAAATTATGTGGCTAGTGTAGTTCAGAAAAAAGTGTGGAGATGACAAATCTAAAGTTTACTTTCCAGGAACTTTGCTTGCAACACCTGGACAGGTCAAAATTTGTGGCACGTTCAGTACAAAAAATGTGGAGATGAAGTAAATTTGAAACTTTGCAGGGGCTGGGGGTACTTCACTACTAAATGAACATTGATTCACTATGTACTAGATGTTCTTGTACTAATGCTCAACAGCAAGTCCATGTATTACTACATGAGAAGTACAAAAATTACTGCTAGTGAGAGTTCATTTAAATCACGACGTCTGAATCGGGGTTAGCCCCTGCCACCATGCTCCTACACGGCCGGGTGGTCATGATGATTAGCAGTACATACACAAAACATCAATGTTTGCTTGATGGCCATTCCTGATCTACATACTTACGTAAGATGCATACATCTATGCACGTGTGTTGATGAATTGGTTTACTAGTAGAACCTTGTAAAGATATTCCCACTTTACTGTATACACATAGATTTTTGAAATTAGTGTCTGCTGATGTGGCTCATATGCTTGAACTTACATCTATCAAAAAAATGACATGTTAATTTCATGCACGGCCGCTGCGGTTTGCTTGCGTGTGTAGGAGTACTATGTAGTTGCAGATTAGCTATTACTCTCACTCGGCATGGTTTGGAGGAGTGATACCTAGTTGCACATTGTATCAGGTGTTTCTCTTACTGCTGTGCTGCTGATTCTTGGACATAGTATACTTTCTCGTATGTTTCATTAAATAGAGCACATGAAACCTAAGTCAGTACTTAGTAATGTCAATTTTGTGATGCATTTTCTTTCCGTTTAGGACCTGCACGAGTTTCGGCCAAGGAACCATCATCGGGAAGCCGGGTGTCCCCTGAGTTCTGTGCAACAACGGTCATTGAACTCGGTAAGCCTTGCACAGATAGCCTGTGCAATGATGAATGCATGAAGATCTTTCCAGGTCCTGGCGACTGTGAGAAAGAGAAGTGCTTATGCGGCTTTTGCTGAAGAAGAAAGGCCTAGCTTAACTGGCGTAGCAGTACTCAAATCATGTGTCGATGTTGTGGAGGCTTTGGATCTTTCCCTAGTTATGGATGAATAATAGTTCACATGGATAGATATTTTAGCTATGGTGTAGCAGCTCAACATGTATTATATCATCAATGCATAAAGAAACACGTACAAAGTTCAATATGTGTATAGAGAAATTTGATACCAGTTCAAAGAAAAACATAGCATCAGTACTCAATATGTGTATAAAGAAACATCTACAAAGTTCTGTACAAGAATAGGGCAATGAATTTTTTGTTGAGGTTGGTGCTATGGGTAATAAGATTCATGTACGTGTATTATGTGTGGAAAAAATTTCTGTCAGATAAAAGGAAAAATGGTTTAATTAAAAATATTGATCAGTACGAGTTAAAAAAGGTGGTCTGTTTGGAATAAAAGAAATGACACAGATTCAAATTGTAAAAGTTCAAGCAAAAGGAAACCCCATGCAATTCAAATGGGAAAGTACAAGTCGTAAAAAAAGAGAAGTCCAGAACATCGTTGTAAAAATGTTTAGTTCAAAAAAAGAATAAAAAACATTTTCCTTTTGAAAAAAATATCATTCAGTTCGATGATATAAACCATGCAAGTACAGGGGCGACGATACAATAAAACCGTTGAAAACTTACGAACAAAAATATTACCCAAAATAGAGTAAAGTCTAGTATGTTAAAACACGCTCAACACAAAACCATATGGGCATCAATTCAATTAATCTTTTTTCGGAACCTTTCAAAATTAGTCTATGAAGAATACATCAGTACAAACGCACACATAGATCAGTACAAGTAGTCTGTTTTTTCTGACGGAAAAACAGTACGATGGGTCTCACCGTAATCCAAACTTGATACATATGTGAATAGCCCAGATGTATATGACATGAAGAAAGCAGTAGCAATAAAACTGAACGATCATTATGCTATGCTAACGGATGGGTCTTGTCCATCACATCATTCTCCTAATGACGTGACCCCGTTCATCAAATGACAAGACATGTGCATGGATAGGAAACTTAACCATCTTTGATCAATGAGCTAGTCTAGTAGAGGCATACTAAGGACAGGGTGTTTTGTCTATGCATTCACACATGTATCAAGTTTCCGGTTAATACAATTCTAACATGAATAATAAACATTTATCATGATATAAGGAAATATAAAATAATAGCTTTATTATTGCCTCTAGGGCATATTTCCTTCAGTCTGCCACTTGCACTAGAGTCAATAATCTAGTTCACATCGCCATGTGATTTAACACCAATAGTTCACATCGCCATGTGACCAACACCAAAAGGGTTTACTAGAGTCAATAATCTAGTTCACATTGCTATGTGATTAACACCCAAACAGTAATAAGGTGTGATCATGTTTTGCTTGTGAGAGAAGTTTAGTCAATGAGTCTGCCACATTCAGAGCCATATGTATTTTCTAAATTTTCTATGTCTACAATGCTCTGCATGGAGCTACTCTGCTAATTGCTCCCTCTTTCAATATGTATCCAGACTGAGACTCGGAGTCATCTTGATCGGTGTAAAAGCTTGCATCGACGTAACTCTTTACGATGAACTCTTTATCACCTCCATAACCGAGAAATATTTTCTTAGTCCTCTTAGGTAACTAAGGATAACTTTGACCGTTGTGCAGTGATCCACTCCTGGATCACTATCATACCCCCTTGCCAAACTCATGATAAGGTACATAATACAATGAAAAAGTATGAACATCGACAACTGGAATGAAGTGTGTGAACATGAATGTAGTCGGTGGAAATACGTACCCCCCCCCCCCGCCCCAAGCTTATGCTTTTGGCTAGCTTGGTAATCACCACCCGTAGTAGCCGTTCGGTCCCATGTAAAAGTGTTGTGGCGGAGGCACCTAAGCGTCCCACTCCTGAGTTTCCTTCGCCGCTGCCTGGGCGTTCCGGTAAGCGACAATGTCCACTGGTAGGATGGTGTATCCGTTCCTGGCGTGAGAATCAAACAAAGCTGGTGCAGGCAACGGGATGTTGTTAGAAGAATCTGCAGCATCACTAAAGTGGTGAGCCACCATCGCCTAGTGATCTAGATAAACTCTGGGCAAAGGATAGTCATTGTGGCGTATTAGATAATTAAAACATCTTGCTAGGCGAGTGGCATAAATACCACCATGGATTTTACCCTTAGTTCTATTAATGTGCAGACTTCGTGCAACAATAGCCCCTAGGTTAAAGGTGTGATCATTGTGAAGTGCATGACGTATAATGGTGAGGTCAGGGGCACTAAGTATACTTCCCTTCTCTCTAGCAGTCAAACACTTCGTAATAAATAAAGCAAAGTAGTGCACAGAAGGAAACTGCACACTAGTGGTTGTGGCTTTCGACACACCCCTTTCCTCACCCACTATCAAAGTGAGTAGGAAGTCCTCAAACTCTGTCGGCCTAGGCTCTCTTAATTCCCCGTTAGAGGGAATTAGACATATCTCACAAAATTCAGTGAGCGGTATCTGACGGGTTTTAGAGTATAAATTAAACCGCACCGCATGAGGTTCATGCCTATTCAGGAAATAATTTTTTTGCACAAAGGAGTTCATGAGGGTGTGGTGTTGGTCAGACTCATCTGCGGGGAAGTCGGTAAGTCTAGCATTTGCAACGAATTGCGCAAACTCTTGGTGGAATCCGGCTTCTTCCATGAAGGCAATGTGCGACCATTCGCACGGCCGGACCTCCATCCATCGCGGAGTGTTGATGTCACCAGCTGATGATTCACCAGTGAGTCCCTTGGCATTCTTCTTAGATGAACTCCTTCGAAAAAGGTCCATCTTCCTAAGAACAAATTTCTGAAATTGTTTGACCCAAAAAATTTTGTCAACAAAACTTCACAGGATTGATAGCAACTACTCATATGGATGTCTAAAGGCTATATCAAGCATTCAAACTACTTGGAACTCAAGGAATTCAACATGCAAGCTCATTTACAACAGCACCAAGAGTAGCTAATTACTCAAAATATAATCTACTAGAACAAAAACTAATTGGAGCAATGGAGGAGTCACATACCAAGTAGCAATCCCCTAAAACAGTTTCGGAAATGGGGCTTCGAGCAAAGAGATTGAAATCCACGGGTTTGTGAGCAAGAATGCGCGAGAGAGAGCTAGTGTGATTTTTTTGGAGGTAGGTGACGAAGTGGGCTGAGGGGATAAATGAGGGGGCCTTGTGGGCCCACCAGGGTGCGCCTTGGGTAGCTGGCGTGCCCTGCTGCCTAGTGGGCACCAGGGGCACCCCCCTCTGATGTTTTTTGTATCAAAAATTCTTAAATATTCAAAAAAAATTGTGTCAAAATTTCAGAGCACTTTTATTTTGGGGCACTTTTTTATTGCATGGCAAATTTAGAAAATAGGATAAACATAGCATTTTATTGTATTTAACTAAAAATTATCAAAAAACAAAAAGTAGGGACACAAGGTTGTGTTTACTAAATTCATCGACCACGTGCCTCTCGAAAATAATCCATTAATAAGGTTGATCAAGTCTTATTAACAATGACTTTCGATTAGCATGAACCCAAAGAACTTTCGTAAAACACTAAGTTACCTCAACAGGAATATGCATATCCCCCACAATAAGTATTTCATATTTCTTTTTGGCAGTGGGAAGAGGGAGTTGAAAACTTCCAATATTAATTGTTGGAGACTTTTCAATAACATTAATACCATTCACTTGAAATTCTTTCTTTGAAAATTGCACTATATGCTCATTATCATTGATATGAAAAGTGACTTTGCTTTTATGCCCCTGGAGTGTTCAAAAAGGGTCTAGCAAGGATAATTGACATATTGTTGTCCTCGGACATCTCAAGTATAACAAAGTTTGTTAAGATAGTAACATTTGCAACAACAACGGGCACATCCTCACAAATACTGATCGGTATGGGAGTTGATTTGTCAGCCATTTGCAATGATATTTCAATAGGTGTGAGTTTATTCAAGTCAAGTATTTTGTATAAAGAGAAAGCTATAACACTAACACCGGCTCCAAAATCATATAAAGCAGTTTTAACATAATTTCTTTTAATGGAGCATGGTATAGTTGGTATTCCTGGATCTCCTAATGGAGCATGGTATAGTTTTGACATAATTTCTTTTAATGGATCATGGTATAGTTTTGCAATAATTTCTTTTAATGGAGCATCTCGGAGACACCGAATCACATCTCGGTCTGACTGAAATGGTGTGTATTGGTTCTGTTGAGTGCTTCAGTATCACCGAGATTATCAACTTGGTGGATCCGAAATGCATTTTGTGAAAACCTAAAACTATGATTTGAACTCAATTTTCATATAAAATATATCTGTTTTTTGTGATGACTCATCTACTCTTCCCATACCTATCTATTCATAGGGTGTGCTTGCAAGATGTCAAGTGCTAGTGACAGCCAGAATGTGTCAAAACAACATGAGGATCTCAATGAAGGATCTAGTCCTGAGGGCAGCTACTATGAAGGAAGGAGGATCTCATCAGAACTGCCCAAGGCTGCCACAAGGACAAGGAAGAAGAGAACCTCAGATGATGAGCTGAGGATTTTGTGGCTAGTGAGGCCACATCAAAGAAGAAGAAAGTGGTGCTTGCTAAAGAGTATGGCACAACATCTAGCTCAAGATCTTCAGGTAGTGCCAAGGAGAGAACAGATGTGAGGAAAGTCCCACTCTCCAAGGCAGACAAGGCCACAGCTCCAAGGGAACGCATGACATTTACACTTGAGGAGTGAGGGAGTCCTGGACTAGGGGGTGTCCGGACAGCCGGACTATCAATATCCGCCGGACTCCCAGACTACGAAGATAGAAGATTGAAGACTCCGGCTCGTGTCCGGAAGGTACTTTCCTTGGCGTGGAAGGCAAGCTTGGCGATACGGATATGTAGATCTCCTACCATTGTAACCGACTCTGTGTAACCCTAGCCTCTCCGGTGTCTATATAAACCGGAGGGCCTTAGTCCGTAGGACGAACATACATCTCAACAATCATACCATAGGCTAGCTTCTAGGGTTTAGCCTCCTTGATCTCGTGGTAGATCTACTCTTGTACTACCCATATCATCAATATTAATCAAGCAGGACGTAGGGTTTTACCTCCATCGAGAGGGCCGAACACAGGTACAAACATTGTGTCCGCGTCTCTTGTTACCATCTGCCTAGACGCACGTTCGGGACCCCCTACCGAGATCCGCCGGTTTGACACCGACATTGGTGCTTTCATTGAGAGTTCCTCGTGTCGTCGTGATAGGCGATGGCATCTTCAACCAGCAACGCTGTCGTGGTGAGACTTTTCTCCCGGACAGATCTTTGTATTCGGCGGCTTTGCATGCGGGCAATTCTCTTGGCCATCGGAGCAGATCGAAGCTACGCCCTGGCCGTCAGTCGATTTGGAAGTTTAAACTTCACGGCCGATGACCGCGGAGACTTGATCTTCGACGGACTCGAGCCACGCCAAGCGCGCCTTTGGACGATGGGCACGATCTAGCTCTGCCACGGACGGTGCCTTGGTGGTCCTTTTCGGATCCGCTTCGCCATTAGCCCGGAGCCGATCGCCCATATCGAGGGCCGGTGGATAGACGCCTCCCTGGGGGCTTCAACATCCACGGCGATTGAGCCGAATACTAATCTTGTCCCCTGCGAAACTCGTGATCCCGAGGCGCCGGACTCCTCACCGGACTCCGAACCTCCCGCGCCCCTACCAATTGATCCGGATTGGGCTCCGGTTATGGAATTCACCGCCGCGGACATTTTCCAACACTCGCCTTTTGGCGATATCCTGAATTCACTTAAGCGTCTCTCGCTATCAGGAGAATCCTGGCCGGACTATGGCTAGGATGGTTGGAGTTCGGACGATGAAGAAATTCAGAGCCCACCCACCACCCACTTTGTAGCCACTGTCGAAGATCTAACTGACATGCTAGACTACGACTCCGATGACATCGACGCCATGGACGACGATGCCGGAGACGAACAGGAACCAGCGCCCAAAGGGCACTAGAAGGCCACCTCGTCATATGACGTATACATCGTGGATACCCCGAAAGAAGGGGAGGGCGAAGAAGCAGCGGAGGCAGACTCTTTAAAGAAGCAGCCCAAACGCCGGCGTCAGCGGCGCCGCTCTAAATCCCGCCACAGCAAGAATGGAGATTCCGGCATAGGAGACAATAACACTCCAGAAAGCGCCGAAGACAATCCCCTCCTGCACGACTCAGTAGCAGGAGGATGCGTACAAGCCCCACGAGAGGGCGGCAAACGAAGGGGTCGAGGATGATAACTACATGCCTCCCTCCGAAGACGAAGCAAGCCTCAACGATGACGAATTCGTCGTACCTGAGGATCCCGTCGAACAAGAGCGCTTCAAGCGCAGGCTTATCGCCACGGCAAACAGCCTAAAGAAAAAGCAGCAACAACTTCAAGCCGATCAGACCTGGCGGCGATCGATGGACGAGGTCCTCGCGGCAAGAGTATAAACTTCGAGCGCCCCTCCAAAAGTTACCCAAGACGTAAGCTGCTCCCCGATTAGAGGAGGAAGCATACATACCTTCATCACCAGCGCATGACATGGCTGACCGACCACCTCGTGGTCGCGACAGAAAGGCATCCAGACCCCAGCCAAGACCGTACCCCGGCATCGCTCCAAGAGTACGAAGCCAAAAGGGAACGCGCCGGACTTGCGAGACATATTGGAGGACAAAGCAAGACAATCTAGATCCATCTATGGATCACGTGGGCGCCCTACGACCCACGACGAATACCGTCGCGCCGGACATAACGTCGGCCGGGCCGAACATAGCAGACAGCGCTCCCTCGAGCTGCGTCGCGATATTGCTCAATACAGGGGCGCCGCACACCCGTTATGCTTCACTGATGAAGTAATGGATCATCAGATCCCCGAAGGGTTTAAACCCATAAATATCGAATCTTACGATGGCACAACAGACCCCACGGTGTGGATCAAAGATTACCTTCTCCACATCCATATGGCCCGCGGCGACAATCTCCACGCCATCAAATATCTCCCACTCAAGCTTAAAGGACCAGCTCGGCATTGGCTTAACAGCTTGCCCGCAGAGTCAATTGGGTGTTGGGAAGACCTGGAGGCCGCGTTCCTTGATAACTTCCAAGGCACATATGTGCGACCACTAGACGCCGATGACCTAAGCCACATTATTCAGCAGCCAGACGAATCGGCCAGCAATTCTGGACACGGTTCTTGACGAAGAAAAATCAAATCGTCGACTGTCCGGATGCGGAGGCCCTTGCAGCCTTCAAACATAACATCCGGGACGAATGGCTAGCCCGGCACCTTGGGCAGGAAAAGCCGAAATCCATGGCAGCCCTCACATCGTTAATGACCCGCTTTTGTGCGGGAGAGGACAGCTGGCTAGCCCGCAGCAACAATCTCCGCAAAAATTCTGGCAGTCCGGATACTAAGGAAAACAACGGCAGGTCACGCCGAATCAAAACAAGCGCCGCGTAACGGCGACGATAAGGAGGATACGACAGTCAATGCCGGATTCCGAGGCTCCAACCCCGGTCAACGGAAGAAGCCATTTAAAAGAACCACTCCGGGTCTGTCCAATTTGGACCGAATACTCGACCGCTCGTGCCAGATACATGGCACCTCTGAAAAGCCAGCTAACCACACCAATAGAGATTGTTGGGTGTTCAAGCAGGCCGGCAAGTTAATTGCCGAAAACAATGACAAGGGGCTAAATAGCGACGACGAGGAAGAGACCCGGCCGCCGAACAATAGACGACAGAAGGGTTTCCCCCCACAAGTGCGGACGGTGAATATGATATACGCGACCCATATACCCAAGAGGGAGAGGAAGCGCGCACTACGGGACGTCTATGCGATGGAGCCAGTCGCCCCAAAGTTCAATCCATGGTCCTCCTGTCCGATCCTTTCGATCGAAGAGACCATCCGACCAGCATACGCCATGGCGGATTCGCCGCATTGGTCTTAGACCCAATCGTCGATGGATTTCACCTCACAAGAGTCCTGAAGGATGGCGGCAGCAGCCTGAACCTGCTTTATCAGGATACAGTGTGCAAAATGGGCATAGACCCATCCAGATTAAACCTACAAAGACAACCTTTAAAGGTGTCATCCTGTGAGTGGAAGCCAATCAGATAGGCTCACCTGCTCGAAGTGGTCTTGGATCCCGGATAATTTCGAAGCAAAGAATTAATCTTTGATATAGTACCGTTCCGTAGCGGCTATCATGCCCTGCTTTCGGACGAACGCGTTGCAAAATTCAGCGGTGCCGCATTATGCATACCTAAAGCTCAAGATGCCAGGCCCTCGTGGAGTCATCACGGTCAATGGGAATACGGGGCGCTCCCTCCGAACGGAGGAACATGCTCGCTCTCATGGCGGAAATCTGAGTAGCCTTCACGGCAATTCTCAAGTCCGCAACTAAAAGCGGATACATCAAAGCGCCCGAGCAACACTAATCAAGACCACCTGGCGCGATCAGAGCACGCGTAGCAATGCGGCCCCAACCCTCGCCCGCGCATGATCACAAGAATAACACTCCGCGTACATCATTACACTTTGGAGATACCATGGGCGCAGGGGAGGGGCTCGATCACAAGGGACCAAGAGTGCGGCTCGACCACACCAGGGGCTCACGCGAGCGCCCCCCTTGGCTTTATTTTTATTTTTTATCTTTTATTCTTTTATGTATACAGGACCCTGTTAATCAGAATCCCTGTTCGACGGCGAACTTGCCGAACTCGTGATGCAAACAGTCAGGGACTAAAGGAGGCCGCGACGAATATTCAGGTGGTCTCAATTACGAACATTAAATTCAATTACATACACCAAGTCTGCAGCTCATCCCTGGAGGGGGACATGTTTGTTTAGTCCAAATCCCTTGCTTACCGCACTACTTGTATCAGTCCGCTTTATTAGCAGACCTTCTTTTATAAATAATGCATTACCTTTTCATTGCAATCGCGTTATCTTTTATATATGTTCATTATATGACATCTTGCACCCGTATACTTTGGTACGGCCGAATACGCCAGGGGCTTCTGTTCCCCAGATTATGGTGTGATTAAGTCCGAACACTTTCACAAGTGCGGCACCCCGAACTTATAGCATTATATGAATCAGCTCCGAATCATGTCTTGGGTCAATAGTTGGGTTTGCCCGGCTCCCATGTTTTGGTGCCTTACGTTTCGTTCCGTCGGCTAAGGTAGCACTGGGAGAACCACTGCGATTGCGCCCCGGTTGAGCCGGGTTAACGCCTCAGTGGAGAAAGCTAAAACTGACTGGCATGATAAGGCGAGAGACTGGTCGCTGTTCGAGAGGTTCTTTCGGGTCCTTAAAGACTCATGTCGCTCGGCGAAGTTCGGATGATGTCCGAGCGAAGGCGTGGATAGCACCCGATTCGGTCTTCCGAATACCAGGGCTTCGCGAAATTTAAAATTATAGAATTCTATGGCTAAGTGAGAGTGTTCAAGCATTATAAGTCCGGTTGCGTTGTTCATCGTGTTGAGCGCCTCCCTAGATGGACCCAATAATGGGAACAAGAGTGCTCAAGTTTATCACCGAACACCCCAGCACTCGTGGCTTGGGGGCTGAAGCCAACGACTTGCCATCTCTCAGGTTTTACAAACGGCCGCACAAAAGGTAATATTTTAAATTAAACAAGCGTTGCTCATGGCGCATATAAACGAAGTTTTCAGCGCCCAGGATAAATACACAGCGAGTTCACTCAAAGATTACATTTCGGGAGCACTCATCTGCAATATCGCAGGCTCCCTTCAAGACAACTTTATAATACCACTCCGGCGTACGATGCTCCTTGCCCGGCGGCGGCGGATCCGTGAGAAGCTTCTCCACATCCAGTTTGCCCCATTGCACCTTTATGCGGGCGCCTTCAATGCAGGCGGAGCGCTTGATTACATCCAGCCTGGGGCATGCATCCACCAGCCGCCGCACTAGGCCAAAGTAGCTGCCAGGCATGGCCTGTCCAGGCCACAACCGGACTATGAGGCCCTTCATGGCCTCCTCGGCTACCTTAGGAGTTCGACCATTTGCTTCACTGGTCGCTTGGGGCACCGGATGGCGGCCTCGGCATCTTCGAGACCGAAGACCTTCTCCGTCGAGCTCCCTCCTCGCCACGATAGAATCGGCGGCATCGACGCCTACGCGGCAGATCTGCAAACGCCTCGAGAGCTCGAATTCGGGTAAGTATCCGTAATTTACATTAACGTGCTCGCTCTGCATGAAAAAGGCCTTACCGCCGCTATCTTCTTTATGTCCTCTACCTCCTGAAGGGCCTTCTGGGCCTCGGCCTTGGCAGACTTGGCACTTTCGAGAGCCGAGGCAAGCTCGGACTCTCGAGTCTTGGAGTCACGCTCCAAACTCTCATGCTTTTCCATGAGAGCCTGGAGCTCTTGCCGAACTTCCACCACCAGTGCCGCTTGCTTTTCTCGCTCAGCCCGTTCCGTGGCCGCATTGCGTTTGGCCACGGACACGGCATCCCTCAGGTCTGCCACCTCGTTAGTGGCCCCTGCAATACACATATTATCCTTGTTAATCTTATTTGCAACCAAAACCCTTTTCTGTAAGGTACTTATTTAAAGTGGTGTTATTCACCTTCTTTTTCCTCGAGCTGCCTCTTGGCATGGCCGAGCTCTTGCTCCGACCGCTCAAGGTCCTTCTTCACACCTCGACCTCCGCCGTTAACGCGGCAGAGGTCAACAAGCAAGAGCCTGCAAACCCATATTGACATATTTTTAGAAACCTTGCGTGTATCTTGTTAGATCCTTAGTCGGCTTTTCCTTCCGAACACGAACTAAGCATCGAGAACTCTTGTCTATGCGGTATTACATTACATAATTTTAACTTCTTACCTCAAAGCCTGTTAGAAGGCTGCTGCGAGCTTCGGTCAGCCCGCTCTTGGCGCTGGACCTTCTCGATCACCGCACTCATGAGAGTGTGGTGTTCTTCCTCGATGGAAGCGCCTTTAAGCGCCTCAAGAGTTATCCGCGCCTCGGTTGGGACGGAGGCCGCCGGCGTCACGATCTGCCCTTCTTTGAAGGGCGCTTGCGGACTCTAGAACCACTGCGGGTTCCGATGTAGAGTCCGGCACAAAGTCCGGGAGGTCGCCTGACGGCGCCTCCGGAGCCTCCTCCTGATGGGTCCCCTCTTGGGATCCCACCTCGGCGTCCTCCTCGGAGCGTGGGGTAGAGGCGGTCAGGACGGAATTTACTTCCGACGAGGCCAACGACCCGCTCATCGAGTCGGGAAGATCATCCCTGGCCGGACTACGGACAGAATGCGGCGTTAGAAGGATACTTCGTGACATGAAAGGTACGGCATATAAATGATCTGAATGCTTACGATCCGGCCGGACGCCTGGCCCTTGGAGGCCATTCATCCTCGCCAACGCTGATGTTGGCGAAACTGTCCGGGGGGATAGTTCTCCCCCTCTTGGACCCTTCGGCCGCCCCGATTGGGGAAGCCTTCTTCTTCTTCTCTCCCTCCTCCAGGAGAGAGTACTCCTCCTCCTCCTCGTCTTCGGGGGAGGAGTCCTCGTCGTCGTCGGGCGCTTTGATTCACGGAACTCTTCGAGTCCCCATGGCCACCTTCTTGGCCTTCTTCTCTCGGCACCACGTGCGGTGCGGAACTAGCAGCCCCGCTAAGCGGGCATCCACCGGTTCTTCGGCATGGGAGCGGGCTGATGAGCAGCTTGGCCTTCTCCATCCATTCTGTCAAAGGAAGAGGCAGATTAAAAAACCTTGCTAGAGTCAATCTAATTACCACAAGTGTCCCGTAATGGGGTCGAATCAATTACCTCGTCAGTCGGAGACTGCGAGCTGAATCCGTGGTCTTCGGTCACGGATGCGGGGGCTTCAGCGCCCTTGAACAGCACCCTCCAGGCACCTTCGTGTGTTGTATCGAAGAGCCCTCTCAACGTCTGGTGCTGTTCCGGATTAAACTCCCACAGATTGAATGCCCGTTCTTGGCATGGGAGAATCCGCCGGAGGAGCATGACTTGGACCACGTCGACGAGCTGGAGCCTATTGCTCACCATCTTCTTGATGCAGGCTCGGAGTCCCGTCACCTCCACCGGATCACCCCACTGCAAGCCCTTCTCTTTCCAGGAGGTGAGATGCGTGGGGATTCCAGATCTAAATTCGGGGGCCGCCGCCCATGTAGGCTTGCGCGGCTCGGTGATGTAGAACCACCCGATTGCCACCCCTTGACGGAGTCCACGAAGGTCCCTTCTAGCCAAGGGGCGTTGGGCGGCTTGCCCAACATGGCGCCTCCGCATTCCGCTTGCGCCCCTTCACAACCTTCGCTTGCGTTGAAGGTCTTGAGCCACAGCGAAGTGGGGCGGATGCGAGAAAGGCCTCGCATTACCCACGATAAATGCCGAGATGTTGAGGATGAAGTTGGCGCGGATCGTGGAAATCCAGGCCGTAGTAAAACATGAGTCCCGGACAAATGGATGGAGCGGAAAGCCCAGTCCGTGGAGGAAGTGGGGGAGGAAGACGACCCTCTCATGAGGCCCTGGGGTAGGGATGAGCTGCCCCGCGTCGGGCAGCCGATGCGCAATATCGCCGGAAAGGTATCCGGCGTCGCGCAGCTTGGTGATGTCCTCCTCCTTAGCGGTGGAGGCCATCCATTTACCTCCCGCTCCGGACATGTTCGGAGAAAGGTCGAGGCGAGATGCGCGAGCTTGGGCGTTGGAGCTTGTGTTCGCAGGGATGGATGAGCAAAGGAGGAAGAAGGCGTAGGTGAGAAGGTAAATCCTTATCCCTTATATATAGGCGGACAAAACTATGCGTCCCTCACCGGCCCGGTAAAACTCGCTTATCTCCCAAGCGCCACCATCAATGGCGCGCTGGGTTACCCACTTGCGTATTGATGAGAATCCGGAATAAGGGGAACACGATCTACGCTTTGACAAGACGTGCCAATGAAACCGCGCCGCTAAAGCGTCTTTGAGGTGGTATGATAATTCAAACAAGGGCTTGGTAGCGGTGTGATGTCACGCCGCACAATACGTCAGCAGATTGAGTCAGTGTATATGTTTTATTCTCTCTACGGTGGAATGTGGAATTTATTTTGCAGAGCCGGACACTATCCTGGTGTTCATTATCTTCTCCGGATTATTCAAGGGAGGAACCCGCCTTGCAATGCCGAACATTATGCACGCCGAACTTATCGTCATTGAAGACTGGTTCAGGGGCTACTTAGGGAGTCCTGGACTAGGGGGTGTCCGGACAGCCGGACTATCAATATCCGCCGGACTCCCAGACTACGAAGATAGAAGATTGAAGACTCCGGCTCGTGTCCGGAAGGTACTTTTCTTGGCGTGGAAGGCAAGCTTGGTGATACGGATATGTAGATCTCCTACCATTGTAACCGACTCTGTGTAACCCTAGCCTCTCCGGTGTCTATATAAACCGGAGGGCCTTAGTCCGTAGGACGAACATACATCTCAACAATCATACCATAGGCTAGCTTCTAGGGTTTAGCCTCCTTGATCTCGTGGTAGATCTACTCTTGTACTACCCATATCATCAATATTAATCAAGCAGGACGTAGGGTTTTACCTCCATCGAGAGGGCCCGAACCTGGGTAAAAACATTGTGTCCCTCGTCTCTTGTTACCATCCGCCTAGACGCACAGTTCGGGACCCCCTACCCGAGATCCGCCGGTTTTGACACCGACAAGGAGCCAAGTGACATAGAGATAGCTGTTGCAGGAAAGAAGAAGAAGAGGGCAAGCAAGACTATTGCTTATGTCATTGGCAAACCCTCCATGGTTGCTAATGAGGAGGAGGAACCAGCAGATGGTGCACCTCCAGCCAAGACTCAGAAGCTCATGACTGATGCAATGAAGTTGATGCCCCCACCAAGTCCAAGCCCAAATCTCGAGCACCTAAGAGATCAACAAGAAACATTTCTGCTAGTGAGAAGAACAAGGCCCCAGTGCCTGAAGCTGAGATAGATGATAAGCCACTAGTGCTCAGGAGGTTGATATCCAAGATCCCTGATCATGAAAAAACACATCCTATTGAAGAGAACATGATGTTGAGGAAGGACAAAAGACTGCCTAGTAAAGATTGTCAGATCCATATGCTGCAAGGAGGAGGACAGCTTGTGATTATCATTTTCACACACGAGAGCAACAAGATTTCTATGAGATTGTGCTGCTTGACAAGAAGCCAATAGTCAGGGATATGAAGTGGGTGGACTGGAACTGTATTGACGCAAATGAAGGAAACTTCCCCCATGTTCATGAAAGCTTCAAGCTTATAGGTGTTGTAGATTTTGTTGGAAGGAAGCTCACAAAGTGGAATGATGAGATGATCATGCAATTCTACTCCACTGCACACTTTTATCTTGATGGGAGAATAGTATGGATGATTGAGGGATCAGTCAACCATCTCAAAATGGGCTGATCTTATTGCTGCTCCAGAATAGGAGGAGGATGATATTGATGTCTATGCAAAACCCAAGATGGATCACAACTCTATGGCTAACATGTACAAGCCTATTCCTGAGAAAGATGTCGAGACACATAAGTTTGGTTCTGTGAAGCATTTGCTAGCTGGTTTGGCCACCACCAACACAATCTTGAGGCACACTCTTTTGCCCAAGTCTAGAGATGACAAGATGATCCATGGCCACTCCATCAACTTGCTACACTTGTTTGACACACCGCAGAAGTTCAAAGTAATGAGCCTTATTGTTAAGACAATCAAGAGAACTGCAGCTGACTAGAAGAGATCTTGTGGATTTGCTCCTCACATTCAGTTGCTCATCAACTCCAAGGTTGGAACGAGCACATATCTACTTGATCATGAGCATCTCCCTCTGCACCCAGAGTTTGAGGACAATGTAGTGGTGATGGACCCTTCACACCCTACATCTGCCCAAGCCCAAGAGAAGATCCAGGAAGCTACAGCAGCAAAAGCAGCTTAGGAGGCATCTGCTCCAAATGCTCCCATAGCCAACCTCAAGACGAGGAATGACCAGATGACTTATCTTCTGGAATCCACCCTAAGGATTGAGCGAAGTCTGGCCAACCTCTCCAAGAACTAGAAGAGCTTAGAACGGGTAGTTGAGGCAAAGATATATGATCTTGATGTGAAGATCACTGAGGTACACACTATTGTGGAGAAGCTCAGAGATGATGTTGGCACAGTAGAGCTTATGACAGTGGAAATGAGGGAGAAACAACTGAGAGATACCAGGCAGTACCCAGAGCACCTAGATTTGCTGCAGTGCCTGTTGCAGACACGAGGACTACTCACTCTGCACCTGCTGCTTCTACAGTGCCACCTCCAGTCTCTATGCCACCAGCTCAGTAGACGCCATATGAAGCCTTTGCTGATGCACTTCTCTCAACGCCATCTATGCACACTGGAGCTGCCCGCCAAAGATCGCCTTCAGGAGCTGCCAAGGATCATGCCTGGAGAGACATATAGTGCTTTACCTATTCGAACTTTTTGGTACTTGTTGCCAAAGAGGGAGAATTTGTAGATCATTAGGCTTCGAGAGAGAGTGCATGTGTCTCACTTTTGCTCGTTGGTTTTTATTGAATTTCTGCTACTATGTATGTTTATCCGTGCTACTTTGCTCGTTATGCATATAAGATACTTTGGTTATGTGTGATTGATCATACAATGCTTCATGTGATGCTTAATGCCTATCCTTATCATTATTCTTGTATGGTCATTCACTTATGTTTTTTTTATGCGTACTTACTATTCCATTCATATCATTTTGTGTGCTCCACCAAGTTGTATGTGACATGGAAGAGTGACCCATGATCCTAATTGATTGTGCATTTGCAATCAAATACAAATTCTTTATAATGCACAAATTTAAGGGGAGCTCTTGCTTATCACATACTTCTCAAAGCGACAATGTATTTCATTCATTTAATCATTTGTCAAAGCTTTGATCTATATGTTGTCATCAATTACCAAAAATGGGGAGATTGAAAGTGCAACTAATCCCTGGGTGGTTTTGGTAATTCATAACAACATATATCTCACTGAACTAATGTCCATTTAAGTTAAATATTTCAGGATGTTCGATGATTGGCATGGCAAGGACTAGTGATTGTGGACACCTCAAAATGATAGGAAATGGATTGGCAAAAGCTCAAGACTCTACATTTTGTCTAAGTGATACAAGATCACATTGAGTCCATAGGAAAGCCAATACTATTAAAAGGGGATGAGGTGATGCTTAATAGTCGTTTTGCTCAAGTGCGTAATGATATTGCTCCAAAAACGTCAACCACTTTTTCCATCCAAATATGTCCAAACCCTACATTCCAACTTGGCCCCGGTGAAATTTTCTATCCGGAGCCACCGAGTTCATCTAGACTTAGCCACTGCCAAACCCTAACAAATCGGATCCACCGATATGGATCTCGGTCCCATCAAGATGGCCATGCCAGCTCTCTATTGCTTGTTGCAATTATTTCGGTCCCACCAAGAATTGCAATATGTATCATCGAGATGGTTGCCAACTCTCTGTTGCCTTATTGCTTCACTTCGGTCCCACCGAGATGATGCAATTGGTGCCACCGAGACAAGGTTTGCCCTAAGCCCTTGCACATCGGTTCCTCCGAGTTGTTACCGTCGGCCCATCGAGATTCCTAACGTTCATATTTTTACATAGGTTGGTGCCACCGAGATTTCTGATCGGTGCCACCTAGTTGTGTCAAAAGTGTGTAACGGTTGGATTGTGTGTGGAGGCTATATATACCCCTCCACCCCTTCTTCCTCATAAGAGAGAGCCATTAGCACGTTCCTACACTTCCACCATTCATTTTCTGAGGGACAACCACCTACTCATGTGTTGAGATCAAGAGATTCCATTCCTACCATTTGAACCTTGATTTCTAGCCTTCCCCAAGTTGCTTTCCACTCAAATCCTTCTTCCACCATAGCCAAATATGTGAGATAGAGTTGAGTGCTGGAGAGATTATCATTCAAAGCACAAGAGTAAGGAGCTCATCAACACACCGTCTATTAACCTTTGGAGAGTCGTGTCTCCTAGAATGGTTAGGTATCGCTTGGGAGCCTCTGACATGATGTGGAGTTGAACCAAGATGTTTGTAAGGGCAAGGAGATCGCCTACTTCATGAAGATCTACCCGAGTGAGGCAAGTCCTTCGTGGACGATGGCCATGGTGGGATAGACAAGGTTGCTTCTTCGTGGACCCTTCGTGGGTGGAGCCCTCCATGGACTCGCGCAGCCGTTACCTTCGTGGGTTGAAGTCTCCTTCAACGTGGATGTACAATAGCACCAACTATCGGAACCACGCCAAAAAATTTCGCGTCCCCATTGCGTTTTCCTTCTCCAAACCCTTCCCTTTACTTACATGTGCTATGTCTTACATTCCACTACTATACTCTTAGACTTGCATGTATAGGGTGTTGCTTGACTTGTCATAATTGCTAAAATATGCGTACAACTAAAATTGGGAAAAGGTTATGTTTTATTTGGGCAAGTAGTCTAATCACCCCCCCTCCTGTCATACTTTTGATCCTACACAAATGACGCACTCTAGACATTGGGGCCCTCGGCCACCACCCAAACTTCGCACTCTCGCCATCGCACCATGTCTACAGTGTTGCCCAACCTCTCCTCCATCCATCTGCCCCCTCTGGACACCTCTCCCCATCCTCCTTCCTCCTCGGCGTGCCACCCGCATGGTGAGCCCATGTCCATCATCATCTTCCCCCTATCTTCTTCCTCCTCGAGCTCTCCAGAAGCCTCTACGAGATTCCCCTTTGCTTCGTGGCTTCTCTCGACATCGTGCCCCTCCCTCCACGTGGCCTCCTCCCTCCAGAGCGCCGGCACACGCGTCGCCATGGCCATGCTCTTCCTCTCACCACGGTTGGTCTATAAATAGGGTCCCCAGTGACCCCCCGAGCATCTCATCCTCCACAACACACTCCCATCTCCCTCCCAGACACAACCATTCACGCCGGAGCCCCTCCTCGCTCGCCTTGGCCACCATGGCCGCCGCTGCCCTCCGCTCAAATTCAAGAAATGACAAACCCCTCTTCCCTCCTTTCTCCACCTTCAACACCACCAAGACCTGGAAGACCTCCCCTACCCTTAGTTCATCTCTGGGATGAGCTCACACACGAAACCAAGACCGACGATGGCCTCATCCGCGAGCCTCCAAGCCGCTGTTGTCCCATCCCTCCTCGTGACTAGGCCAGGTGGGGCGCGCCTCCTCCTGAGTCTACCGGTGGCCGGACCCCGGCTGGACGTGGCCGGTGGCGCCGGGCCGAGCGCCGGACGCGCTTGGCCTCACTCCATCATGAGGTATAGGATAAGGGGGGGAGAGAGAAGGAGCACCAGTTGGGCCCGTGCGTCAGCGACCCAGCCTACTAGGCCCATGCGCTCAAGTGGAGACGCACTCGGCAAAACGTGCCTTCGCGTTCTGGAAACGTAAGCAAGGGAAACTCTAGAGCACAATGCGCTTTCACTTTGATGAAAGCATATTTTTTTAAAATAAATCCTTCAGTTTTAGCCCCGCAGCCTAAACCTCTAAATTGCGGGCGTTCACCCATTAAGAGCATAAAGAGACAATTTTTATTTGTTTTTCTGCCTAATGAACGAACGGTCGTATCTTTTCAAGCGTAACTCTGAATCAGGTGATTCAAAAGCCCACATTCTCTGTTCGTTGACCCTGTTCTGTTGGTATCATTTTCAGGATGTTGTCATGCACCGAAAATAACCATTTTCCCCTGCCCTTATTCAGCCCCCTTCGAGGGAGAAACTTTTCAGGCGAATCTTTCCGCGAGATTCTCGCATTTGTTCCCGATGATTCCATCAACCCGAGGCAAGCCACAATAGCCACTTGCATGATGGCATTGTAATAGCCATGGTTTTCACTTGAATATTTGAATAATTCTTTGCTCATGTAATCATTGTGAATGATATGTAAATGCTTGTAAATCTATGCTTATCCTTATGCCATGTTCATTTGCATCTAGTTAGTTAATTGATTAATTTCTAATGTTATTATTCTCATGTTCAATTCTTGTAGTTATTTTTGATGCTAGTGATAATGATTTCTCACATGAATAGTATGGTTTGTTATGAAAATACTTGTGAGATTCATGATCATCACTATGCCATGGTCATTTGCATCCAGTAGACCAAATGATTTATTGTTGTTGATGATAAGATTCATATGTTAAATGGTTGTGTTGCCCATCCATGTTTTTGTTGATATCATGTTCATATGCATTGTTATTTCATCATGTTATGGCTCAGCTCATCACCATTGAAGTTAAACCCGACAATAGTTGAACTTGAACAAATCTGTCGGCTGAGTCATGGTGCCACCGAATCGAGCTCACCAGTACAGCCACACTTGCTTGGATGAGGAGGCCCTAATTCGTTCTATTTTCATGCCTCTCGCCGGCACCTCCAACTAGGGAAGGTTATGTGCATGTGCTACCCTAGCCAGGTAGGCGACAATAACCTTGTCTGCCCGAGTTGAATGGTATACTGAGGTCCCCGTTTGGGATGATAAAGTTTAGTTTTGCCACGACGGTGGCGGCCACAACGGTTGCGGATGTCACGAGTTGACATCGGGGCCACCCATGACATAGCCCAAAGGGGAGTTTGTCAGAGTGGCCGGGAGAGTGTCATGCAATAGATTGGTTTGTTGGAACATTGTTGGTCCACCCGAATGGGAGCATGTACTAAAGTACAAGTCCATGAGTTCCATAGTGTGGGTCCAGTGTATTAACCTTTGTAGAGTGTATAATCTATCAATAGTCGTGTCCTCGGTTATGGACACAGTTCGTAGTAGGTCACACTATGGGTCAATAGTACTAATAACCAGGATAATAAACAACCTCGGTTCCATGTGGTAGAAGTTATATTAGTTGGTCTTTATGTGGTCGTGAGACGATAACGGATAAGATCGAGCTACTTGTGGTCATGTGATGATCATGATGGTATCATTGATACCGATGTTGGTTGTTCATGAGGTGATCATGTCATGATCACGATGGTAAGTTTGATACATATGGTGGTTATGACATAATCTCTGAGATGAGTAAGTTGGTCCATGAGACCTTAAACATCGACTCCCCCTGATGCTAGTGCTAGTATCATCATCTTCATATCATGAGTAACATGTGCATGCCATGCTCACTCTCATGTTGTTCTAGTAGTATCATGTTCGTCATTGAAAATCAACCTGTAAATGTCATGTTATTGTTTGTCTTGATTGCTTTGGTTACTGTGAGCTTGAGAGTACATTCAAAGTACTCACCTGGCGTGTCATGCTAGATTGTAGGTTATGTCGTGATTAACTGTTTGTCTAGGATCCTGAGTCTGTGAGCTAGTTCGTGTCCCAGCCAGAGTCCCTGCATAGTGGAGTCCATCACCACCGTCGATGTTCCGCTGCTATGAGTTGTTCTGCTACTAGCATAGAGCCACCTTAGCGGGCATAGTGTCTCCGTGCCAATGTAATCCCTTGTAATATCCAAACTCTTGTACCTGTATTAATGGTAATAAGAGTTGATTTGTTCTATGCCAAGCAGTGTCGTATTCCAAAAGACTTGATCTCTAGGCTGGAATACAGTGTGTCCCAGTTCCTCTGAGCCAGGGTGCCACGGTAATGCAGATAACGTTCAAGATAGTGAGACAACCCTAATGATCTCCAAGAAAGCTGATAAAAACTATCTTGAAGACAGTTATACAACCCCCAAAGTCCTACCTTGATGTAGTGTTCGAGTTACTGGCCACTACCGATGGCACTAGCTCTTCGAACTCGCTGCCTGAATCAGTTCAGCTTCTTGAGTCTCAGCTACAAGGTGAAAGATGTCGGTCGACTATGCTGCAACAAGAAGTCGAAGGATCGAGGAAGTCCCTACAGAATTTAGGTACATAGTTTCTGGTGCAACGGCAAGAGTTGGAGGATTTTAGCACCAAACAAGAGAAAGCTAATAAGCTTGCTAAGCTTCTTGGCAGCATGTTGCTTTGTTGTTCCCTATATTTGCACTGGTGGAAAACTTTGATGCCCAGTGGATGTAATATGTGTAATCGCCATAATAGCCTAGTATTAGTTGCTTGCTTATTTATTTCATGTAATCTTGTTTATTTGTTTGCTTCTAGTCACTACAGCTCTTTTTCCCTGGTTTGCTAGTGGCCGCAATAACAATGTGCCACATACGTCCCGTGGTAACCATGGCCCTCGTACGGGCCGTAGGATCCATGGGCCTCGTACGGGTCGTATGATCCATGGGCCTCCTACGGGCCTTAGGATCCATGGGCCTCCTGCGGGCCTTAGGATCCATGGGCCTCCTACGGGCCTTAGGATCCATGGGCCTTACTGATCATGGGACAAAATCGGACCGCAGGATGGGCCGTAAATGGTACAAAATCTGAAACGTCTGTTTATGGGCTCAGACCATAACGGGCCGTTAGCATGCCGTAAGATAGCATGGGCTTAATTCTATCAACATGATTCTCACCCCTACAAACTTTCTTTTCTTCTTGGCATACAGAATTCTCTGCCTTTAGTCACCTTTAGCGTGAACCATCTTCTTTTCGAAGGACGGAGTCGAGACTCCTATCTATTCATATGAACTATTCGTCCCACTATCTCCCTTTCCATGAGACATACTATACCCCTTTTCTACCTATACCTGGTTCGTTAATGGGACAGATTACATGACAGGATGAACACGACCCAATGTGTTAACCGGCCACAAACGGAGCGACTGTAACCACGGGCTGAATTTGGCCCAATACCCGAACAGGCCAGTTACACACATAAGTAGTCGTGGCCCAGAAATGAGCCCAAGAGTTTTTTGGGTCCTTAGTAGGCCGAAAGTTAACACGGGCCTGAAACAATGCAACTTAATAATGGTCGTTAATGGGTCCAAAATAGTATATCTTTCATTATGGGCCAGAATTGCTACGGGCTGTTAAAGGGCCCAGATATACAAAAGGCCTCATACGGGACGAAAGACATCATGGGCCATACATGGGTCGAAAGTGAAAACGGGCTGGAATCATATTGGATAGCCCACATGACGCTATTGATCCTAATTTAGATAGGCCATAACGGGTCGTGAGTTCCCAGGCCGTAAATGGGCAATATGCGAACAAGCCGTCAACAGGCTTTCCATGGGCCGGCCCGCTAACTTTTAACCAAGTCAAATGGGCTGGCCTTTTAACCTAAATGAGCCACTATTGGGCCGTGCCACGTGTCGACGTATCATAGGCACGTCCCGTCCATTGGATGGATGACATCTATCCCAACGCAGGCCTCACACGTGGTTCCTTCGGCCAAAAAGAATTTTACACATGGAAAATCTGTTGGGGAACGTAGTAATTTCAAAAAAATTCCTACGTACATGCAAAATCATGGTAATGCATAGCAATGAGAGGGGACAGTGTGTCCACGCACCTTCATAGAATGAAAGCGGAAGCGTTAGCACAACGCCGTTGATGTAGTCGTACGTCTTCACGATCCGACCGATCAAGCACCGAACGCACGACACCTCCGAGTTTAGAACACGTTCAGCTCGATGACGTCCCTAGAACTCCGATCCAGTCGAGCTTTGAGGGAGAGTTCTGTCAGCACGATGGCGTGGTGATGATGATGATGTTCTACCGACGCAGGGCTTCGCCTAAGCACCGCTACGATATTATCGAGGTAGATTATGGTGGAGGGGGGCACCGCACATGGCTAAGAGATCCAAGGGATCAATTGTTGTGTCTCAAGGGGTGCCTCCCTCCCTGTATATAAAGGAGTGGAGGAGGGGGAGGGGGGCGGCCACCCTTGGCGTGCCCCATGAGGAGTCCTACTCCCACTGGGAGTAGGACTCCCCCCTTCCATGTTGGAGTAGGAGAGGAGAGGGAAGGAGAGAGAGGGGAAAGGAAAGGGGGCGCCGCACCCCCTCCTTGTCCAATTCAGACTTGGGGGGGAGGGGCGTGCGGCTACCCCTTGTCCGCCTCTCCTCTTCCACCACTTGGGCCCATAAGGCCCAATAACCTCCGGGGGGTTCCGGTAACCCCCCCGGTACTCTGGTATATATCCGATAACCCCCGAAACCATTCTGGTGTCCGAATATAGTCGTCCAATATATCAATCTTCATGTCACGACCATTTTGAGACTCCTCGTCATGTCCATGATCACATCCGGGACTCTGAACTACCTTCGGTACATCAAAACACATAAACTCATAATATAACTGTCATCTAACTTTAAGCGTGCGGACCCTACGGGTTCAAGAACTATGTAGACATGACCGAGACATGTCTCCGGTTAATAACCAATAGCAAAACCTGGATGCTCATATTGGCTCCCACATATTCTATGAAGATCTTTATCGATCAAACCGCATAACAACATACGTTGTTCCCTTTGTCATCGGTATGTTACTTGCCCGAGATTTGATCGTCGGTATCTCAATACCTAGTTCAATCTCGTCACCAGCAAGTCTCTTTACTCGTTCCGTAATGCATCATCTCATAACTAACTCATTAGTTACATTGCATGCAAGGCTTATAGTGATGTGCATTACCGAGAGGGCCCAGAGATACCTCTCCGACAATCGGACTGACAAATCCTAATCTCGAAATACGTCAACTCAACAAGTACCTTCGGAGACACCTGTAGAGCACCTTTATAATCACCCAGTTATGTTGTGACGTTTGGTAGCACACAAAGTGTTCTTCCGGTAAGCGGGATTTACATAATCTCATAGTCATATGAACATGTATAAGTCATGAAGAAAGCAATAGCAACATACTAAACGATCAAGTGCTAGGCTAACGAAATGGGTCAAGTCAATCACATCATTCTCCTAATGATGTGATCCCACTGATCAAATGATAACTCATATCCATGGTTAGGAAACTCAACCATCTTTGATCAATGAGCTAGTCAAGTAGAGGCATACTAATGACACTATGTTTGTCTATGTATTCACACATGTATTATGTTTTCGAGTAATACAATTCTAGCATGAATAATAAACATTTATCATGATATGAGGAAATAAATAATAACTTCATTATTGCCTCTAGGGCATATTTCCTTCAGTCTCCCACTTGCACTAGAGTCAATAATCTAGATTACACAGTAATGATTTTAACACCCATGGAGCCTTGGTGTTGATCATGTTTTGCTCGTGGAAGAGGCTTAGTCAACGGGTCTGCAACATTCAGATCCGTATGTATCTTGCAAATCTCTATGTCTCCCACCTGGACTTGGTCCCGGATGGAATTGAAGCGTCTCTTGATGTGCTTGGTTCTCTTGTGAAATCTGGATTCCTTTGCCAAGGCAATTGCACCAGTATTGTCACAAAAGATTTTCATTGGACCCGATGCACTAGGTATGACACCTAGATCGGATATGAACTCCTTCATCCAGACTCCTTCATTTGCTGCTTCCGAAGCAGCTATGTACTCCGCTTCACATGTAGATCCCACCACGATGCTTTGTTTAGAACTGCACCAACTGACAGCTCCACCGTTTAATATAAACACATATCCGGTTTGCGATTTAGAATCGTCTGAATCAGTGTCAAAGCTTGCATCGACGTAACCATTTACGACTAGCTCTTTGTCACCTCCATAAATGAGAAACATATCCTTAGTCCTTTTCAGGTATTTCAGGATGTTCTTGACGCTGTCCGATGAACCACTCTGGATTACTTTCGTACCTCCCTGCTAAACTAATAGCAAGGCACACATCAGGTCTGGTACACAGCATTGCATATATGATAGAGCCTATGGCTGAAGCATAGGGAACATCTTTCATTTTCTCTCTATCTTCTGCAGTGGTCGGGCATTTAGTCGGACTTAATTTCACACCTTGTATTACAGGCAAGAACCCTTTCTTTGCTTGATCCATTTTGAACTTTTTTAAAACTTTATCAAGGTATGTACTATGTGAAAGTCCAATTAGGCGTCTTGATCTATCTCTATAGATCTTGATGCCCAATATATAAGCAGCTTCAGCGAGGTCTTTCATTGAAAAACTTTTATTCAAGTATCCTTTTATGCTATCCAGAAATTCTATATCATTTCCAATCAACAATATGTCGTCCACATATAATATTAGAAATGCTACAGAGCTCCCACCCACTTTCTTGAAAATACAGGCTTCCCCAAAAGTTTGTATAAAACCATATGCTTTGATCACACTATCAAAGCATTTATTCCAACTCCGAGAGGCTTGCACGAGTCCATAAATGGATCGCTGGAGCTTGCACACTTTGTTAGCACCTTTTGAATCAACAAAACCTTCTGGTTGCATCATATACAACTCTTCTTCCAGAAATCCATTCAGGAATGCAGTTTTGACATCCATTTGCCAAATTTCATAATCATAAAATGCGGCAATTGCTAACATGATTCGGACAGACTTAAGCATCGCTACGGGTGAGAAAGTCTCGTAGTCAACCCCTTGAACTTGTCGAAAACCTTTCGCAACAAGTCGAGCTTTGTAGACAGTAACACTACCATCAGCGTCAGTCTTCTTCTTGAAGATCCATTTATTCTCGATGGCTTGCCGATCATCAGGCAAGTCGACCAAAGTCCATACTTTGTTCTCATACATGGATCCCATCTCATATTTCTTGGCCTCAATCCATTTTGCGGAATCTGGGATCATCATCGCTTCCTCATAGTTCGTAGGTTCGCCATGGTCAAGTAACATGACCTCCAGAATAGGATTACCGTACCACTCTAGTGCGGATCTTACTCTGGTTGACCTACGATGTTTGGTAGTACTTGATCTGAAGTTTCATGATCAATATCATTAGCTTTCTCACTGATTTGTGTAGTCGTCACAGGAACTGGTTTCTGTGATGAACTATTTTCCAATAAGGGAGCAGGTACAATTACCTCATCAAGTTCTACTTTCCTCCCACTCACTTCTTTTGAGAGAAACTCCTTCTCTAGAAAGGATCCATTCTTGGCAACGAATGTCTTGCCTTCGGATCTGTGATAGGTGTACCCAACGGTTTCCTTTGGGTATCCTATGAAGACACATTTCTCTGATTCGGGTTCGAGCTTATCAGGTTGAAGCTTTTTCAAATAAGCATCACAGCCCCAAACTTTAAGAAATGACAACTTTGGTTTCTTGCCAAACCACAGTTCATAAGGCATCGTCTCAACGGATTTTGATGGTGCCCTATTTAACGTGAACGCAGCAGTCTCTAAAGCATAACCCCAAAATGATAGCCGTAAATCAGTAAGAGACATCATAGATCGCACCATATCTAGTAAAGTACGATTACGATGTTCGGACACACCATTACTGTTGTGGTGTTCGGGTGGTATGAGTTCTTGAAACTATTCCGCATTGTTTCAAATGTAGACCAAACTCGTAACTCAAATATTCTCCTCCACGATCAGATCGTAGAAATTTTATTTTCTTGTTATGATGATTTTCAACTTCACTCTAAAATTCTTTCAACTTTTCAAATGTTACAGACTTATGTTTCATTAAGTAGATATACCCATATCTGCTTAAATCATCTATGAAGGTGAGAAAATAACGATACCCGCCGCGAGCCTCAACATTCATTGGACCACATACACCAGTATGTATGATCTCCAACAAATCAGTTGCTCGCTCCATAGTTCCGGAGAACGGCGTTTTAGTCATCTTGCCCATGAGGCATGGTTCGCAAGTACCAAGTGATTCCAAAAGTCCATCAGTATGGAGTTTCTTCATGCGCTTTACACCAATACGACCCAAACGCCAGTGCCACAATGTAACACCCCGGATGTATCTTTCCATATTTGTAACTCCAACTCTTGCCATTTCCGGATATGTGCTGTGATATTCCCTCCGTGGTTGGGTTTTGTTTTCGTTTTTGCATTTTGTTCATGTCATGCATCTCATATCATGTCATCATGTGCATCTCATTTGCATACGTGTTCGTCTCATGATTCCGAGCATATTCCCCGTTGTCCGTTTTGCAATCCGGCACTCCTATGTTCCCCGGCGTCCCCTCTTGTTCTTTTTCCGTGTGCGGGTGTTGAACATTCTCGGAATGGGCCGAGCCTTGCCAAGTGGCCCTGGTATAGCACCGGTAGACCACCTGTCAAGTTTCGGGTCATTTGGAGTTCGTTTGGTACTCCAACGGTTAACCGCACCCTCGCAAAAGCCTCTTTTGAGTTGCAGCCCAACAACCCTCCAAAACAGCCCAATAACCCATCTAACTCCCCTCCATGCCCTCGGTCGTTCGATCACGATCGTGTGGGCGAAAACTACACCTCATTTGGACACTCCTAGCTCCCTCTACCTCTATAAATACACCCCTCCCCCGAAATCCCGGGTCCAAACCACCCAAAACCCTAGCCCGCTCCTCCGCCGCCGCCGGACACGTCCGGATCGGGCCGGACGCGTCCGCGCCGCCGCCGCCCGGCGAACCAGGGCGCGACACGTGGCACCCCGCCACCGCGCCCATGCCGCCCGCAAAGGCCCAGCCCGAGCCTGCGCGCCGCGCCGCGCCCTGCGCTGCCGCCGCCCGCCCTCCTCGCCGCCCGCCGCCACCACCACCGCCCGCCGCCCCTGCCGCCGCCGCCGCGCCGCCACACCAGGCCCGCAGACTGATCACACGCCGCCGCCACACGCACACACCGCACACATTGCTGCCGCCATTTTGCCGCACCGCCGCCCGCCGCCGCCACGCGCGCCGCCGGACCCGCCGTCGTCCTCCCGCCGGCCACCTCCTCGACTCCGGCGACCGCGCCCGTTCCCGATCCAGATCCGATCGAGTTCACGCCTAGGTTGACTTTCCTCTTCCCCCGAAACCACTAAGTCCTCATATCTGTGTAATTTCGGGCATTTTTCATAGCATCACATCTCCGCAACCGTGGCTCCGTTTTGGGCGTATAATATGTCAAAATGTTCGTGTCGAAGAGTACATCATTTCATTCCATTGCATCATTTGCATTTGAGCTCATCTTGATGCCCGAAATGCTGTTGGAAGATAGCTTCAGATCGTTAGTTTCAGAATTTTATCAGTTCGAGCTATTTTGTCATTTTTGCCATGAATTATGTGTGCACCCTATGAATTTGAGTCCTACATGTGAGTTGAACATTGCCATGCCATCTTTCCAGGGGTATTTTCCATGTATTTTTGTGAGCTATGTGTTGACTAGAACAAGCATGCAAAGTAGGGATGATGTTGTTACTGATTTCAGGGACTTAGTGTTTTCACTAAGTCTTGTCCTGCTGATAATTTTATGCCATATGTTTAGGTTGTTTCAGAGAGATCTATGCCCTTTTTGAGCATGATCAGTAAGGGTGTTTTGAACATATGGTTGTGCTCTATCCATCCATGCCTTTGTTGGTATTTATGGAGTAGTCTAGCATGTCATTTTCGTGCTCTACTTTTGCTTGAAATTGTTTCCTGGCAGACTGTTTGCATTAGATTCAATTTTCACGAGGTCGGTGTAGTTGATCCGTGTATGCTATGATGTTGTTATTGCCATGTATAGCTCCTATGCCATGTCTTCTTGATGGGTGTATGCTTAGTTTATCATGAGGTGCTCTGTAGTGAGTGCATCGAGCTCACGAACATGCCATGTTGAATCTGTTTTTGCCGTGTCCTGATATTTTCACTAAGTCTGAAATCTGTAATAAAACTTGCAATGTTTACATGGGTGCCATCATTTCTTAAGGTCCTTTTTGGCTTATGGTCAGTAAGGGACTATTGAAATATGCTTTGAGTAGAATCATGTCATGCCTTGCTTTGCTATTATAAGTTCCTGTAGCATGTTGTTTGCTTGCTCTAAACATGCCTTTCTGATGTTAATTCCTGCCATGTTAGTATTTTCACTAAGTCTGTGAACCTGATATTTTGAGCACTTTCACCATGCTGGTTTGAACATGTTATGATGTGATTTAGCCGTAGCTCAGTGTTCCTCTATTGTTAAGCATCTCCTGTAGTTCGTTGCCATATGCTTTGTTTTTATGTTGGGGTGCTGTAGCATAGTTTCGTGTTGCGTGCCAAGTAACATCGAGCTGTTAAACGCAGATTTGCGTCATTCTTGTCTTGCTTGTCATTTGCAAACCGTGCATCCGATTCCGGTGATCTTTATATCGATTTCAACCGAAATCATCTCATCTTTCCAGTGGCATACTTGGTTTGCCAAGTTGATGCCCGGTTCATCATTTTTCCTTCCGGAGCATACATATGCATTGCATGCCACATCTCGCATAGCATGTCATGTATTGCATCATATTGCTTGTGCATATGTTCCTTGTTTGATTGTGGTTCCGTTGCTTGTGTTCTTGCTGTGGGTAGAGCCGGGAGACGAGTACGTGAACGAGGAGCCTGTTGAGAACGCCTACGAGGATCAAGCCTTCGACAACTCTAAGAACCTTACAGGCAAGATGACCATACCTTCGATATCACTTCTATCTTTGCTTGCTAGATGCTCGCTCTTTTGCTATGCCTATGCTGCGATACCTACCACTTGCTATATCATGCCACCCATATTGCCATGTCAACCTCTAACCACCCATGTCCTAGCAAACCGTTGATTGGCTATGTTACCGCTTTGCTCAGCCCCTCTTATAGCGTTGCTAGTTGCAGGTGAAGATGGAGTTTGTTCCTTGTTGGAACACGGATATTTTGGGATATCACAATATCTATTGTTTTAATTAATGCATCTATATACTTGGTAAAGGGTGGAAGGCTCGGCCTTATGCCTAGTGTTTTGTTCCACTCTTGCCACCCTAGTTTCCGTCATACCGGTGTTATGTTCCTTGATTTTTGCGTTCCTTACACGGTCGGGTGATTTATGGGACCCCCTTGACAGTTCGCTTTGAATAAAACTCCTCCAGCAAGGCCCAACCTTGGTTTTACCATTTGCCACCTATACCCTTTTTCCCTTGGGTTTTCGCGAGCCCGAGGGTCATCTTTATTTTAGCCCCCCCCGGGCCAGTGCTCCTTCGAGTGTTGGTCCGAACCGAGCAACCTGCGGGGCCACCACGAGGAAACTCGAGGGCTGGTTTTACTCGTAGCTTGACTTATCCGGATGTGCCCTGAGAACGAGATATGTGCAGCTCCTATCGGGATTTGTCGGCACAATCGGGCGGCTTTGCTGGTTTAGTTTTACCATTGTCGAAATGTCTTGATGTACCGGGATACCGAGTCTGATCGGTGTGTCTTGGGTGAAGGTTTATTCCTTCGATGACCGTGAGAGCTTGTGATGGGCTAAGTTGGGACACCCTGCAGGTATTATCTTCAAAGCCGTGCCCGCGGTTATGAGGCAGATGGGAATTTGTTAATGTCCGGTTGTAGAAAACCCGAAGTTGACCTTAATTAAAATACACCAACCGTGTATGTAACCGTGATGGTCTCTTCTCGGCGGAGTCCGGGAAGTGAACACGGTGTTGGAGTTATGCTTGACGTAAGTAGTCAGGATCACTTCTTGATCGCTAATAGCTTCACGACCGCGCCTTGCTTCTCTTCTCGCTCTCTTTTGCGAAGTAGCCACCATATAAGCTAGTCGCTTGCAGCAGCTCCTCCTTTTTGACACCAGCCTTCCCTTAAGCTTAAATAGTCTTGATCTCGCGGGTGTGAGATTCTTTGAGTCCCTGTGGCTCCTGATTCTACCAAAACAGATGCGGTACGGTGATGCGGTAGCAGATGGGCGAACCGAGCTAAAGTGGGAATATGATGAGGCCCTTGGTCGATACTATGTTTCCTTTCCGGACGATTAGTAGTGGAGCCCAGTTGAGGCGATCGGGGATATATGTCGCACGTGGGGTTGTCCTTCTTTTATTTAGGTTCCGTGAGCGGACCTTGATTGTATCTGGATGATGTAATGCTTTATTCATGTAATTGTGTGAAGTGGCATTGTAAGCCAACTATGTACCTTTTCCTTATGTATTACATGGATTGTGCGAAGATTACCTCACTTGCGACATTGCTTTCAATGCGGTTATGCCTCTAAGTCGTGCTTCGACACGTGGGAGCTATAGCCGCATCGAGGGCGCAAGTTGGTAATCGAGCCATCCCGACCTTAGGAGCCCCCACCGCTTGATCGCTTTTAGTGGCGAGTTGTGTCTAGAAAAATGTTTTGAGTCATTTAGGATTATATATATCGGAGAGTTTAGGAATTCTTTTTACTCCCAGTCCCTTCGACCTTACGGTGAGGTATCTGACGTCGAGATTTTGACTCTTCTCTTCTCAAATTTCACTAAATTTTTTTTAGGATCACGCTGGTATCTTAGAATCGTTCGATGGTTTTATGATGACAACATTGTCTTGGTTGCCTCGACATTTAGGGGTTGTGGCGGTGTCCCGGGAGTTGAGCTCCGAGGTGTTGTCGTCATAATTTTATCGTTGCGATTCGGAATACCGAGTTTAGACGCCGACATCGAAAATCTCTTTTATGCGATCGGTTGGTGAGATAACCCGCTAACCCAAGATCTTGTGGTGAGTACGGAGTATTGCCATGACTCGTATAACGGATGCTTTTCAAGGTTGAGGTACACGATTTCGAAGGTTTCTTGGTTATGTGTTGAAGGATGGATACAATGGATGTAGGGATTGTTAGCTTGGGTGAGATATATATTGCTCCCCTGTATCCCCAACACCTGATTGCATAACCGGAAAGTTTCGGGAGTTTATAGGTGGGATTCAAGTAGCTCTAGCATTTCTTCTGCAGATATTTGGTTTGTGATTGGGTAATCCTTACCACATATTTGTTCCATTCATACCTTGTTTTTATTTTTCATTCATCAATATCTCTTATCAAGTGGCTTCTCACCTTAATGGATGTGATGTTTACTTTGGAATTCATTCGTTCATCCATGTTCGAATGTTTATTGTGAAGACTATATGTTGCAATTTCTATCCGTTGATTCAACTTGTCCATCTGTCTATCAAGATGCTAACGGATGTCACCCTCTTCAGGATGGCTCCACCAACGCGTCAGAATCCGGAACGCAGTGATGGGAGTCAGGCGAACCCTCCACCTCCACCTTCGCCTCCGGAGGCATGGCAAACTTTGATGGCAACCACTAACGCCAACGCCGCTTGTTGATCCGGTGATGCAAGAGCGTAACCAAGGCCAAGGCAACCAAGGGAATCAAGGTCAAGGGCAGTTCTATCATCACCACGTTTCCTACACTCAACCAGTTCCTTGCCAACCAGCCAAAGTCTTTCACCTCGTGTGCGAGGCCACAGATGCCGACGATTGGCTCGTGGATATCAACAAGCACTTCGAATGCAGCAATGTCGGACACGAGGACTACGTCAAGTTCGCGTCTTTTCAGCTCAAGGATCGAGCGCTGATTGGTTCCAGAATACAAGGATTCTAGAGGTGGTCGAGTGATTACTTGGACTGATTTTGTCGGGACTTTAAAGCTCACCACATTCCTTCCGGTGTTGTTGAGAGCAAGCGTGAGGAGTTTCGCAATCTCAAGCAAGGAAGCATGTCGAGGTACGAATACAACATACAATTTGTAAACTTGCTCGATTCGCTAAACAAGACGCGTTCTCGATGAGAAAAGTATGATCTATCGATTCAGAGGTGGCCTTCGAGAGGATCTGCAGTTATCTCTTGTTCTTTCCGAGCCTACTCGGTTTGATCAATTCTATAATATGGCACTCAAGCTAGAAGGTGCTCGGCTCAAGTGTGAGGCTTCAAAGAAGAGAATCGGGGATGCAGATTCAGTCTTCTTCTTCCTCTCAAGTGGCGACAAAGCAGCAAAGTTTTACCTCCTCCTCCTCCGTTCCGTCGGCCTTATCGTGCAGAAGAACTCGGTGGTCGTGGATCTTCCCACCCACCCAACCCAAGCTACTGAACAAGTCTCACCTCAAGCTCCAAGGTCAAATGCTCCTTATCATCGTCCGCTCTCAGAGGTGACTGCAACAAGTGCCAGCAGAAAGGTCACTATCTAACAAATGCCATAACCAAAAGCGCCTTCCTCCTCCTCCCCGTGAGGTCTTCAAGCAATGCGGTGGTCAAGCATAATTCCAAGTATGCAAAGGTGAATATGATGAATGCAGCTCAAGCAGAGGATTCTTGAGATGTGATCATGGGTAATCTTCCTGTTAATGATATTCTGCAAAAGTCTTATTTGATCTTGGTGCATCGCTTTCTTTCATTTCAAGACCTTTTGTTGCAAAGCATGAGTTGGTGATGAAAAGTTTCCTATTCCGTTGAAGATTGTGTCTCCGGGTAAGCAAATGACATCTAATAATTGTGTCCCGGATGTTTCTATCAAGATGGGCGACTACAAATTCCTGTCTAAACCAATTGTCCTTGGTGACTCTGATATTGATCTTATTCTTGGGATGGACTGGCTTTCTCAGCACAAGGCTCAGCTTGATTGTCTTTGTCAGGAAATTCAATTGACACACCCTTACGAGGATGTTATCATCTATGCCGCTCGTGATGAAACCATTGGTTGTTTTCTCTCAATGAGAAAGGCGAATTGGATGCTATCTCTCAAATTCGATCGTTTGTGAGTACCAAGATGTCTTCCCGGAAGAGCTTAGGGTATGCCTCCTCATCGGCCAGTCGAATTCGTTATCGATCTTGAGCACGCATCGAACCCGTTTGCAAGCGTCCTTACAAGCTTGGACCCAAGGAGCTGAAAGAATTGAAGAAGCAGCTCGATGAACAAGAGCGTCTGGGTTTGATCAGACCGAGTTCATCTCCATGGGGATGTGGAGTTCTTTTGTCCAGAAGAAGGATGGCACGGACCGACTTTGTGTTGATTACCGTCCATTGAATAAGAAGACAATCAAGAACAAGTATCCACTTCCCAACATCAATGAGCTATTCGAGCAACTCAAAGGTGCTAAAGTATTCTCCAAGCTTGACCTCCGTATGGGTTATCATCAGATTCGCATTCGTGAACAAGATATTCCCAAGACAAAGATTCGAACAAGCTATGGTTCTTATGAATATCTTGTCATGTCTTTCGCCTTGTCAATGCTCCTCCAACTTTCTCTCGCATGATGAACTTTATCTTCAACCCCTACACAAATGAATTCGTCTTGGTGTATCTCGATGATATTTTGGTCTTCTCCAAGAACAAGCGAGGATCATGCCAAACATTTGCGATTGGTGCTCGACAAGCTCAGAGAACATCAATTCTATGCGAAGTTTTCCAAATGTGAGTTCTGGCTTGATGAAGTTCTTTATCTTGGTCATATCATCTCAGCCAAGGGCATCGCTGTTAATCCCGAGAAGGTGTCTTCAATTGTGAATTGGGAACCTCCTCGAATGTCAAGCAGCTCCATGATTTTCTCGGTCTTGCAAGCTATTGTCGAAGATTCGTTGAGAATTTCTCCAAGATTGCAAAGCCTCTTTCCAACCTCCTCCGAAGCATGTCAAGTATGTCGGGCCTTTGAGTGTGATGTCGCTTTCAACACCCTCAAAGAGAAGCTAGTCACAGCTCTGTCTTGACTCCTCTGATGAATCCAAGCCATTGAAGTTTTACGTGATGCTTCCTTGCAAGGTCTCGGTGCTGTGTTAATGCAAGAGAAGAAAGTTGTGGCCTATACCTCTCGTCGGTTGAAGCCCAACGAAAAGAACTACCCCACTCACGATCTTGAGTTGGCGGCGATTGTCCATGCATTGATAACATGGAGACATCTCTTGTTGGGAAGGAAAGTGGACATTTTCACCGATCACAAGAGCCTCAAGTATATCTTCACTCAACCAAACCTCAACCTCGAGCAAACTCGATGGGTCGAAATGATTCAAGAGTACAATCCAAGTATTGAATATACTCGGCAAGGCGAATGTGATTGCAGATGCTCGAGCAGAAAGGCTTATTGCAATGACTTAATTCTCAAGCCCTTCCAACCGGATCTTTGTGAAGCTTTCCGCAAGCTGAATCTTCAAGTTGTTCCTCAAGGATTTCTTGCCAACCTCATAGTCTCTCCTACTTTGGAAGATCAAATTCGTGAGGCTCAACTTCGGATACCATGGTGAAGAAGGTGAAGCGTGGTATTGAAAAGGGCATTTCAAATACAAGTGCTATCGCTTGGATGACAAAGACACTCTTTTCTTGAGGATCGATTGTGGTTCCTAAAGGCGATCCGAGAAAAGTCATCATGAATGAGGCACACAATTCCTCCTATCCATTCATCCGGAAGTACGAAGATGTACCATGACCTCAAGCGATCGTATTGGTGGACTCGAATGAAGCGAGAAATTGCTCAATTCGTGAATGAATGTGATGTCTGCAGAAGGGTGAAAGCAGAACACCAAAGACCAGCTGGTCTCCTCCAACCTCTTGCTATTCGAATGGAAGTTTGATCATATCGAGATGGACTTCGTGATTGGATTTCCTAAGTCCAAGCATGGAAATGATGCTATCTTCGTTGTCATTGACAAGCTTACTAAAGTGGCTCATTTTCTTCTGTCAAAGAATCTATCACAGCAGCTCGGTGGCAGAGCTATACACCTCGAATTGTCTCCTTGCACGGTATTCCACAATTGATCTCTTGGACCGTGGAAGCATCTTCACTTCTAAGTTTCGGGATTCTTTTCGAAGGCCATGGGCACAAACATTCGTTTCAAAGACAGCTTTTCATCCTCAAACAAGTGGCCAAGTCAAGCGAGTCAATCAAATCCTTGAAGATATGCTCGGGGCTTGTGTCATTTCTTTTGGCATGAAGTGGGAAGAGTGTCTCCCATATGCGAAGTTCTCTTACAACAATAGCTTCCAAGCGAGTTGAGGCAAGGCCCCATTCGAAATTCTATATGGCGTAAAGTGCCGTACTCCTCTCAATTGGTCCGAGGCAGTGAGCGCCAACTTCTTAGCAACGACTTGATCACGAAGCGAAGAAATGTGCAAAGTCATTCGTGAGAATCTTAAAGCCGCATAATCGCGCGGAAGGGCTATTATGATGACAAGCACCGTGATGTGGCTTTTGAAATCGGAGACCATGTCTACCTCGCGTCTCTCCAATGAAAGGTACTCGTAAACCCGGTATCAAAGGGAAGCTTGCCCTAGATACGTGGGTCCTTTCAAGATCATTGGCAAAAGAGGCGATCTCGCCTATCAACTTGAGCTTCCATCCAACTTTGCAAGCGTGCGATGTGTTTCACGTGTCACAGCTCATAAGTGCTTCAAGATTCTGGCGCACTATCAACTTTGAAGAAATTGACCTCCAAGAAGATCTCTCTTATCATGAGCACCCGTTGCTATTCTTGAAGAAACCGAGCGCAAGACTCGCAACAAGTCAATCAAATTCCGAAAGTGAAGTGGTCACACCATTCGACCGAGAAGCCACACGGGGCGCGAGGATCACCTCCGTTCCGAATATCCGGAGTTCTTTCAGTCCTAGATCTCGGGACGAGATCCTCTTGTAGTGGTGGAGTGTTGTAACACCCCGGATGTATCTTTCCATATTTGTAACTCCAACTCTTGCCATTTCCGGATATGTGCTGTGATATTCCCTCCGTGGTTGGGTTTTGTTTTCGTTTTTGCATTTTGTTCATGTCATGCATCTCATATCATGTCATCATGTGCATCTCATTTGCATACGTGTTCGTCTCATGATTCCGAGCATATTCCCCGTTGTCCGTTTTGCAATCCGGCACTCCTATGTTCCCCGGCGTCCCCTCTTGTTCTTTTTCCGTGTGCGGGTGTTGAACATTCTCGGAATGGGCGAGCCTTGCCAAGTGGCCTGGTATAGCACGGTAGACCACTGTCAAGTTTCGGGTCATTTGGAGTTCGTTTGGTACTCAACGGTTAACCGCACCCTCGCAAAAGCCTCTTTTGAGTTGCAGCCCAACAACCCTCCAAAACAGCCCAATAACCCATCTAACTCCCTCCATGCCCTCGGTCGTTCGATCACGATCGTGGGGAAAACTACACCTCATTTGGACACTCCTAGCTCCCTCTACCTCTATAAATACCCCCCCCAAATCCGGGTCCAAACCACCCAAAACCCTAGCCCGCTCTCCCGCCGCCCGGACACGTCCGGATCGGGCGGACAGCGTCGCGCCCGCCGCCGCCCGGCGAACCAGAAGCGCGACACGTGGCACCCGCCACCGCGCGCACCCGCCTGCCCGCCCTGAGCCGCGCCAGCCTCGAGCCAGCGCCGCGCCGCCCACGCCGCGCGCCGCCCGCCTCTCGCCTCGCCGCCGCCGCCACCACCGCCGCCGCGCGCCCCCCACGCCGCCGCCCGCGCCACCCGCCGCCGCGCCTTGCAGCGCGCCGCGCCATGCCCATGCCGCCACACGCGCCGCCATGCTGCCGCCGCGTGCCGCCAAGCCGCCGCCCCGCCCGCCCGCCCCGGCCGCCGCGCGCCGGACCGCCGTCGTCCTCCGCCCGGCCACCTCCTCGACTCGGCGACGCGCCCGTTCGATCGAGATCCGATCGAGTTCACGCCTAGGTTGACTTTCCTCTTCCCCCGAAACCACTAAGTCCTCATATCTGTGTAATTTCGGGCATTTTTCATAGCATCACATCTCCGCAATCGTGGCTCCGTTTTGGGCGTATAATATGTCAAAATGTTCGTCTCGAAGAGTACATCATTTCATTCCATTGCATCATTTGCATTTGAGCTCATCTTGATGCCCTAAATGCTGTTGGAAGATAGCTTCAGATCGTTAGTTTCAGAATTTTATCAGTTCGAGCTATTTTGTCATTTTTGCCATGAATTATGTGTGCACCCTATGAATTTGAGTCCTACATGTGAGTTGAACATTGCCATGCCATCTTTCCAGGGGTATTTTCCATGTATTTTTGTGAGCTATGTGTTGACTAGAACAAGCATGCAAAGTAGGGATGATGTTGTTACTGATTTCAGGGACTTAATGTTTTCACTAAGTCTTGTCCTGCTGATAATTTTATGCCATATGTTTAGGTTGTTTCAGAGAGATCTATGCCCTTTTTGAGCATGATCAGTAAGGGTGTTTTGAACATATGGTTGTGCTCTATCCATCCATGCCTTTGTTGGTATTTATGGAGTAGTCTAGCATGTCATTTTCGTGCTCTACTTTTGCTTGAAATTGTTTCCTGGCAGACTGTTTGCATTAGATTCAATTTTCACGAGGTCGGTGTAGTTGATCCGTGTATGCTATGATGTTGTTATTGCCATGTATAGCTCCTATGCCATGTCTTCTTGATGGGTGTATGCTTAGTTTATCATGAGGTGCTCTGTAGTGAGTGCATCGAGCTCACGAACATGCCATGTTGAATCTGTTTTTGCCGTGTCCTGATATTTTCACTAAGTCTGAAATCTGTAATAAAACTTGCAATGTTTACATGGGTGCCATCATTTCTTAAGGTCCTTTTTGGCTTATGGTCAGTAAGGGACTATTGAAATATGCTTTGAGTAGAATCATGTCATGCCTTGCTTTGCTATTATAAGTTCCTGTAGCATGTTGTTTGCTTGCTCTAAACATGCCTTCCTGATGTTAATTCCTGCCATGTTTGTATTTTCACTAAGTCTGTGAACCTGATATTTTGAGCACTTTCACCATGCTGGTTTGAACATGTTATGATGTGATTTAGCCGTAGCTCAGTGTTCCTCTATTGTTAAGCATCTCCTGTAGTTCGTTGCCATATGCTTTGTTTTTATGTTGGGGTGCTGTAGCATAGTTTCGTGTTGCGTGCCAAGTAACATCGAGCTGTTAAACGCAGATTTGCGTCATTCTTGTCTTGCTTGTCATTTGCAAACCGTGCATCCGATTCCGGTGATCTTTATATCGATTTCAACCGAAATCATCTCATCTTTCCAGTGGCATACTTGGTTTGCCAAGTTGATGCCAGTTCATCATTTTCCTTCGGAGCATACATATGCATTGCATGCCACATCTCGCATAGCATGTCATGTATTGCATCATATTGCTTGTGCATATGTTCCTTGTTTGATTGTGGTTCCGTTGCTTGTGTTCTTGCTGTGGGTAGAGCCGGAGGCGAGTACGTGAGCGAGGAGCCTGTTGAGAACGCCTACGAGGATCAAGCCTTGACAACTCGAGAACCTTACTGAGCAAGATGACCATACCTTGATATCACTTCTATCTTTGCTTGCTAGATGCTCGCTCTTTTGCTATGCCTATGCTGCGATACCTACCACTTGCTATATCATGCCACCCATATTGCCATGTCAACCTCTAACCACCCATGTCCTAGCAAACCGTTGATTGGCTATGTTACCGCTTTGCTCAGCCCTCTTATAGCGTTGCTAGTTGCGGTGAAGATGGAGTTTGTTCCTTGTTGGAACACGGATATTTTGGGATATCACAATATCTATTGTTTTAATTAATGCATCTATATACTTGGTAAAGGGTGGAAGGCTCGGCCTTATGCCTAGTGTTTTGTTCCTCTTGCCACCTAGTTTCCGTCATCTGGGTGTTATGTTCCTTGATTTTGCGTTCCTTACGGTCGGGTGATTTATGGGACCCCTTGACGATTCGCTTTGAATAAAACTCCTCCAGCAAGGCCCAACCTTGGTTTTACCATTTGCCACCTATACCCTTTTTCCCTTGGGTTTCGCGAGCCGAGGGTCATCTTTATTTAGCCCCGGGCGGTGCTCCTTCGAGTGTTGGTCGAACCGAGCAACCTCTTGGGCCACCACGAGGAAACTCGAGGGCTGGTTTTACTCGTAGCTTGACTTATCCGGATGTGCCACGAGAGCGAGATATGTGCAGCTCCTATCGGGATTTGTCGGCACAATCGGGCGGCTTTGCTGGTTTAGTTTTACCATTGTCGAAATGTCTTGATGTCTGGGATACCGAGTCGATCGGTGTGTCTTGGGTGAAGGTTTATTCCTTCGATGACCGTGAGAGCTTGTGATGGGCTAAGTTGGGACACCCTGCAGGTATTATCTTTCAAAGCCGTGCCCGCGGTTATGAGGCAGATGGGAATTTGTTAATGTCGGTTGTAGAAAACCCGAAGTTGACCTTAATTAAAATACACCAACCGTGTATGTAACGTGATGGTCTCTTCTCGGAGTCCGGGAAGTGAACACGGTGTTGGAGTTATGCTTGACGTAAGTAGTCAGGATCACTTCTTGATCGCTAATAGCTTCACGACCGCGCCTTGCTTCTCTTCTCGCTCTCTTTTGCGAAGTAGCCACCATATAAGCTAGTCGCTTGCAGCAGCTCCAAGCTGGATTGTTGTGCGAAGATTACCTCACTTGCGACATTGCTTTCAATGCGGTTATGCCTCTAAGTCGTGCTTCGACACGTGGGAGCTATAGCCGCATCGAGGGCGTTACACACAAATAAGTTGCATTGTCATTATCAACTCTGCATCTTTTGGCTTCAACATTACGAATATGTATATCACTACTATCGAGATTCATCAAAAATAGACCACTCTTCAAGGGTGCATGACCATAAAAGATATTACTCATATAAATAGAACAACCATTATTCTCATATTTAAATGAATAACCGTCTCACATCAAACAAGATCCAGATATAATGTTCATGCTCAACGCTGGCACCAAATAACAATTATTCAGGTCTAAAACTAATCCCGAAGGTAGATGTAGAGGTAGCGTGCCGACGGAGATCACATCGACTTTGGAACCATTTCCCATGCGCATCATCACCTTGTCCTTAGCCAGTGTTCGCTTAATCCGTAGTCACTGTTTTGAGTTGCAAATATTAGCAACAGAACCAGTATCAAATACCCAGGTGCTACTGCAAGCTCTGGTAAGGTACACATCAATAACATGTATATCACATATACCTTTGTTCACCTTGCCATCCTTCTTATCCGCCAAATACTTGGGGTAGTTTCGCTTCTAGTGACCGGTCGCTTGCGGTAGAAGCACTCGATCTCGAGCTTAGGTCCAGACTTGGGTTTCTTCTCTTGAGCAGCAACTTGTTTGCCGTTCTTCTTGAAGTTCCCCTTCTTTTTCCCTTTACCCTTTTTCTTGAAACTGGTGGTCTTGTTGACCATCAACACTTGATGCTCCTTCTTGATTTCTACCTCTGCAGCCTTTAGCATTGCGAAGAGCTCGGGAATTGTCTTGTTCATCCCTTGCAGATTATAGTTCATCACGAAGCTCTTGTAGCTTGGTGGCAGTGATTGAAGAATTTTGTCAATGACACTATCATCCGGAAGATTAACTCCCAGTTGAATCAAGTGATTGCAATACCCAGACATTTTGAGTATATGCTCACTGACAGAACTATTTTCCTCCATCTTGCAGCTGTAGAACTTATTGGAGACTTCATATCTCTCAATCCGGGCATTTGCTTGAAATATTAACTTCAACTCCTAGAACATTTCATATGCTCCATGACGTTCAAAACGTTGTTGAAGTACCGGTTCTAAGCCGTAAAGTATGGCGCACTGAACTATAGAGTAGTCATCAACACGCGACTGCCAGGCATTCACAATGTCTGCAGTAGCTGGCGCAGGTGGTACACCTAGAGGTACTTCCAGGACATAACTCTTCTGTGCAGCAATGAGGATAATCCTCAAGTTACGGACCCAGTCCGTGTAATTGCTACCATCATCTTTCAACTTTGCTTTCTCAAGGAACACATTAAAATTCAAGGGAACAACAGCACGAGCCATTTATTTACAATAACATAGACATGCAAAATACTATCAGGTACTAAGTTCATGATAAATTAAAGTTCAATTAATCATATTACTTAGGAAGTCCCACTTAGATAGACATCCCTCTAATCATCTAAGTGATCACGTGATCCAAATAAACTAAACCATAACCGACCATCACGTGAAATGGAGTAGTTTTCAATGGTGAACATCACTATGTTGATCATATCTACTATATGATTCACGCTCGACCTTTCGGTCTCAGTGTTCCGAGGCCATATCTGCATATGCTAGGCTCGTCAAGTTTAACCTGAGTATTCTGCGTGTGCAAAACTGGCTTGCACCCGTTGTAGATGGACGTAGAGCTTATCACACCCAATCATCATGTGGTGTCTGGGAACGACGAATTTGGCAACGGTGCATACTTAGGGAGAACACTTTTATCTTGAAATTTAGTGAGAGATCATCTTATAATGCTACCATCAGTCAAACCAAGATAAGATGCATAAAAGATAAACATCACATGGAATCAATATAAGTGATATGATATGGCATCATCTTGTGCTTGTGATCTCCATCTCCGAAGCACCGTCATGATCACCATTGTCACCGGCACGACACCTTGATCTCCATCGTAGCATCGTTGTCGTCTCGCCACCTATTGCTTCTATGACTATTGCTACCGCTTAGTGATAAAGTAAAGCAATTACAGGGCGATTGCATTGCATACAATAAAGTGACAACCATATGGCTCCTGCCAGTTGCCAATAACTCGGTTACAAAACATGATCATCTCATACAATAAAATATAGCATCATGCCTTGACCATATCACATCACAACATGCCCTGCAAAAACAAGTTAGACGTCCTCTACTTTGTAGTTGCAAGTTTTACGTGGCTGCTACAGGCTGAGCAAAAACCGTTCTTACCAATGCATCAAAACCACAATGATAGTTCGTCAAGTTAGTGCTATTTTAACCTTCTCAAGGACCGGGCTTAGCCACACTCAGTTCAACTAAAGTTGGAGAAACTGACTCCCGCTAGTCACATGTGTGCAAAGCACTGCGGTAAAACCAGTCTCACTTAAGCATACACATAATGTGGGTCCGGGCCGCTTCATCCAACAATACCGCCGAACCAAAGTATGACATACTGGTAAGCAGTATGACTTGTATCGCCCACAACTCACTTGTGTTCTACTCGTGCATATAACATCTATGCATAAAACCTAGCTCGGATGCCACTGTTGGGGTACGTAGTGTAGGACCTTGAAGTATGTCTAGAGGGGGGGTGATTAGACTACTTGACAAATTAAAAACTTATCCTTTTCCCAATTTTAGAGTTTGGCAGATTTTAGCAATTTAGGACAAGTAAAGCATGCAACTTGCAAGAAAGTAAAGGGAAGGGTTTGGAGGATTCAAACGCAATTGGAGACACGGATGTTTTTGGCATGGTTCCGATAGGTGGTGCTATCGTACATCCACATTGATGGAGACTTCAACCCACGAAGGGTAGCAGTTCTTGTGAGTCCACGGAGGCTCCACCCACGAAGGGTCCACGAAGAAGCAACCTTGTCTATCCCACCATGGCCGTCGCCCATGAAGGACTTGCCTCACTAGCGGTAGATCTTCACGAAGTAGGCGATCTCCTTGCCCTTACAAACTCCTTGGTTCAACTCCACAATCTTGTCGGAGGCTCCCAAGTGACACCTAGCCAATCTAGGAGACGCCACTCTCCAAGAAGTAACAAATGGTGCATTGATGATGAACTCCTTGCTCTTGTGCTTCAAATGATAGTCTCCCCAACACTCAACTCTCTCTCATAGGTTTTGGATCTGGTGGAAAGAAGATTTGAGTGGAAAGCAACTTGGGGAAGGCTAGAGATCAAGATTCATATGGTAGGAATGGAATATCTTGGCCTCAACACATGAGTAGGTGGTTCTCTCTCAGAAATGGTAAGTTGGAAGTGTAGGTTTGTTCTGATGGCTCTCTCCACGAATGAAGAGGAGGTGGAGGGGTATTTATAGCCTCCACACAAAATCTAACCGTTACACACAATTTACCAAACTCGTTGGGACCGATTCAACAGACTCAGTCGGACCGATTTAGCAAACCTAGTGACCGTTAGTGATTTTCGGTGGGACTGACATGCAACTCGGTGAGACCGATTCGGTTAGGGTTAGGGCATAACGTAATCTCGGTAAGACCGATTACACAAACTCAGTGAGACAGATTTTGGTAATAAGCTTTCCAGAGAGTTGGTCAGGTAAACTCGATGGGACCGATTTGCTCTTTTCGGTGAGACCGAAATGTTACAAAAAAGGAAACAGAGAGTTTACATTACAATCTCGGTGGGACCGATCGCTCACTTCGGTTAAACCGAAATGTTACGAAGGGAAACAGAGAGATTACAATCCCATCTCGGTGAGATCGAGATCCCTATCGGTAAGACCGATTTGCTTAGGGTTTGTGGCAGTGGCTATGACTTTTGGAATCGGTGGCGCCGGATAGGAAGAATCGGTGTGACCAATTTTGGCTTAAGGTTTAGGTCATTTGTGGATGTGGGTAAGTAGCTGAGGGTTTTGGAGCATATCACTAAGCACATGAAGCAAGAGTCTCATTAAGCAACACCTCATCCCTCCTTGATAGTATTGGCTTTTCCTATAGACTCAATGTGATCTTGGATCACCAAAATATAAAATGAAGAGTCTTGAGCTTTTGAGCTTGAGCCAATCCTTTTTCCTTAGTATTTTGAGGGATTCACTTTCATCATCCATGCCATGCCATTCACTGAGCTTTCCTGAAATAATAGTCTTGGAGTAGCATTAGCTCAATGAGCTATATGTTGTTATGAATTACCAAAACCACCTAGGGATAGTTGCACTTTCAATCTCCCCCTTTTTGGTAATTGATGACAACATATAGATCAAAGCTTCGACAAATGATAATAAGATTGAATAACATCGTCGCTTTGAGAAGTATGTGATAGGCAAGAGCTCCCCCTAAATTTGTGCATAGTTTAAGATTTGCTTTGGACTGCAAATGCACAATGAATTAGGCTCATGGGTTACTCTTCCATGTCACATACATCTTGGTGGAGCGCTCAAAATAATAAACATTGAATACATGCACTCATCACCAAGCAAAGTGAATGATCATATAAGATAGATAGGATAATATCATCAAACATGCATAAGTGTAGCTTATGATCAAACACATGATCATCAATGTATCACAAGCATAGTATCTCAAGCAATCAAAAGCAAACAAGTTTAACCACCAAATAAAGCAAGAGAGAACAAAAGCAACACTCTCTCTCTCTCGAAGCCTATGATCTATACATTTTTCTCCCCCTTTGGCAACAAGTTACCAAAAAGTTCATAGAAAATGCATAGTGCTAGATCGACTCTCAGGCTTGATCTTCAGGTGGTGGTGTCCAGATAACTCCAAGGACGAAGGCTTCAGTTGATGTAGAGGGCGCTGGAGTTGATGCTGGAGCTGGTTGCACTGGAGCTGAAGGGGTTGTAGCTGGTGCAGATGATGTTGCTCTAGTGTCTGTCACAGGCACTACAACTGACCTCTGGGCTCTGGGCACTCTGGCAAACACATTTGTGGTAGTCTTGCCCTGCCTCTCCTGCATATCATCCTGCAGCTATTCCACAACTGACTGAATCTCAGTTACTTTGACATCAAGGTCATGGAATTTTAGTTCCATGATTCTTTCCAGGCTCTCCTGATACTGAGTGAGGGTGGCCAGTCCCTTCTCAATCCTCAGTGTAGATGCTATTAAGTAACCCAGCTACTCCTTCTTGTTCTTCAAGAAATATTCAGATGCCTCCTCTTGAGTTGGCATCTTGGCAGCCTTCTCCTTCTTTGCCTTCTCCTCCTTCTCATGAGCTTGAACTGATGATGGATCATTCTCATTCATGACAACCTCATTGTCCTCAAAGTCTGGATAAAGTGGAAAATGTTCCTTATCCAATTGATATTTCCCTGTGCCCATCTTTGAGTTTATCAATTCCTGAATCTGAGGTGCATATCCACATCTCCTCTTCTGATCCGTTGCAGTCCTCTTAATGGTTTCAATCATAAGGCTCATGACTTTGAACTTTTGTGGCACATCAAACACATGCAACATGTTGATGGCATGCCCTCTGATCATATTATGGTCACCAGACTTAGGCAACAGAGTGTGCCTCAGAATCCAATTGATAGTTGGCAGTCCTGACAGCAGAAAATGGACTGATCCAAACTTGTGTGTCTCAACTGCCTTGTCTGGGATCTCCTTGTACATGTGTGCCATGGAATTGTGATCCATCTTCTTCTTTGCATAGATATCCAGGTCATCCTCATTTTCTTTTGGGGCATTTATCAGACTTGCCCATTCTTCAACTGTTGATTGGTACCTTGTACCTTCAGACATCCAAACAATTCTTCCATCTGGATAAAAGTTTGATGTGGAGTAGAATTGCATGATTAGTTCATCATTCCAGTGGGTGAGCTTTTGCCAAACAAAATCAGCAACTCCACAAGCAACAAAGCTTTCTTGCACTCCAGGATAGTGCTCTTCATTGTCCTTGATGTAGGTCTAGTCGACCCACCTCATGTCACAAACTATGGGCTTCTTATCCAACAGAATTGTCTCATAGAAGTCCTGCTATTCCTTTGTATGGAACCTGTAGTCAACAGCAGTTCTTCTCCTTGAGGCATATGGATCTTCCATCCTCCATAGCCTCAACCACGAGTCCTTCTGATCCTCATGTCCTCGGCCATAGGATGGGCATCATTGTGATGCAGTATCTTGGGCTTGAGCTTCCTTAGGACCTGTCCTTCTTCATCTTCTTCTTGACAACATTTGGCTTTGGGGCCTTATTCTTCTCAACAATTTGGAATATTCCTAGTATTCCTCTTTGGTATGATCTTGGCCTTGGAGGCAGCTTTGGGTGCTTCCTTGGGCTTAGATGTTGCAGCCCTCGACCTTATAGCATCACCCATAAGCTTGGGTGCCTTAGGTCTTGGTGCAGCAACCTCTTCTTCCTCTTGAATCTCTTCTCATAGAGGGCTTTCCAAGAACACAGGCGGTTGTGGTTCTTGCTCTCTTCTTCTTCTTGTCTGAGCACCTTCATCCTCTGATTCAATTGTAAACTTCATTGTCTCTCCAGTGGGAACTTTCTTGGGTTTGGAAGATGTGACTTTCTTTTCGGGTGCCTCTTTGGGTTCAGTCTGTTCTGGCACTAGAGTGGACCTTCTGGCCTTGGGCATTGGTGTCCTCTTGGCAGGAACTTTCTTTTTCAGTCCAGGCTTTCTGCTATGTGCAGAGCCATATTCCTTCTTGAGCACCACTTTCTTGGAAGTAGCCTCATCTTCTTCAGCTTTGTAGTCCTCATCCTCTGAATCTGAGGTTCTCTTCCTCCTTTGCCTGGTAGCAGCCTTAGGTAGGTTGCTAGGAGTGCTTCTGCTCCGTTCATCTGTACTTTAGGGACTAGTGCCCTCACTCAAGTCCATCTGCTCTTGACGACTGTTCGGCTGTCACTCAGTGCGACATCTGCAAATCTTGACTGCTGACCCTGTGAAGAGTTATAGATGAGATAGAGTGGATGAGCATCACAAAATGTAGAGATTTTTGCAAAAGAATGATTCAAAAATTCAGTTTTAATTTTCCACAGAAAGCATTTCGGATCAACTGATTTTCAAACTCGGTGATACCGAAGTAATTTTGGAACCTAAATTGATGATCTCGGTTGGACCGAGTCACAGTTCGGTGGCACCGAGACTACTAGGGTTTCACAGAATCCTAAAATCGGTCGCACTGATTAGTAATTCTCGGTTAGACCGAGAGTTACTAGTGCAATGGCATAAGCCAAATTGGTGAGACCGAGTTTTTCAACTTGGTGGGTCCGAGATGGTTTCGGCGGAAACCTAACCCTAAAATTTTGAATCTCATCTAATCTACTGACTATATTGAGTGGATAGGATTGTTTCAATCGTGGCAAGAATCTATAAGAACACAATGTGCTAGGAATCAGATGTGGATAGCACAATGATCGAGTCCATACCCTAGCTTGGCGATGAACTCGCTACGGCGGCAACGACGGGGGCGAAATCCGTTGATGGCCGCGGAGACCAGCTACTGGAGGTGGCTGGCGACAAGGAGACGATCCGGAGACCTTGGATGGCAGAGCGAGCTATTGCGCGGGCGAAGGGGTTCGGAGAATTTTCCAAAATTTTGCCCGTGACTATATATAGCCCGACCCTGCCGGTGTGACCGAGTGGAACAACTCGGTGGCACCGAGATGCATAATGTGTCTGATTCTGACAAATCGGTGTGACTGAAAAGTTCAAATCGGTTGCATCGAGATTGAAAACTTAGATCAACTTAATGATCTCGGTAGGACCGAAATGGAGGAATCAGTCCGACCGAGAGTCACAAAGAAGTTTTGTAAGTTTAATTCTATGACGAATCGGGGACTCCGAGTGCTCCTCTCACATAGTGGTTCGAATCTGACTTGATCAAATTTTGTGATGTAGCATGAATAGAGTTTGAGATGAGAAAAGCATAGATAGCTAGAGAAAGTTCTTAGGCATTCTTGTCCATCCACTTGGCAAAAAGAAAAGAAGCTAAACAATCAAAACAACAAGTGGATGTCCTTGAATGAGTGAAATATGCACCAATATGCTCACACAATAAGATGGCAAATGAAATATGTGGCAAAGCATGCACAACCAATTCTAGCATCTATCAAACAATTGGCGATGACTAGGTCATCTATATATGAGTATATTGACTTAGGAGTCAAATGAGAACATTTGATCATAGGTCATACTCATCGTTTAAGCTCAAGTGGGGTTACCACTTTTACATAATGCATTGATGTGTTCACACCATTAGAGTTGCTTTGACTCAATTCTTAGAGTTAAGCTCCCCCTAGATGTGAGATCCCCCTTAGAGGGATGAACTAACCTTGGGTTTTGTCGATGATGACTTCATGTAGGTGTTGAAGATGTGGATGCTCAATATTGATGTAGATCATTTGGAGCAATCCTTTGGAGTGAGTTGCACTTTCAACTTACCTACATGGGTTAGTCCCACAAGGAACAAACAAGAATATCCATAGACATAGAGTGATGCACACACAAGATGATGTCCATGAAATCATTAGGTTACCTTGTCCCTTGCCTTACCAACATGAGGGTTTGTGACTCCTTGAACTAGTGCAATATGTGGAAGTTGATTGCACTTGTTCTTGCCATAATGATATGAGTGAAGAATGTTGGCGGAGTCACCCTTAAGAACTCTCTAGTTCTTCTTCTTCGGGATCCACATCATCTTGATGGGAATCCTTGGAGTTGTAGTTGTACTTGATGAAGTAGAACTTGACGTAGTCTTGGGAACCCACTTGAATGAGGCTTTAGGTGCTTCTTCAAATGCATCAATCTCTTCTTGAAGCTTGTCCTTGCCTTTGTTCTTGTGGTCTTGTGGTGGAAGATCATCTTGAGCTCGTGTTCCCTTGAAGGAAGTAGGATCATACTTCTCTTGTTGAGGAACAAACTTCGTCTTGGGGTATTGATCTTCTTCCCACTCAACTCCATTGGCATTGAACTTTCGTTCAAAACCAACACCTTGATTCTTCCGGTGCCTTCCTTGCTTGCGTACAATTTCCTCAAATTTCTTACTTCCGGCAAGGCTCTTGTAAACACATTTCTCTATAATTCCCTTCAATAAGCTATTTTCTTGCTCAAGTGTAACTTGGCTAAGAGAATCATTAGTGGAATCAAGAGAACTACTAGAAGCAACAGTATTAGATTTGACATTATTATTGTTACTACTAGAGGAAGTATCTTTCTTGTACTTGTTATTAGACTTGACTTGAGGCATGTAAGTAGATAAGAGTAAACGCTTGGCAATGTAAGAAGAACTTTTCTTGCGGAGATCATCATTGATTGCCTTTAAGAACTCATGCTCTTGCTCAAGATTGAGCTTTTCAAAGCGTAACTTCTCATGAGCCCTTAAAAGTTCTTGATGATCTTCGAAGATAGTTTCATGAGCCAACTTAAGAGTGTTTAGTTCTTTAGTTAGAAGCTCAATCTTATCCTTATCATTGTCATTTGTTTTATCTTGATTAGCATGATTAATTGACGTTTCATCATAGTATTCATCACTAGAGTTGTCAACAAGTAAATCATCATCCACAAGCAAGTCATCTTCATCACTATTGAAATCAACATACTCAGGATGTGTTACCTTTGAAATCAACATCTTCTCTTTTGCTTCTTCTTCTTGGAGAATCTTCTCTTCTTTTGTAGGGTGTCGTACACTCATTGGAATAGTGTCCGGGTCTCCCACAATTGTAGCAATTACGCTCTCGACTAGAAGACCTTTTGTCATTGTAAGACCTTGACTTGGAGCTTCTTTCTTTGCTTCTACTCTTGTAGAATTTGAAGTTCTTCACCATTAAGCTCAGTTCTTCATTGAAGGTTTGTTTCTCACTTGATGATGTGGGAGCTTCACTTGAGGCTTTGTAAGCACCACTTGACTTGTTGTGAAGTTCCTCCTTATCCTTGAGTGACATCTCATGAGCAGCAATTCTTCGAATGACTTCCGTTGGCTTGAGATCTTTGTAGTTTGGCATCATTTGAATCAATGTGCACACGGTATCATACTTTCCATCCAATGCTCTTAGGATCTTCTTGATGATGAATTTGTCGGTCATCTCTTCACTCCCTAAGCCCGCAATCTCATTTGTGATAAGAGCAAGCCTAGAGTACATTTCAGCAACACCTTCACCATCCTTCATTTTGAACTTGTCAAGCTGACTTTGGAGCACATCCAACTTGGATTCCTTGACCGATTTGGTACCTTCATGCATATCAATCAAAGTATCCCAAATTTCCTTTGCATTCTCAAGACGGCTGATTTTGTTTAATTCTTCGGGGCACAATCCGTTGAAGATGATATCACAAGCTTGAGCGTTGTATTGCAGCATCTTCAATTCTTCCGCATTAGCTTCATGGTTTGGTTCTCTCCCATCAAAGAATTCACCTTGCAAGCCAATACAAATAATTGCCCAAACGGCGGGGTTATGTCCAAGAATATGCATTTTCATCTTGTGCTTCCAACTAGCAAAATTAGTACCATCAAAGTAAGGACCTCTACGGTGATAGTTTCCCTCGCTAGACGCCATACTCTCCTAGGTTGTGAAACCAAGGCTATGACCACCAAAATCTATGGAAATCAAAGCAAATGGAGACCAAAGCTCTGATACCACTTGTAGGACCTTGAAGTATGTCTAGAGTGGGGGTGATTAGACTAGTTGACAAATTAAAAACTTAACCTTTTCCCAATTTTAGAGTTTGGCAGATTTTAGAAATTTAGGACAAGTCAAGCAATCATCACACTATCAAGCAAGCATGCAAAGAGTATATAGGCAGCGGAAAGTAAAGCATGCAACTTGCAAGAAAGTAAAGGGAAGGGTTTGGAGGATTCAAACGCAATTGGAGACATGGATGTTCTTGACGTGGTTCCAGTAGGTGGTGCTATCGTACATCCACGTTGATGGAGACTTCAACCAACGAAGGGTAATGGTTGTGCGAGTCCACTGGGGGCTCCACCCACGAAGGGTCCACGAAGAAGCAACCTTGTCTATCCCACCATGGCCGTCGCCCACGAAGGACTTGCCTCACTAGCGGTAGATCTTCACGAAGTAGGCGATCTCCTTGCCCTTACAAACTCCTTGGTTCAACTCCACAATCTTGTCGGAGGCTCCCAAGTGACACCTAGCCAATCTAGGAGACACCACTCTCCAAGAAGTAACAAATGGTGCGTTGATGGTGAACTCCTTGCTCTTGTGCTTCAAATGATAGTCTTCCCAACACTCAACTCTCTCTCATAGGTTTTGGATCTGGTGGAAAGAAGATTTGAGTGGAAAGCAACTTGGGGAAGGCTAGAGATCAAGATTCATATGGTAGGAATGGAATATCTTGGCCTCAACACATGAGTAGGTGGTTCTCTCTCAGAAATGGTAAGTTGGAAGTGTAGGTTTGTTCTGATGGCTCTCTCCACGAATGAAGAGGTGGAGGGGTATTTATAGCCTCCACACAAAATCTAACCGTTACACACAATTTACCAAACTCGGTGGGACCGATTCAACAGACTCGGTCGGACCGATTTAGCAAACCTAGTGACCGTTAGTGATTTTCGATGGGACTGACATGCAACTCGGTGAGACCGATTCGGTTAGGGTTAGGGCATAACGTAATCTCGGTAAGACAGATTACACAAACTCGGTGAGACCGATTTTGGTAATAAGCTTTCCAGAGAGTTGGTCAGGTAAACTCGATGGGACCGATTTGCTCTTTTCGGTGAGACCGAAATGTTACAAAAAAGGAAATAGAGAGTTTACATTGCAATCTCGGTGGGACCGATCGCTCACTTCGGTTAGACCGAAATGTTACGAAGGGAAACAGAGAGATTACAATCCCATCTCAGTGAGACCGAGATCCCTATCGGTAAGACCGATTTGCTTAGGGTTTGTGGCAGTGGCTATGACTTTTGGAATCGGTGGCGCCGGATAGAAAGAATCGGTGTGACCGATTTTGGCTTAAGGTTTAGGTCATTTGTGGATGTGGGTAAGTAGCTGAGGGTTTTGGAGCATATCACTAAGCACATGAAGCAAGAGGCTCATTAAGCAACACCTCATCCCTACTTGATAGTATTGGCTTTTCCTATAGACTCAATGTGATCTTGGATCACTAAAATATAAAATGAAGAGTCTTGAGCTTTTGAGCTTGAGCCAATCCTTTGTCCTTAGTATTTTGAGGGATCCACTTTCATCATCCATGCCATGCCATTCATTGAGCTTTCCTGAAATAATAGTCTTGGAGTAGCATTAGCTCAATGAGCTATATGTTGTTATGTACCAAAACCACCTAGGGATAGTTGCACTTTCACGTAGTAATTTCACAAAAAAATCCTACGTACACGCAAGATCATGGTGATGCATAGCAATGAGAGGGGAGAGTGTGTCCACGTACCCTCGTAGACCGAAAGCGGAAGCGTTAGCACAACGCGGTTGATGTAGTCGTACGTCTTCACGATCCGACCGATCAAGCACCAAACGCACGGCACCTCCGAGTTTAGCACACGTTCAACTCTATGATGTCCCTCGAACTCCGATCCAGCCGAGCTTCAAGGGAGAGTTCTGTCCGCACGACGGCATGGTGACGATGATGATGTCCTACCGATGCAGGGCTTCGCCTAAGCACCGCTATGATATTATCGAGGTGGATTATGGTGGAGGGGGGCACCGCACATGGCTAAGAGATCCAAGGGATCAATTGTTGTGTCTCAAGGGGGTGCCTCCCTCTCCGTATATAAAGGAGTGGAGGAGGGGGAGGGGGCCGGCCACCCCTTGGCGCACCCCATGAGGAGTCCTACTCCAACCGGGAGTAGGACTCCCCCACTTCCATGTTGGAGTAGGAGAGGAGAGGGAAGGAGAGAGAGGGGAAAGGAAAGGGGGGGCTTCCTTGTCCAATTCAGACTTGGGGGGGAGGAGCGTGCAGCTGCCCCTTGGCCGCCTCTCCTCTTCCACCACTTGGGCCCATAAGGCCCAATAACCTCCGGGGGGTTCCGGTAACCCCCCAGTACTCCGGTATATATCCGATAACCCCCGGAACCATTCCGGTGTCCGAATATAGTCGTCCAAAATATCAATCTTCATGTCTCGACCATTTAGAGACTCCTCGTCATGTCCGTGATCACATCCGGGACTCCGAACTACCTTCGGTACATCAAAACACATAAACTCATAATATAACTATCATCTAACTTTAAGCGTGCGGACCCTACGGGTTTGAGAACTATGTAGACATGACCGAGACACGTCTCCGGTCAATAACCAATAGCGAAACCTGGATGCTCATATTGGCTCCCACATATTCTACAAAGATCTTTTTTTGGTCAAACCGCATAACAACATACGTTGTTCCCTTTGTCATCGGTATGTTACTTGCCTGAGATTTGATCGTCGGTATCTCAATACCTAGTTCAATCTCGTCACCAGCAAGTCTCTTTACTCGTTACGTAATGCATCATCTCGTAACTAACTCATTAGTTACATTGCTTGCAAGGCTTATAGTGATGTGCATTACTAAGAGGGCCCAGAGATACCTCTCCAACAATCGGAGTGACAAATCCTAATCTCGAAATACCTCAACTCAACAAGTACCTTCGGAGACACCTCTAGAGCACCTTTACAATCACCCAGTTACGTTGTGACGTTTGGTAGCACACAAAGTGTTCTTCCAGTAAGTAGGAGTTACATAATCTCATAGTCATAGGAACATGTATAAGTCATGAAGAAAGCAATAGCAGCATATTAAACGATCAAGTGCTAAGCTAACGAAATGGGTCAAGTCAATCACATCATTCTCCTAATGATGTGATCCCACTGATCAAATGATAACGCATATCCATGGTTAGGAAACTCCACCATCTTTGATAAATGAGCTAGTCAAGTAGAGGCATACTAGTGACACTATGTTTGTCTATGTATTCACACATGTATTATGTTTCCGGGTAATACAATTCTAGCATGAATAATAAACATTTATCATGATATGAGGAAATAAATAATAAATTTATTATTGCCTCTAGGGCATATTTCCTTCAAAATCGACATTGGTCGTTGCTGTTAACGGGGTATCGGATCCAAAACCGGACCAAGTAGCTTAACGGTGATCCGTTACGGTGAATGTCACGTTTTGATTACCCTTGACGCAAACACTTCCATGATGCGACATTTAGCGTCATGGAAGTGGACACTTCTATGATGATAATTTCAGTATTGTCATGGAACACTTCTACGATAGCACAAGTATGACTATCTTGATTCTATCATAGAATTGTCACGGATGTACATGCATGATAGAAAACATGACCTACTATGACAAACACATATCATCACAAAAGTGTTTTTTTGTAGTGTCCCCAACCGACCCATGTCCATCCCTCTAACCCCATCAATGAACAAAAAAATTTGGCGAACCTACACCTCTCCTTCCCCACACACCCACCCATAAGATAGATCTCCAGCGAGCCTGCCATCCTAAGATAGACCGCCCGCAACTGCTGCTTCTTCATCCAAAAATTAACTAACCCAAATTGTAAATTTATGTGACTTACAAGTAGCTAAACTGTAATTCTACATAGTCAAAGTGACCAAAGTAAAGCTACCAACATGTTAAATATCATCAGCTTCATCTTTGCTTCTGATGTCAAGCTTGCCGTGTGCATCACTATTGTCGAACATACTATCACATTTCTGCAGAGCAAGGTTCTTTGTAGCACTCCTTGTTGATGCATCTTGCATCCTAGCACAATCCTAGCCAACCAATGTGTAGTCACCCATTGGTAGAATCTGTTCAAACATCTAACTTGCAAGTCCCCTTGCGACCAAAAAGAAAGAATGGATTGCCCCACCTGGCTCTGATATGCAGAAGGAATTTGACCTTTTTCCAGGATCAGGTCGTGATGCCTTTTATCCATGGTCCTGGGACTCGTCTCATGTTCATTGGATGGCCACGAGGGCCATGGAATTGCAAGATTTTCCGCTGCCACACAAAGATTTCGCCGCCACATGTTGGATCTTTGCGGGAGAGCCAACTCCTGTGGAGGCGCTCAGGTACGTTGGTGCTCATCGTACATGGACCAAAAGAAACTAGGCATATTGCCCCAGCATAGTCTACCGGGGATGCATTGCCCTAGAACATTCGCTCTCAGAGCACACAGGTCTGTCTCGGTGGAATTTAATTTGTATAAAGCGTGGTTTCAGGATTCCCCCATCAAATTCTGATTACTGAACTTCCGTTGTTACTAATGACAAATTTCATCTAGGTCGCTAACAACATAAGTTTGATGTTTGGCTTCATCGGCTGGCTTCTGCTATGCACTGTACCTAAGCAACCACGCAGCATTGGGATCATTGTTCGTTGAGTGGTTTTCGACTGAGTTTACAATGCTGCTCTCTTCGAGTCTTGACCAGCACATGCAGCATCGCATGCAGTCTGCATCAAACTGGATCCCAAATCCTTCCAGTTGAACCTCCTAGATTCTGGCCACCAATTTGTGGGATTGGAATCCAGATGGCCTCTACATCAGTTCAGCCAGGATTTGTAATATTTAGTCCTTTCAACCAAAAAAGGGCATCCAAATCCTGATGTTTCATAGATTCTCATTATGTCCGCTCGATCACCCGCCCGCCACCCTAGCTAGCCTATCTATCTATCTAGTATCTCTTCTTGATCGGTAGCATGAGCACCGACAAGAATAGCTAATTTTTGCATGTGGCCCTGAGCTACTGCACCTCCAAGAAGCATGAGCATCTGCTTATCACTTAGATCAGATAGACCACCACGAGAGTGTGAAGATGTAGTCACCAACTCGTCACCATGTTACCCATCAGCCCGAAAGGCGCCATGGTCATGGGGAGTGTCGGTGTCAAAACCGGCGGATCTCGGGTAGGGGGTCCCGAACTGTGCGTCTAGGCGGATGGTAACAGGAGACAAGGGACACGATGTTTTTACCCAGGTTCGGGCCCTCTCGATGGAGGTAAAACCCTACTCCTGCTTGATTGATATTGATGATATGGGTAGTACAAGAGTGGATCTACCACGAGATCAAGGAGGCTAAACCCTAGAAGCTAGCCTATGGTATGATTGTTGTAATGGTTGTTAGTCCCACGGACTAAAACCCTCCGGTTTATATAGACACAGGAGAGGGCTAGGGTTACAGAGTCGGTTACAATGGTAGGAGATCTACATATCCGTATCACCAAGCTTGCCTTCCACGCCAAGGAAAGTCCCATCCGGACACGGGACGAAGTCTTCAATCTTGTATCTTCATAGTCTTGGATTCCGACCGATGACGATAGTCCGGCCATCTGGACACCCCCTAGTCCAGGACTCCCTCAGTAGCCCCTGAACTAGGCTTCAATGACGATGAGTCCGGCGCACATATTGTTCGGCATTGCAAGGTGGGTTCCTCCTCCGAATAATTCATAGAAGATTGTGAACACCAGGATAGTGTCCGGCTCTGCAAAATAAATTCCACATTCCACCGTAGAGAGAATAATATGTACACAAGTTCAATCTGCTGACGTATTTTGTGGCATGACATCACACCACCACCAAGCCTTTACTTGAATTGTTTTTATTATACCACCTCGGTAGCGTTTAGCGGCGGTTTCCTTGGCACGTCTTGTCGAGCGAGATCGTGTTCCCCTTATTCCGGATTCCCATCAATACGGACGTGGGTAACCCAACCGTGCCCGTTGCCATGCCCCCTCTATCGGAGGCGAGTCCCGAACGGTCACGGGGACGGCTCTTGGTATTCTCCCTCTTTATAATGGGACCAAGGCTCGTTTCTTTTCTTCAATCCTCAATCGAATCTACTCCTCGCCCTGAGTTCCAACACCCAGAGCCCCAGATTCGAGCGCTTCGGACCTTCAACAATGTTCGGCTCCGACCTACAGGGCCAGTGGATGCCCTCCTCTGTCACAGAAGAGGACGTGCTAAAGCTACGAGAGGCCAAGTACCTGACTTACGAGATTTCGCATAGGTTGCCCTCCAACGGGCAAGTCATTCCCACCCTCGAGCCCGGCGAGTATGTCGTGTTTGTGTCCCACCTCCGTCGGGGCTTAGGCTTCCCGATGGATCCTTTTGTGAGAGGGCTCATGTTTTACTATGGGTTGGAATTCCACGACTTGGCTCCGGAGTCCATCCTCCATATTTCTTCGTTCATTGTCATCTGCGAAGCCTTCCTCCGCATTACCCCTCACTTCGGCTTGTGGCTTAAGACCTTGACGTGGGCGAAGATGATCGCGGCGAGCAGAAATCTTGGCGGGCGGTTATGCGAAGGGCCGACGCTCCATGGCCGAGGGCTCTTTCCAGGAGGAGCTCGGCTTGTGGCAGCAGGAGTGGTTCTACATAACCGCTCCCAGGGGCAGCAGGCAAAAGCCGCCGCCCATCTTCCGCTCGGGCCCTCCACCGCGGCTGGTGTCATGGGTCAGCCAAGGGCTCAACTGGGGGCCGTCAAAGGACGTACCCCTATTGCAGGGCCGGATTTGAGACCTCCAGGAGAGGGAGATCAATCTGGTCGTAGTGATGCAGGTTATGCTGATTCAGCGCCTCGTGCCCTGCAAACGTCGCCCCCTCCGTCTGTGGGAGTTCAATCCCGAGGAGCCGCGAGCTCTCCAACACTTCATGGGTACGACACCCGTGGAGATGTATAAATTGTTCTTCGGATCACAAGAGATGTGTCCGGAATTGACCGAGGATTCTGGCCTAAGCTGCAATCGCTCGGATACTCAGGTAAGTGGCCCTGCGTCTGAACACACCGTTTGTTTACGCCCTCTTGAATTTTCCTTTTAACCCATCGTCTCTTGAATAGGAGTGGATAGCGCAGTAGGCCCGTCTGGTGTTCGGCCCCCTCCGGAGACCGTGCGGATCCGTCTTTGGTCGAGATCTTTGAAGGTTGCGCCTTGAGAGGAAGGCGAAAAGGCGAACAGGGACACCACCGCCTCTACCAAGGAGGCTTTGGAGGAAGGGGAATCTAGAATCCCTCCTTCCAAGGGGAGAAGAGGACCGCCTCCGAAAACCCAGAGGCTAAGGCCTCGAAGCGGGGGAAGAGATCTTCACCAGAGGGTCCTGCGTCCGGGGAGGCCACGGCGCACTCTCTCCCCTAAGGAATCAGCCCTCCAGCGAGCCGTAAGTATATAAAAGGGGGGGTTCTATAATAAGAGACACCCCTATTTTTGCTTCTGAGGATAACCAAAGTTTTTACCTTGTAGTTCGGATCTCCGTCCTTCTCAGATGAGCTCGTCTTCGGGGGAACTTCGTCCGGAGATGATGGAGAGCGAGACGCCTCCATCTACCGCACCATCGGATAGGGCGGACAAGCTGAGTGTCATCACGGAGGTATCCCGAGTCGGCAGGGCGGATAGTTCGGCACCAAGCGGTGTCTTGGTGGGGAGCTGAAGGATCTGCTTGAGAGGCGTCTATCTCGGGAGGTCACCGTACATCGATGAGTACGGTGATTGAAAAATTTCATCCACCAAAGGCGGGTTGCGTGATGCCGTCAAGAGTTTCTTTGGCGGGGTTTGAGGTGCGTAAAATGACATACCCTTTGACAGTTTTACACATAAAGTGCGCCTGTATAGATAGTAGCCCCGAGACTCGGTAGGGTGTCGAGAACGACAGCGTGCCGAGGATCAAAATCCCAAGTATTGATTTTCGCCTTTCCTATGCAGTTAGCGGATAGTTCGGTGGCCACCCAGACTGATGGAGTTGCCGAACTAAAGCGGCAACTCGACGTTGCGGATGCGGACATCGCGCTGGTCAATAAGCGACTTGACGAGTCACAAGGTGGGTTTTTTCTCCGTGGTCACCTAGTAAGGGGACCGAAGCCCACTCCTTACAACATGTGTGCTCAATGCAGATGGTGCCGCTGTTGTGGAGAGCCTTCGAGCAGAACTTGCTCAAGCCAAGGAGCAGGCCAGAAGGAGTGGTGCGGCTGCCTCGAGGGCGGTCGAAGAGCTAGAAGCCGAAAGGGCTGCACACTGCCGAAGCAGGGAGGAGATGGCCAAAATGGCCGTGAAGTTGAAAGATGTTACCGACTGCAATGAGGTTCTTGAAAAAGAACGCCAAGCGGAGCAAGAAGGCCTGAGGAAGGCCATCGCCGAAGCCAAGGATGCCCGTTCTGCAATGAGGGCTATAAAGGAGGAGCTGCGCCAGGCCGGAGATATTGTGGCTGGCAAGCCCTTTACACTCTGTAGTGGTTCTGATCCGGCACGCTCGGCTTGGCGGTGTGGGATCCGGAGGATCCGTATATGGACTTAGCGGCGAGTGCGGCAGATGTTGTTGTGCACTTCCGAAGTCAGAAGGATCACGGGATGGAAGAGCTTTTTTGGTCTCAATTCCATAGTACGGATCGTTCGCTTCCGCTGACCGATCGGTTAGCCGAGTGGGCTGAGCTGAATAGACTGTACGGACTTGCTATGACGGATATCGTGGCTCATGTGCGGCGGATAGGCTAAGCCGAAGAAGTTATTTTGGCTTATTGCAGCAATTCCTTGGGCGGTGCCGCATATCAAAGCGATAAGCGGTCGCCTGCATAGAGGGTGCAAGGATGACCCTCGCCGTGTGAAGACACCTTTGGGCGGAGATGGATGCCACGCTGTTGCGACCCGTGGGTTGGACGAGCGGTTACCCGCCGAGCACTACTTTGGGGAAGTTCTGCGTGGTGCTCGTGTGATAGAGTCGCAGTGCTCAAAAAATGTCATGTTCAAATGAACTTTATGGTTTGTAAAACGATGTTTATAATATAGGCACTTTTTGTACTTGTGCGTTCAAGTATTGAAATATCTCCTGTGCGGCCGTTAATGTATATTTGTGTATAACCTGAAAGATGGCAGTCTTCGGCTTCAGCCCCCACACACATAGTGCGGGGGTGTTTGCAAAATAGCGCATTTTCACACTTAATCCAACGTCTTGGTCCTGTGAAGGAGGTGGTAGCGTAGCAAACGAGGCAACCGGACTATAATGCTTTATCACTTTCACTTAGCCATAGGAGTTCGAAGGTGGGGCTACGATATAGCCCCTAGGGGCACCGCGCTCTCTGTATTTGGGGCGCGTGTGTGCCTGACCGGGAAGCAGTCCTTCGTCAAAGCGGAGGAATTCTAAACATTCCGGAGGTCGATCGAGTGGTTGACCAGTCTCTCGCTACATCATGATAGTCAGTTTTCGGCTTTCTCTACTGAGGTGCTCACCCGGCCGAACCGGGCCACAATCGCAGTAGTTCTCCTAGTGCCGCGTTAGCCGATGATACGGAAAGTAAGGGAGCAAAACACAGGAGCCAGGCAAACCCAACATTTGACCAAAGACATGATTCGGAGCTGATGCATATAAGGCCTAACTCGAGACGCCGAACACTCCCTGAGGTGTTCGGTCTTTGTGATGACGGGCAGATCAATGCCCTAAGCCCCTAGTGTCCAGGTACACGCAAGGTCTTCTGACGCGGCCGATGCCAAAACGTCAGCCTCCTCTCTGGTTATGATGAGAAATCAGGGGATGTATAGCAACAAGAGACAGTAAAAAAGGTTTACGCAGGGTCTTAATCTGAAAATAATCCTTGCAATGGGTCCCTACTGCACGTCTGCGCCTGTGTCTCCGTTGTGCTGTATCCTGGATGGGTGTAACACGCTGTTCATCTGTAAAAGAGAGGAACTTAGTTTGAGAAGTAATCGTGTCAAAGATGTATTTAAAACAAAGCATGAATAAATGAATGAAGTTGAGCTTTTATTGGCTCCTTATTGCTCATACGCACAGCCCCTTGTAAAGGGGTGTGTGGCTAGGGAGCCCCTAGCTTATTTATGCCGGACTCGTCTATCCGTGTCCGGGGTCTTGAGCGACCTTTTAATGAGATGATGCCGCGTGGACCGGGCATTTTAAGTGTAAGAGACGCGTAGTGTGGTATTGCGTTAAAGCGGACAAAAGCTTCATGTTCCAATAGTGCTTGATGGCTACTTTTGAATGGGGCGATATGAAAGATTAGGTTTTCGCGCCGGAAGTTGTCGGATGACCCGAACACAACTTCTAGTAGTAAGGAGCCTGTGCACTTGGCGTAAGGGCCTGGCGTCACTCCTTTAAAGGAAGTGCGGCTATGTCGAATTTTAGTAAGGTCTATTCCCAACTTGCGGATTGTGTCCGGATATAGCAGGTTTAAATCGCTGCCGCCATCCATTAGGACTTGTGTAAATTGTAGTCCGTCGATTATAGGATCCAATATCAGAGCAGTCCATCCTGCGTTTTGAATATACGGAATAGTCCGGTGGTGAAAGTAATTGGTTTTGACATCCAATCTCAAGGTTCATTGGGGTGGACCGTGCGACACCTACTTTGGCGGGTGCCGCACTGTTGTTCCGTATTATCACATGAAGTGAGTTTACTGTTTTGACTTCTTGTGGGAAAGTCTTTTGTTTTCTGGCGCTCTGCTGGTGGGGTTCGTCATCATCCTCGCTTGGCGCGTCGATCCCCTTGTGTTCGGCGTTGAGTCGGCCGGACTGTTTGGAGACCCAACAATCTCGGTGGGTGTGGTTTGCAGGCCTTCCGGAGGTACTGTGGATTTGACATATCCGATCCAAAATTTGTTTAAGTTGGATAGCTCGTCACTGTTATCCTTAAGAGGCGGTGTTTTGTTCTTTGGCCGCGAGCTTTTGAATCCAGCATTGACCGCCGTGTTCTTTGGGCTTTTTTCTTTATTTCGGCGCCGGTCCTTTCTGCGCCATGATTTTCCGTTTCCATCTCTGATCTTGGATGTACTCGGGTCGTTGGTGCTGCATATTGCTAGCCAGCTGTCTTCCCCCGTGCAAAAGCGGGTCATGAGGCTTGTTAGCGCGGCCATTGTTCTCGGCTTCTCTTGGCTGAGGTGTCTGGCGAGCCATTCATCTCGGACATTATGTTTAAAAGCTGCTAAGGCTTCGGCGTCCGGACAGTCGACTATTTGGTTCTTTTGGTAAGGAACCTGTTCGAAAATTGCTACTGACTCTCCGGGCTGTTGAGTTATGTGACTTAAATCGTCTGCATCCGGAGGGCGGACATAAGTCCCTTGAAAATTTGTTCTAAACGCGTCCTCGAGCTCTTCCCAACTTCCAATAGTATTTTCTGGGAGGCTTTTGAACCAATGCCGTGCTGGCCCTTTGAGCTTGAGGGGTAGATATTTTATGGCGTGGAGATCATCTCCTCTAGCCATATGTGTGTGCAGGATGTAATCCTCAATCCAGACTCCGGGGTCTATTGTTCCGTTGTATGCCTCTATGTTTACGGGCTTGAACCCCGCTGGAAATTCATGATCCAGCACCTCATCGGTGAAACATAGTGGGTGTGCGGCACCCCTGTATTTAGGTGTGCCGTTATCTTCGAACACTCGGCGTGTTGTGTTGCTTCCTGGGGCCCTCTTCTTTGGCCCATAAATGGACCTGACTGGGTCATCCGTTTTGCGAGGGTCTTTATGCGTGTCATGTGCCAGCTTATGTGCGGCGCTGCTTGCCGCTCTTGGCCTGTCATCTGGTCGCCTATCCGGCCAGGCGGCCTCTTTGTTTTTTGATTGTGGGGGCTCCACGGCCTCCTCGTCGAATTTTGGCAGCAGCTTGCGCTTCGGGTAGCTCTTTGGTTGGTGGCTATTGCCATATTTATCCGCGGTCTTGAGTACTTTGCTCCACCTCATTCTGAGTATGTCTTCCGCTGTTTTGAGCTTCCGTTTCTCCTTCTTCAAACTTCTTGCAGTGGTGACAAGCCTTTTTTGAAGATTCTTGTGCTCCGGTGGTGTGTCCAATGTGAGATCGTCTGGACCGTTGTTTTCGCCGGGGATGGATTGATTATCTGATTCATCCTGCTCGGATGGTTGCTTGGTTACATGTTCATCGCCCATTGATTTGCCCTGCTCTACGGCTGGGTCATTATGGGTGCTGTTGTTATCGAGGCGGGACTTCGGGCGGCGCTTGTGTCGCCGTTTTGGTTGTTTTTCGGGGGAATTAGCCTTCGCCGTGTCCCGTTGTTCCTCGTTATCGCTCCCTTTTGGGGTGTCCACCATATATACATCATGAGTTGGGGTGGGCTTCCAGTGCTCGATAGGCGCTGGTTCTTGATCGTCTCCGGCATCGTCGTCCATACCGCCGATGTCTTCGGAGTCGTAGTCTAGCATGTCGGTTAGATCGTCGATAGTGGCTACAAAGTGGGTGGTGGGTGGGCTTCGAATTTCTTCGTCGTCCGCGTCCCAAACATCCTGACCGCAATCCGGCCAGGTCTCTCCTGATAACAAGAGATACTTTAGCGAATTCAGGATGTCGCCAAAGGGTGAGTGCTGAAAGATGTCCGCAGCGGTGAACTCCATGATCGGCGCCCAATCGGATTCGATTGGCAGGGGCGCCAGAGGTTCGGAATCCGGCAAGGAGTCCGGCACCTTGGAGTCACTAGCTTTGCAAGGGACAAGGCCGGTATTCGGCTCCATCGCCGTGGAAGTTGCAGCCCCCGAGGCAGTGTCCAGCCACCTTTCCTCGATCTGCGCGGTTGGCTCCGAACTATGGGTCAGAGCGGACTCGTGTGCGGCCTCCAAGGTACTGTCCGGCGGCAGAGATAGATCATGCCCATCGTGACAGTGCGGCACGCTTGGCTGTGGCTCGAATCCATCGAAGATCAAGTCTCCGCGGATGTCAGCCGTGAAGTCTAGGCTTCAAACTGACGATGGCGGGCGTAGCTTCGATCTGCTCCAGATGGCCAAGTGAATTGGCCCGCAGTGCAAAGCCGCCGAACACGAAGATCTGTCCGGGGAGAAAAGTCTCACCCTGAATGGCGTTGTTGTTGATTGAAGAAGCCATCAAGCCTATCGGTGACGATACAGAGGAACTCTCAATGAAAGCACCAATGTCGGTGTCAAAACCGGCGGATCTCGGGTAGGGGTCCCGAACTGTGCGTCTAGGCGGATGGTAACAGGAGACAAGGGACACGATGTTTTTACCTGGTTGGGCCCTCTCGATGGAGGTAAAACCCTACTCTGCTTGATTGATATTAATGATATGGGTAGTACAAGAGTGGATCTACCACGAGATCAAGGAGGCTAAACCCTAGAAGCTAGCCTATGGTATGATTGTTGTAATGGTTGTTTGTCCACGGACTAAAACCCTCCGGTTTATATAGACACCGGAGAGGGCTAGGGTTACAGTCGATTACAATGGTAGGAGATCTACATATCCGATCGCCAAGCTTGCCTTCCACGCCAAGGAAAGTCCCATCCGGACACGGGACGAAGTCTTCAATCTTGTATCTTCATAGTCTTGGAGTCCGGCCGATGACGATAGTCCGGCCATCCGGACACCCCCTAGTCCAGGACTCCCTCAGGGAGTGACTAGTGCAGTGACACGGAACGCTAGATGATCGCTTTTGAATCTTATCGCAAGATGATCGAAATGCAAGCCATGTGCACCAAGGCTTGATGCAGCAAGGGGGAAACATGGGCAAGGAAACAACACAGTATGAACCAACAAAAATATGAAAGTTAACTTGATCATGCATTTACACACAACAGAGTTCGAGAAATACTATTGAACACGCAATGACGAATAGAACAGATGAGTTGAAGCAGACTTTGCCGGCATGATCCTTCTGTATGTTCGGTAGTACTGACCGTGTGCATCTTAATCATGTAGAGGTCCAGTATGTGCTCGTTGTGTTTGTATCCTCTTGATTATTTTTTTGCGCGAACTTGATATTTTATTACTAGTTAATAAAAACGCATTTTGTTAAAAAAATCAAGCAAACTGAGATAGACCAATCTCTCATTAGAGTCAGAAGCTTATGCTTTTTTTGGGACTAATCTTGTTACAATCGAAACACTTACTACTCCCTCCGATCCATCATAAGTTTCGTGCTTTTAGTTCAAACACTACTATGGATCGGAGGGAACTAGTAGTTATTTTCCAATCTTTTTTGCTTTATTTTGCACTAAACTTTTATTACAAATTTTAATACACATGAAATATTTCAGAAAAAAAAAAGAGAAAATGTTTAGAAGGCATGAACTGTCAATTATTCGGTAAACGATTCTGCTGGTACATGTGTGACCTAACTACTTAGCTTGATTAGTCGATATTGTATTTGTCCAATCTGGTGTCAAACGATTGAGCACAAATTTGCGATGTGTGCCCATGAGTGATTAAAACTATCTATATAACTATGATTGTCTGCAGCCGTGTAAGGAAAAGACTTTACGGAATGAGTAAGCTACGCGCCATAAGGTATCCGAATTCCCACTTTTTTGTGCACTTATTTGTGAAGTCGCCTCTGTAGAAAAACTTGAGTTCTATCCAGGAGAGATACATTTCTATCAAGGCTTTGTTTAATCACATGTACATACATCGTCAATCACCAAAGCTAAGATAGAAGGAGGAGGGTTTTCCATCCACAAATTTGGAGGATGAACTCTAACAATACTGGCTAGCTCATGAGCAACACTAGTAGTCTCGCGTGCACAATGCTCATAGACTTGTACAAAAAATCCTGGCAAATCTCAAAACAATAGTTGAAAATCGGAGCCGCCACCTACGGGGATCCAATCATAGTGTTTGTGCAGTCCACTAGATGCGAGCAATCTGAGTACACCAAAAGGTGCTAAATCCCCAGACCACGAGCCAGTTTGATTCATCATCGAAGAGTCAAAACCTCAACAGTTGAGCATTTGGAACCATAGTTTAAAAAACTGAACTGGTGACCGTATAGATGAGGCCCTTGGTTCAGGTTTTCACTGCGGTACACCGGTTCAATTGCTGACTTTTAAGGCCTTAAATCTATATCTACACCTAATAATAAAAGAGTTTTTGCTTCTCGCGATATATCACCGAAATTGCCCTCAAAGTTGCAAAATATTACCCACTGATGCCAGCCATAAGTGATAAAAAAACATTTCACGCAGAGGAATCCCCGCCTGGGACGGCCCATGTAGTAGGAACCTTCTATACTGCGCTCCGCACGCTGGGAGAAGACACAACGCGCATGTTTGGGCATGCCTGTTTTCTAAACTTTGTTTTCCTTTTCCGTCTTCGTTTTTCTACTTAATATGAGACTTCAAAAAAGTTTTGAAAATTAAAGAAAGAGAATTTTGAAATAAAATGTTTAATAATTCATAAATGTCTGTGGATTCAAAAAATGTTCATGATTATTAAAAAAATGTTCGCATTCTCAAAAAATGTTCCAATTTTGAAAAAAAAATGTTCAGGAAATTGAAAAATGTTCATGATTTTTTAAAATTTTCCATCTATTAAAAAATGTTAATGAAATTGAAAATAGTTTGACAATTCAAAATTGTTCATCAATCGAAAAATATCCTATAAAAATTCAAAAACTGTTAGTAACTTACAAAATAGTTTATTGATTCATAAAATGTTCGTCGATTCAAAAAATAGTCATGCATTTCAAAAGAATTTCATTAAATCAAAAAAATGATAGTGAATTTCAATAATTTTTCCAGCATACAATTTCCAAAAAATGTTCGTCGATTCTAGAAATGTTTGCCTATTCAACAAAAATATTTTTAAATTTTTTTCACAATTTTAAAAAATTCTTGAAAATAGTATAAAATGTTCATGAATTCAAACAATGTTTGTGATTTTCGAAAATGTGAAAATCTGTAAAAATGTTCATGATTTCAGATATGTTCACAAGTTTAACAAAATGTTACTGATTTTCAAAAATTGTCCACAATATCAATAAAGTGGGAGTGATAGTGTATCTCGGTGGTGCAGCAAAAGTTGGTCATGGACATTGGAGATTATAACTTTTTTCCCATTGCAAAATGTGGTCAAGGGCTGTTTAAAAATGATCATGCATTTCAAAAAATATTATTTAAATTAAAAACTGTTTGTGAATTTCAAAAAAAATATCCACCAATTTCTAAAACAATGTCCGTACATTCTAGAAATGTTCACCGATACAAGAAAAATATTAAAAGAAATGTTCACAATTTTTAAAAAATAGTTGCAAATAGTATAAAATGTTTTTTATTTTAGAAAATCTGTGAAAGTGTTCGTGAATTTGAAATATGTTCATGAGTATAAAAACACTAATGATTTCAAGAAATTGAGTGTGTTAGTGTATCTCGATGATGCAGCAAAATGTGATCATGGCCATTGGAAATTATGAATTTTTTTTTCTCCCGTTGCAATGCACGGGCCTTTTGCTAGTGATAGGTAAAAAGAGGTTAAATACAATTTCTTTAACTAAGACAAGAACATTAGCAGGAAACTTGGTTGTTCGTCCGACTCGGTCTATTTTCCTATCAACCTGAGTTCGACTCCCCACATGTGCATACGTGAAAACCAACTGGTTCGACCGTTTTCTCTGGTTCGTCTGCATGTCGGTCCATAAAACTATAAAACGTGTAGGCCTCCAGTTCAAAAAAATTCCGGCTCAACCGGCGGTCCGGTCCGGTTTCTTAAATTATGTTCGGAACAAGCCCCACATACATTCTCTACAATAACTAGGTATTCTACATCATAACGTATTACCGCCCCTCCAAAGCATGTACCCATCATCATACAAAAATGATGCACTGATCTTTAATTTGGCTATCTCTTTAGATGGGCGACTCCGGTTCCTCTCTTCGTCGGATTTTCGACGATGTTTATAACTCAATAAATTGTTTTTTAGTCTCAATGAATAGTTGACTAGCATAAGAAAGGGAGAAAAAAGCCCAACAATAAGGTGGAGTCACTAGCACGATATTTTTTTAAGAAAATTTGCCACTTTATTTATTACACCAGAATGCCAGGTACATGAACGGAATTGGGTGTGGCAATCAGCCAGACATGCCTACCGAAATCTAAGGAAACTGTTGCCTTAGCTAAGTTGTGTGCATCAACATTTGAGTCTCTCCCTTCGTGCACTATCTGTGCCACCTGAAAACCATGTTGATTCACAGTGGCCTCACAGTCTATAGCTATTCTTTTTTTTTTAAACCTGAACCGTAGAACAATCATTCTACGGTATTTTCATTAATTAAAAACCATTACAACAAAATTAATATAGTACATCAGGCATGAAGCCTCATTCATCCAATACCCTCTCTAGGAAACCGCAGGACAATCATATTACAAATGGTTATCTGTCCAGGACTTGAGTAGTTCTACTTTCCTAGCTTGTGCTCGAAGTTGCGCCTCCCAGAGTCTTTCCTTCATATAGAATTTCCAGGTATCTAGATGAGCAGCAGTTGTGCAAAATATTTTATCATTTCTTATAGACCAAATGCCCCAACTGCTTGCCAGAATGATGTCCAGAGCAATGCCCTGCGGAAGAAGTCTGGATATGTTCGAAATCTCATCAAAAGAGGAAATGCCCCGGTGTCTACCAGGGGCAATATAATCCCATCATGAAAGTGCAAATGAGCAATCCCAGAAGAGGTGACCCAGTGTTTCCTCAACACCGTCAGAGCAAAGCATACAAGAATAGTCTGGCAGATGCATCTTTCTTCTCGCAATCATATTCCTGGTGTTGATCTTATCATGAAGTAGTAACCAGAAGAATATCTGATATCTGAGTCGACATGAGGTTTTCCAGAGTTTCTTAAATGCACCATGCTGAAAACTGGGTCCCATAATATTCTTGTACATCTTCATTGATGAGTATTGCTGCTTTGACCAAGAATATTTCCGTATGTCCTTATTTGTGGATGTCTCTCTATCTACTAGCAGTGCAGAGAGCTCGTTGAATTGTTGGAATGCTTGGGAAGACAATGGTCTGTGGAAATGCAAACTGAAATCTTGCTAATTAGTGACTTCAGCCATGGAGGAAGCCTTGTTAAGCGCATAAGAACAAAGTTCTGGGAATTTCTCCAACAATGGTTGCCCTGTCCAATTATCAGACCAGAAAGTAATTGTATCTCCAGTGCCAGGTGTGCATATAGCATGACTTTTGTAAAGTGGCATCAGTTTAAGCAGTGATTTCCACCAGAACGACCCAACCATTTTGTCACTTGGGAGAGCATCTTGGTAATGAGCTTTCCAAATGATGTTAACCCAAGGTACATCTTCCTTATTGAAAAATTTGTGGAGGAATTTCATCAAAAGGGCTCTGTTGTGAGTTGTGATATCCAATATACCCAATCCACCATGTGTTTTAGGTTTGCAAATGGAGTCCCAAGCGATGAGAGCTGGGCCTGTATCCATGGAACCATACTTTCTCCAGAAGTAGTTTCTCAGGTAGCTAGTGAGTTGTTGGATCACACCTTTTGGTAAGGTGAGGCAGCACATGAATTAGATAGGCATGCTAGCAAAAACAGATTTGATGAGAGTGAGTTTGTCACCACTAGATAGCATTGTTGAGCAGCTCAGTAATCTGTTTTCAATCCTTCTCATCATGGGCATAAAGTCCACAATCTTGGGTTTAAGGAGACAAAGTGGAAGACCCAGATATGTGTGTGGCAGGGTACCAATCTGACAACCAAGCAACGTTGATAGGGCATCCATCTTCTAAGGGGGAGTGTTGATTGAGATCATAGTAGATTTCCCATAATTTACTTTGAGACCAGTGTAGGCTGCATAACGTAATAGGAGGTTCTTGGTGTGATTAAGTTGGAGAGGATCAACATTAGCTACCAAAATGGTATCATCTGCATATTGGATGATTGGATAATCAGGACATGAATGGTGTAGTAGAGGAGGGGTAATCAAGGAATTTTTCATTGCCTCATTGAACATGGATTGTAACAGATCAGCAGCCAAGACAAAGATGAGGGGAGATAAAGGATCACCTTGCCTGACACCCTTTTTGCATAGAAACTGTTTCCCTGGGACACCATTAAGTAGGATAGATGAAAAACTAGTACCATATATCATATTGATCTACTGAATCCATCTACTCCCAAAACCCTTAGCTTGTAGAATCTCAATAATGGTATCATGATTGATCATATCAAATGCTTTCTCAAAGTCCAATTTCAAAAGGATAATCTCTTTTTTGGATTGATGGCATTGGTGGATATATTCATAGGACCAGGCAAGACAGTCTTGAATACATCTGTTATTAAGAAAATCATATTGATTTCTATGGACCAGTTTCAGAATAACCCTCTGCAGTTCATTGGCCAACAGCTTGGTAAGGATCTTCAGGGTGCAATTGAGGAGGGATATAGGTCTAAACTCAGCTGGAGTAGCTGCAGAATCATTCTTGGGAATCAATGTAATGAAAGAGTAGTTGATGCTCTGAAGATTTACAACACCAGAGTGAAAGTCATCAATTAGTCTATAGAAATCTGGTGCAATGATTGTCCAGCAAGCTTTGAGGAAAGCAGCATTAAAGCCATCAGGGCCAGGGGATTTGTCAGGTGGCATATGATGCACCACCGAATCAATCTCTTCTCTGGAGAAAGGAACTTCAAGTTCTGCCAGGTTATCATCTGCTTGTATGAGGTGGTGCAGGAACAGAGGATTGTGAGATGTGACAATAGTGCCCAATCTCTCTTTGAAGGCTCTGAGAAGAATAGCAGCTTTGGCATGATGGGTGTGATGTTCATGGTTTTTCTCATCACGAAGCATAGCAATGCAGTTGTGTTTGTGTTTGATAGTAGCTTTTGCCTGAAAATACTTGGTATTAGCTTCCCCAACCTTAATATTTCTGATGGTGGATCGTTGCTTCCAATAGAGGTGCTGTTGTTTAAGAATCTTTTCCAAATGCATCTTGAGGATATTTCCCCCATTATTTTCCACTATGCATAGAGGTCTGCAATCTTCAAGCTGATCAAAGCAGAGAATCATGAAGTTGGTGTTCTCAATAAGCTGTTTGAGGTTGGAAATATTTATAGACCAAATCTTGAGTCCTTTCCTCAATCTCTTAAATTTGGAGGCAATAATCTTTGCACTATCTGTTTCATCAACATCTTGAGTCCAAATTTGCTTAACCACCTCATGGAAACCATTGTGGTCAAGCCAGAAGTTTTCGAATCTGAATATACTAGATTTGGGGATGCTGGTGTCAATCTTGACCATGAAGGGGACATGGTCAGAGGTAGTTTTTGCCAAAGGATAGGCCAAGGTTTGAGGATAGTTGAGAGTCCAAGATTCAGAGGTAAAACACCAGTCTAATTTTTCTAGCAATGGTTGCTCCTGCATATTGCTCCATGTAAAATTCCTGCCCTTGAGAGGGATTTCATCTAAAGCTAGATTGATAATAGCTTCATTAAAGGCCAACATGTCATTAATGTTACCCCCATCATTGCTCCTGTTATGAGGATATCTGATGTGATTAAAATCCCCCATCACCAACCAGTTAAGATCATCGAGCATTTGTTGGTTTCTGAACCACTCCATGAAGTTGTTTCTATCCTCTCCTTGACTGGGTCCATAAATATTGGATAGTATCCAAGAGTCTCCATTATGCTTGGAGGTGAATGTAACAGAGAGGGCATAGATGTTCCTGTGAAATAATTGACCAATGAAAATCTGATCGTTCCATGCAATGAGCAGCCCACCCGAGGAACCAACTGAAGGTAGGTATTCAAATTTGTTGAATCTCTTAGGACAAAAGTTAAGCAGGTACCAACTGTCAAAATGCTCTCTCTTGGTTTCTTGTAGACAAAGGACAGCACATTGAGATTCTTCTATTTTATTCTTAATGGTAGTACACTTTTTGGGATCGTTCAAACCTCGAATATTCCAGTTAAGTACAGTCCATTCCCTAGCCATGATCCAAATGGTGCACTTCCACCGTATCTGAACACTGTTTCCCAACTGCTGAAATATTTACAAAATTCTTGTACTGAAACACGTACAATCTGGTCTCAGTTCTGGCAAGATAAATGTAAATGGCATTAACCAGAGAATTAACGACATAGCAAACCATCAGAACATGCATTAGACTGAGCAACAAACGCATACAAGTCATCCCCATGGATACAATCTCTGATAGACTGAAACGCAAAAGTACTGAACTGCCCTCTTTACAAAAGTTTTATATCAAAACCCAACAGATTTTGCCCTGAGGAATTCTAGGAAGTAGCTCTGCTTCCTTTGTCAGCCTCCTTCTCCTTGATGACTAGTTTGGCAGCTTGTGTGCTCTTGATCTTCTTGGGTTTGCTAGCTAGCAGCTCCTCAGCGGTGTCCTTTGCTGGTACCTTGCAGAAAGAAGTATTGAGACTTTTAACTACTTTGGCAGGTATTAGAGGTGGCATCGCATGACAAGCCAGACAGTTTCTATCTGTACAAACTTTCTGTTTAAAACCTTTAGAGAGTTTTTGTAGTCTGCAGCTTCTTCTTACCTCAGTGTTAACCAGTGGAATTTTATCCTTTCTTTTCTTGTGGTTGAGAACACCAGGAGTGGAAGAGGCCTATTGTGCTAACCCTTGTTCAGAGTTCATGGTAGAGGTGACTTCTTATTCCATCTCCACCTGTACCATAATATTGTCCTCAGTGTCAGAGATAGGACACTCAGAAGGTATCACAAATGGAAGGGTGTTATCATGTGAGTATCCTTCCTTAATGATCTCCCAAACCTTAGAAGTAACAAATTTTTGACCCATTGAAACTTACCAGGGGAGAGAAATGATACTGAAAGAAAATTAACCCAGTCCACTGGTACCTTTATGTGATTAAGATGGGCTTCTTTAGGAGCAAAGTGTTGTTTCCAGACCTCAGCGCCTTCAGTGCCAAGCAGCTCCACCACATTGACTGCATTATTGTTGTCCTAAGCTTCAGTTGGCAATACCATCGTATATCTGCTTCAGTACCTACAGGAACATTATCCTGAAGATAAGTAGGAAAGGGGAAACCAGGTGGGGCTGACAGGTTAGAGGAGGATGAAGATTCACCTTTTTGCTCAGTAGTCTCTGCCTCTTTTGGAATCATGTTGACTTGAGAAATCAAATCAGAGTCAATATCATGCAGCCCATTCTGTTCATTATTCTGCTCCTGAATCAGCTTCACAGGACTAAGAGAATCAGTCAAGAATGTTGACTTCTCCATATTAGCGTGAGGAGCGATAAGCTTGGGCATGACCTGCTGAGAGCCAATCATTAGTTCCAGGTTCATGGGATCCTATTCTCTATCAACTGCAGCAGAAGTGTGTTGTCTGAGCATCAACTGAAAACTCATATCCATAATGGGCTGCATCTGGGCCATCACAATGTTCTGTTTCTCAGGTGGGGGAGCAACTGCAGCCAATACCTCAGGCTCATTCTCATGCATTTGATGGGCCGACAGAGGCCCACCAATGAGGTTTAAATCTGGAATCCTTGGCGCCAAAGGACCTGCAACTGAAGCACCTGTATTGCCACTGCTGTTAGATTGTCCCAGAGTCAGAGTGAGGCTGCTTTGGTTGCCTTGATCATCCATATTCTGCTGCTCTTCTTCCATATGGGCCATTAGGTCCTGTAATTCAAGAAATTCACCAGGGTGGAGCTCCTGGTCAATTTCTGCCTTTCTGGACTGGCTTCTGGCATAGCCCAGTGTCCCCAGCCTGGCATCTCCTCTAGTTCTTCTTCTGCATTCATCTCATCATTTTCTTCCTCATTCAGTGCTAAATTCAGATTCAGTTGAAGGACAGGTTGAGCCTCAACCTCATGATGCTGGAGAGGACCCAGAAAGTGATTGTGCTGGTTGGGGTGGTAGTTAGCTTGTATTGGCATAGGGTGAGGATTTCCATGGGGAGGGATGACATCTTCATCATGTGGTTTGGCCTCAACTAACTGATGCTGCAGGATCATGACCGGCACAGAGAGAGAATCGGAGTTCTCACCATCTCCAAATACAATGCTAGCTGGTATATCACTCAATTCCCGCACTTTGATTTTGACCATCTGATTCACTTTCATGCTTCTAACTCTATCTCACATCACAAACTTTCCAAATTTACTAACTGCCTCGTTGATTTCTCTAATATTCCTTCTATCAAATGGAAAGCCGCATAACAAGATCCAAACTTCCCTGGTCAAAACTAATTTCCTCCAGTTCAAACCTTTATCATGATTTTGAAAGATGACATGCACATCAGTAAAGAGATGGGGGCTATTGGCAACTAACTCATCCCGATCAAAAACACTGCCAAGCTGGATATAAGCCTGTCCAAAGGGGCATGGAATAATCTCTGCAAACCCCAACCCCTTATCAGTCAAGAAATCAGATAGTACCTCACGGATAGTGTTGAAGGCCACCAGGAGATTTGGCATAGGAACAATAGATGCAATCGCCCACTCCTCGTTCAATGGCGTCGGCGCGCCAGAGAGCACATAGGTGCGAGCAGGCCTTCCTTCCACCACAATGGCTTGGTGATTCGCCGGCAGAAATGTTGCGGGATCGAAGGGGAAGGTTGCCATGGCTGAAGCGAGGTCTGAAGATCTGGTGGTGGATGAGTGAGATGAGGGTATGACTGCGGCCTAGAGACAACGAGCAATGGAATGTGAAGAGGCAGAGTAAAGGAGCGAGCTAACTCGGGAAGGAGCGGAGAGGGAGATATCATTACGTTGATTTGGCCTCTGATTGACCGCTCCTGCCTTCTCTGCAGCAGGAACAGTGGCGCCCTGCCTCGGAATACCAAGCATGAGGATTGGGCCGTCGTTGGGCTGAGGGGCCGAAAAACAGTTTTTTGCAATATGGCCCCATTTCTTACAAAGCCGACACTTGATGCAATTGGTGCAACCGGGCCTAGCATGGCCCAAAGTGAGACAACATACACAGAAGGGTTGTTGCTCATTTTGAATATGCAGGGATCCCGCTCCGGGGGTGGAATGAGCCAGTGAATGCTTATTATGACCATAATTGCCGGTATTTTCCTTAGATGTCGCTCTGGTCGAATTAATGGGACGGATTGGGGATGATCTAAGATCTCTATGATCCGAAACCATGAATCTACCAGAAGATCTCAGGGCCTCCATGTAGGATTTCCTTGGATGACGACGAAAAATGTGCGTCCATTCATCTTCTTTTTCTTGGAGATATTGATCAAGCTCCCAGCATGAGTTAGGGCCCCCATTACCCCAAAGGAGGAAATTAACATTAAGCAGAGGTAGCGAGATATTGCCTCCTTTGATGATAGAAAATCCAACCTCTTTGGATGAGACAGACAAACGAAAAGACCAATTTTGCAACAGCTGAACCCTAAACAGTGAGGCTCTGCCCCAAAAACAGGCCAAGAGAATGGTGCTAACCGATTCAGTAGTGAGTTTAATCCTTGATCTGGTGAATTCTGCAACGAGCAGAAACTCCTCTTGGTCTTGTCCCTCTTCATAGTTGATGGTGACACCCCACTTCCTCCAGATCTCGGTGGCGAAATCTTGTCCTATGTCGAAGTTGAGGTCCACCAGCGCCATCGCGAGGAACCGTGGGAAGAAGTTGGATGGTGTACGACGGTGCCGGAGTGACCACCGTCGTGAGGGAAGGGCCGTGGGAGCCTACGACGAGGGTGGGAGGACGCGGGGGCCGGAGTGGCCTCCGGCGTGAGCGCTTGGATGGCGAGAGCTAATCCTAATGTAGTGACAGCTCCTCACCTCTATAGCTATTCTCACCTTCTGGATATATAAATTGGCAGCAAGATCGAGAGCTTCACAGTTGCAGCAAGATCTAAATTTTTGTATCAACTAGCCCCTGAAAAATGACGCGGATGCGGCCAAATAGTTGCTATGGTCATCTCTACAGACTGCCACACAACAGCCACGGTCATTGTTTCTCCCAACTGTTGCATCCACATTGATCTTCGACATTCCATCAGGTGCTTTTATCCATCTTTCTTCCGTCGGTTTTTCAACAATAGTGGCATATCATTTTGTTTCAGGCAGCAGCTCTAGATCCTCCAGGAAACAAGATATGAAATTTTGTGGTTAAAGGGCTCTGGAAAAGTTGCTCATGTTTTGCTTTGCAACGAGCCCACCAAATTGCCCACAAAGATACTAAAATTTTAGTGAAATCTTGCTCGCTGAGAGAGACTTGAAGAGTAACTAGCCACAGTTTCGCATCATCGGTAGTATAGGCGATCATATGTTCGACGAGCCCCTCGTCCATGAGTGCCCACATTCACTTTGACATGTGGCAATCGATCAATGTCTGACGCCATGAGTCTACTGTCGAGTTGCATATCACACATACATCATCTTCAGTCATATGTCGTTTGTTTCAGAGTTTCAGCAGTGGGGATACTGTTCTTTGCTAGTCACCATGCGAAAGTTTTGATCTTGGTTGGAACTCGTGCTGACCAAAGCTTCATCCATTGCCTCTGTGACCTAGCTATTATTCGAGCCGGCCGGCCGTCCCTCAAGCCAATCCTTCCTTCATCTCTTTGTATATCAACAAGTAGCCGAGCAGACCAAACCGAGAAGATGCCTGACCTTTCATAGTGCCAAGCCCAGTAATCAGCGTAGGCCGAAGTGCTTGAAGGAGTATTTAGAACAGCTTGAGCGCAGATCCTATTTGCCGCCCGCGCGCGGCAAACAGCAGTGGCTACGCCCGCAGCGCCTGCGTCTGGGCCGGCCCAGTTCGCTGCAGCGAGTGCTGTTCGTTCGCTTTTTCGTTCGTTACTTCTGTCGCTTTTTGTTTTGTTTTATCTTTTCGGTTTTTTCTTTCTGGTTCTTTCCTGTCTTTTTTTTTCTGGTTTTTTCGTTCTCTTTCTCTTCCTTTTTCTTCCATTATTAATACATGTAAAGAACATTTCATCATGTATTTTTCTATCAATATATTAATACGATGAACAATATGTGTTTCTTTTGTTGATTTGTACTTTCTTATTTTTTGTCTGTTTTGTACCAGAGTTCATCGTGTATTTTGAAAATGCTCATCATATATTTAAGAAAATTTTCAATGTATATTAAGAAATGTTCATTGTGTACTTTAAAAAAATCCCAACGTATATTACAAAAATGTTCAATGTGTATTTTAAAACAGTTCAGTGTATATCAAACAAATGTTCAATTTGGATTTGAAAATTGTTCAGCGTATATCCCGAAAATATTCAATGTGTATTTAAGGAATGTTCATCGTATAGTACAAAAATGTTCAATGCATATTAAAAAATGTTCAATGCTCGAAATGTTTTTATTTTTTTGGATCTGTCACTCTATTTAGTTCTTAAATACTCACGCAGCATGTTAATCATTATCACTCGGTAGGCCAAGTGGTAAGGGAGATTTTCTCTCTATTGCGGTGTTGTAGGATCGATTCCTCAATTGAACGTTATTTCTTTAGGCAATGATCAGCGCCAGTGCGCCGGCCCAAATTTGGGCCGGACGCCTAGCAGTCGTCTGATCTGTATCATGGGCGTCGTTGGATCTCGCCTGGTAGTTAGAACAAAAAGGCCCTCGTCTCCTCATCCTCATGACACCGTCCATGTCCGTGGCTCCGGCGAGGCGAACGACCGCCGGCTGCTCGCATCCCGCCGCCTTGCCGCGCTGCTCTCTCGATGCTTGCCAAAGAACTCTCCTCCGGTCACCATTAATTTCAGTTGCAGCTCCAACATCGCTGGTTTCAATCCAAGCCCACCGATCTGTTCCAACCCCCGCCGTGGACGCGCTATGGTTGCAGCATCCCAGATGCTCGTCGCACGGGGTTTGCCATGAACGATGGCCACCGGTCTTTGCCGTAAAAAAGGAATGAATGTAACAAATTTCTCGCCCGATCGTAGCAAAACCTGATGGCGGTTGCAGCAAGAACTCCATCACCGTCGTCATAGGTCGAAGCTCCGTCATGATGGATGGAGCATAAAATATCATTAGTCATAGCAAAATCCGACGACGGTTGCAGCAAAATGCCGCCGACGTCGTCGCGGGTCGCAACTCCACCGTGAACGTATGTAGCAAATTTAATCGTTGGTTGTAGCAAAAATCGACGACAGTCGCAGCAAAACGTCGTTGCCGCCGTCGCTAGTCACAGCTCCGCCGTGAATTTATGTAGCAAAAAGGCGCCGTCGCTGGCCGCAGCTCCGCCGTGAAGTTATGTATAGCAAAAAGGCGCCATGATTCCAGCATCTAAATATCACGGTTCCAGCATTTGAACACCATGGTTGCAACACTCCTCTTCCTGGCGCGTGCAGTGACTCTCATGGCTGTCGTCGGTTCACTAGTAGAAAAGGGGGCAATGGTCCAGGCCGGTCCAGCCCATTAGTCCCGGTTCAATCGTAGCGGGACCAATGGAACATCGGACCCGTTAAGTGAGCCGAGGGCGGCCGGGCCACGTGGGCCATTGGTCCCGGTTCGTCTGGACCTATTGGTCGGTTGGTGGGACGAGCAGGACCATTGGTCCTGCTCGAGCCCAAACCTATTGGTCGGTTGGTTGCTTGAGCAGGACCAATGGGCTCCATTAGTCGGTTCGTGCCATCAACGGGACTAAAAGTTGAGTGCCGTCATGACGACGAGTTTAGTCCCACCTCGCCAACCGAAGGGAACAGGACTGGTTTATAAGCCCTCCTCTCTACTTTATTGAGCTCCTCCGATAATGAAAATAGATGCGCTTATATAGGTAATTTAGCATAAATTCATACGGATTTCTCTTGAAATTGTTATGAATTTAAGTTAATTCCTCTATAAGTTTATCTCTATCTCATTACGAGTAGTTTTTTTTCCTTTTCTGCTATATTTATTTTTTCTTTTTATTTCTGTGTTGTAATAAGCCATTAAAAATAAGCATATATGCTCCTTTTTACTATAGTTAATCACAACTATTTTTGCTTCTATTCATTTATGAGTAGTTTTTATATAGTTTTTCTTTTTCTGCTATATTTATTTTTTCTTTTTATTTCTGTGTTGTAATAAGCCATTAAAAATAAGCATATATGCTCCTTTTTACTATAGTTAATCACAACTATTTTTTGCTTCTATTCATTTATGAGTAGTTTTTATATAGTTTTTCTTTTTCTGCTATATTTATTTTTCTTTTTATTTCTGAGTTGTAATAAGCCATTAAAAATAAGCATATATGCTCCTTTTTACTATAGTTAATCACAACTATTTTTTGCTTCTATTCATTTATGAGTAGTTTTTATATAGTTTTTCTTTTTCTGCTATATTTATTTTTTCTTTTTATTTCTGTGTTGTAATAAGCCATTAAAAATAAGCATATATGCTCCTTTTTACTATAGTTAATCACAACTATTTTTTGCTTCTATTCATTTATGAGTAGTTTTTATATAGTTTTTCTTTTTCTGCTATATTTATTTTTTCTTTTTATTTCTGAGTTGTAATAAGCCATTAAAAATAAGCATATATGCTCCTTTTTACTATAGTTAATCACAACTATTTTTGCTTCTATTCATTTATGAGTAGTTTTTATATAGTTTTTCTTTTTCTGCTATATTTATTTTTTCCTTTTATTTCTGTGTTGTAATAAGCCATTAAAATAAGCATATATGCTCCTTTTTTACTATAGTTAATCACAACTATTTTTTGCTTCTATTCATTTATGAGTAGTTTTTTATATAGTTTTTTCTTTTTCTGCTATATTTATTTTTTCTTTTTATTTCTGTGTTGTAATAAGCCATTAAAAATAAGCATATATGCTCCTTTTTATTTTTTCTGAGTTATAATAAGTCATTACAAATAAAAAAGAGACGCAATGCTCGTTAATCTGCTTCAACCCTTTCGGGATAGTGTCAACTGCACTGCACATAGCTCTGTGCGGTCTACCGTATCCGCAAGGGTTGAAGCCGACTCAACGTCTTGAGGAGCATTGAGCATCTTCGTCATTGTATCTCGCACTCGGGGCTTATAAACAGTTGCGAGTGCCTCTCGCTTGGCGAGTGGGACTAAAAGCGAAAGCTCTTTGGAAGAATCAAAAAAAAACAGCTGCAGAGTCCATTGGTCGGTTGGTGGCACCAACCGGGACCGGCTTCGGCTTTTGTCGGTTCGTGGCTGCAACCGGGACCAATGCCCTCTTTTGTCGGTTTGTGCCACCAACGGGACCAAAATCTTCGTTCCGCCCTTTGGGCTCTTTGAAAAAAGTCTTTGGTCGGTTGGTGGCACCAACCGACTAAAGAGGGCATTAGTCGTTTTGCCACTGAACCGACAAAAGCTCTTTCTATATAAGTAGCACTTAGGATTTGAACCGCATCCCCAGCCGATCTCCTGCTCCTCGCTTGCGGCTCCCCGCCGCCCGACACCGTCGCCGCTTCGCCTTACCCTGCGTCGTCGCCGCCCTGCCTGCGCCGTCGCCGTCGGCCATTGCCGGCCAACGCCGACGTCGTCGCCCGCCCGACCCGACCGGCCGCCCAGCGCCGTCGCCGCCCATCGCCCGCCCAGCGCCGTCGACGCCCGCCCTTGACGCCCTGCCGCCCGCGCCGCACCTCGCCGTCGCCGTCGCCGGCAGGTCGCCTCTTTTTTTATTTTTTCTTAGATTTGTTTTTAGATTTTTTTTAGTTCATAGATATTTTTGTTAGATTAGATTGTGTAATTTAGATATGTAGTTAATGTAGATTGTGTAATTAATTTGTTAGTTTTTTATGTTAGATTTTTTTTTCTGTAAAAAGATTTGTGCATATTATGTAAGATTTTTTATGTTAGATCTTTTTATGTTAGTTTCTTTATGTTAGTTTTTTTTCTGTAAAATTTGTTCATATTATGTTAGATTTTTTATGTAAGGTTTTTATGTTAGATTTTTTATGTTAGTTTTTTTATGTTAGTTTCTTTATGTTAGATTTTTTTCTGTAAAAAGATTTTTTAGTTAGTTTTTATGTTAGATTTTTTTTCTGTAAAAGATTTGTTCATATTATGTAAGATTTTTTTATGTTAGATTCTTTTCTGTAATATTTGTTCATATTGTGTAATAGTTATGTTAGACATAGTTATGTTAGATTCTTTTCTGTAATATTTGTTCATATTGTGTAATTTAGATCTTTTGTAGGATTAGATGTGTAGTAATTTAGATATGTATTATATATGAAGTAGTTTGTTTTAGTAAGTACTACTTATTTATTTATAGTAAGTGTTTAGTAGCTAGTTGAGCTAGATAGATTTAATTAATAAGACTACTTTTATTTAACTATATATAGAAGTAGTTCAGCGTCGGCGTCGGCGATGCCTATCCGCATCCTAAATGCCGTCGAGTCGGCGATGGAGGCCTGCTTGATCGAGGTCATGTTCGGACTGGGCTCCGCCGGGTTGGTATTGGGAGGTGTTACCTTCGGGGGCGTAGTAGGTTGGTGAGGAGGCAACCGTTGTTGACCGATCCTTGTTTGGTGGCGGTCGCGTGGGCGATGGCGGTGGTGAGCATCCGGACACCGCCGCGTCGATACCCGTCGGCGCTACGGTTCTAGTTTTATTAGTGATAATATTCGATGATGTACGGACACCAAGAGATGATGTAGTATTCAACCCGTATGTACATCGATCATCTATAGTCAACCCGTGATTTATAATAATGATCTAGTTTAATATTTGAATTATGAGCGTGGGCGAAATGTCGTCCTCATCGATTTACTAAAATCGCTGGGGAGTGCGTTGGTGCCACGATGACCGAGGTATGTGCGACATGATTCATTGAGTGGAGGAAGATCGGCGATTCAGCATTAAGCTCGAGGAGACTTGCGATGTTCATACTGATGCATAGCAGCGACAATAGTTTTTTTCGTAATTAAGCACGACTTCAACTATTTTAACGTGTAATTTTCATCTTTTTCAATTCGACTAGCTTATCCCATGCTTTGCAAGGCGCTATGTCTTGGAGAGGATGGATTTTGAAGACCATGAAAATTTGAAACAAAAAAATTGTCCTAAGTACCGAACATGATGTGGATTTTCAAGTAAAGCTGTACAATGCTCGAGTGTAACCCATTTTGGTTGCAAAATTGGGATGCATTTTGCAAGATGTATGGTCTTGATGAGGGTATGATTATCACCATGGATCTTGGTGATCCTACAATCGAGCAAGAGACACCTACGATTTGGGTCTTTGTGCATACACCTCCAGTTCTTCCCTCATGTGAGCTAAACATAGTTATTAAGTAATTTATATTGTTTATTTCAAAATATATAGTTGACAACTTATCTCCATTGACAGCTTATTTTCATTCTTCAAAGAATGTGCGGAAGATGGTAGACAGAACATACTACACCGAAGGCTGCGAATTAACTTATCGGGAGAAACGACATCTAGTCGGATTTTGTAGAGATCTTGAGAATTACAATATCTACAATCAAACTCCTCAACATTATGGTCAATACGTGCCACTAGTGCACGTGTTGAACTCTGATAACTACCATGGAAATACCTTGGTACGATTATTTTTACTATTACAACATCCGTGCATCTTTTTGCACACTTCTAAACTAGTACATCATTGCTAACTACGAAGTTATTACTATGTTTTTCAACAGATAATCCCGAATGAGTGTGTCCCTCATCGATGTATACGCGTGGTAGCCTTCATGTTTTGAACATACTACAGGTCGTCCTCTGAATCTCAACTGTCCATATCGGGTTTCTAAAAGAAGTGGAGACATAACAATCAAAGAATGGAAAAAATGTATGGACGAGTCGTAAGGAGCTTCTTGGAAGCAATAAGCAGCGAAAGGCAAGAATTGGAGCAGGATGATCGCCATTCTTCATAATGGAGAGTCGGGGTCTATATTGTTTTATGCTATTTTACCTTAAGGGTGTTTTAGGTCCTATACACAATCGATGATCATGTGCTAAGAACAATTATATATGTAGGGTTGGGTTCGATGACTATATACGAGGATGATGATCGTATGACTTATTATTAATAACGAGCTAGTAGAAGTAGTATGATGATGCATGATTAGTAGGACTTTATTATATACATATATATGATGATGTATGATGCAAAGCATGCATGAGCCATGTCATATATATATCTGCGGGTGCAATGAACATATATATAGCAGCGTTGATAAACCAAGGCGAAGATAAGAGAGGACACTTTCTCTATTAGCTAGCTATAAATAACAACCTAAAATAAACCACAAAACCCTAAAGCAGCCACTTTCTTAAAAAAAAAAGACTTTTGGTCGGTTGGTGCCACCAACCGACCAAAGACCTCCGACCGGGCTCGGTGCACATCGCCACGTGGAGTTACATTGGTCCCGGTTCGTCTTTGAACCGGACTAATGTCTGGTGGCATTAGTAACGACCCATTAGTCCCGGTTCATGAACCGGGACTAAAGGCCCTTACGAACCGGGACTAATGGGTGGTTTTCTACTAGTGGTTGCAGCATCGGTGCCACTAGTTCTAGCATCTGCTCGCCGTGTGCGTAGCACCCCCTGTTGCTCCGGTCGTGTCCACCGTTGTGCGAGCACAGAGCAGAGGAGAGACATGTGGAGAGAAGAGGGGAACAAAACAAGCTCGGGCAGGAGCTCTCATGGCTGCCTTGGTAGAGAAAGAGAGAGGAGGAAGAAAAAGGCAAAGGAGAAGAAAGAGTCGCGTGGAGGAAGAAGATAAACCATGTGAAAGGCCAGGTGGTGGACCCTGCACAAAAACGTGTGGCCAGGATGATCGACTGGATTTCTATCCCAGCGCTCGCACGCGGCCGGCGGAAAGTTAGTACAAACTGTCGGCGGAAAACGTTTCCCTATTTCTTTCCTCAGTACAGGCTCGCTGTATCGCCAGGGAATGGGCCGGCCCATTGAGATCGCTCCCTGCGCGAAAGCGTCCATCGGGCAGAGATTTTGATTTACCATAGTCTAGGGAAATCCCTGTTCGCCACTCGCTGCGGTAAACTGTCGGGCAATCGCACATAGCAGAGATGCTAGCGACGAATATGGGCCGGCCCACTTCATTATTTACACAAGTGCGGCCAACCGGTTTTAGTAACCTTCTAGAAGGTTCCCTGAACCGGGCTTTTTTTCTGTGTTGTTTCCTTTTCGGTTTTTCGGCTTTCTATTGTATTTTATTTTTCTTTTTTCCTTTTCCTTTTTCTTCTTTCTTTATTTTTTCTGTTTCTTCTATTTTCTTTTCCTTTCCTTTCCTTTTGGTTTTTATTTTTTTAAGGTTAATTTCCGTCTCAAAACTGTTCAGAAATTTAAAAAACGGTTGCATTTAAAAATGTTTCGTGACTAGCACAATGATTTAAGCAGCCAATACAGAGGCAACATGCACAGCCCACACGCGCCCACGCGATTACGGGATGGCCCATATGTGTCGTTTTCAGTTTTTGTTTTAAAATAGTTCTCTATGTAGTTTCCCACTAGTTTCTGTTAGCTATATATTCTTAGGAAAATAACTTAGTCAATATTCACAAATTGAAAAATATCTCGCAATCAAAAAATGTTTATGATTTCTTTAAAGTGCAATAATATAAATATATACCCATGAATTTGAAAGACTATTCGCGAAAAATGGTTACAAACTTTAAAAAGGGTTAATTAATTTTTGAACACACATTTTTATCTTAAAAAATATGTGTATTTAAAAAGAGGTCTATTCATTTACTATGTTAAGAAATTGTCGCATTTTCAAACAAGTTTGCAGAGCGCTATAAAAAGGTAAAGTAAATGAATAAAAAGAAAAGAAATAAAGAAAAAAGAAAAACACAAGCAAGCAAAAACATGTACTCCCTCCATTCCGTAATGTAGTGCGCCCACGCTTTCGAAATTCAACTTTGACCATAAATTAGACCAATAATACATAAATCATTTTACTAACAAGTTATACCTTTGAAAACTTCTTTCAAATAGTTATTTAAAGGTATCTATCATGCTCCCTCTACAGCCGCCCATGTTGGTTAAATTTATGGTCAAAGTTAAATCTTAAAAAGCATAGACACACTACATTATAGAATGGAGGAAGTATGAAAAACGGCAAGAAAACCTCGTAATCCTCTCGTACCATAGAACAACCTATATGGGTTGGCCCCTTAAGCACCTCTTGATGATATTCAGCAGCTAGGTTTTTTCACCAATTATGTGAGCCCCTATTTGCGAGATCAACTAATCAAAGAGCGCTCGTTCGGGAGCCTCCCCAAGGATCACTTGGGGTGGGCCGAGAGCGTGCCACTTGGCGCGCTCTCAGCCGCCACCACGTGTCACGCTCTGGACACTCCCTCTGAAAAAAAATCACATGCGTTTTTTGGCTTTTTAGTTAGTTTTTTCCGGGGTTTTTTGACTTTTCCGTTTTCCACTACTCTTTCTTAGCTTCTCAAAAAATGCATGAAAAACGTGTTTTCTTTTTTCTTTCCTTCGGTGAGAGGCACGGATTTGCTTCCGTGAAAGGAACGGTTTGCTTCCGCGAGAGGCAAGGTTGTGCCTCTTGAGAACGAAAAGAAAATGTTGTTTCTTTTTTTCCTTTTGCGAGAGACACGGATACAGCGAGAGGCACGGCCGTGCCTCTCGAAAACGGAGAAAATACTTTTTTTTTCTTTTTCCTTCCGCGAGAGGCATGGGTTTGCTTCCGCAAGAGGCACGGTCGTGCCTCTCGAAATCGAAAAAAACACGTTTTTTCCCCTTCCGCGAGAGGCACGGATTCGCTTTCGCGAGAGGCACGGGTTTGCTTTAGCGAGAGGCATGGCCGTGCCTCTCGGAAACGGAAAAAAACGTGTTTTTTCTTCTGCGAGAGGCACGGTCGTGCCTCTTTCGTAAAAGGGAAAAAAGTGCGCTCCCAGTTCAGTTTTTTCGTCCATTTTTTCGTGAAAATATGTTCATCAAAACCTCTATATGGAACTAGTTTTGAAGATGTTGACACGAGGAATTCAATGGTGAAAACGGTTTGAGTTTTGGATGCATGGTTTAAGAGATGAAACGTTTCCAGTAAACGGATATACGAAAAAAGGAAAAACTCGCAGTCGCACCGTAAGGAGGTGGGAATGACCTTTACAAAGAGTGCTCCTTAACTAGTGATTTCGCCTATTCACAAGAGATATCTCATGCACTATTGGGCCGGCCCAATGTAGTAGCTGCGCACGAGTTTTGATTTTATGTGGATTCTGTGGGAGTTTTTACTGTTTCGCCTCGGTTTTCCTGAAGTTCATTTTTCTTTTGTTGTTCTTTTAACTTTTTTTTCCTTTTTCCTTTTCCTTTTTATTTCATATTTTATATTTTGTTAACACAACTCTAATTTTTTTATACACTGGGACATTTTTGATATAATTTAACATTTTTAAATACATGATTAACTTTTTTCCATAAAATAATGTTTTATTTAATATTTTTTAAATACATATAAAATTTCCCACAAATATATATTTAATTGTCCTAATTTTCTCGTACACAGTTTTACATTTTTATACTCTAAAAATGTGTCCATATGCGTTCAATAATTTCAAATAAATGATTAATATTTTTCCAAATACATTGTTTGCATGGTTTTTAATACATGTATGAACATATTTCTAATACATGTTAAATATTTTCATATCGCATAAAACGTTTTTATTGTATAAATACATGTTGACACACTTTCTGAATGATGTGCAACATTCTTTCATACTGTATAAACATTTTCATCGTCAAAAAGGTATTTTTGAAGCACCTAGACAATTATTAAAATTTAATTTGCATTTTAATGGTTTTTTATTTACGTGGTCATATTTTTAAATTGTCAAAAAAATATAAAAAGCCACATACATCTTTTTAAATGAAGGAACATTTTAAAATGGCACATACATTTTAGTGATACAAAGATTTTCTAAAATTGAGTGAAGATTGTATTTACACTTCATAAAAAATTAAAATGTGTGATGAACACTTTAATATTTTTCATATATATATATATATATATATATATATATATATATATATATATATATATATATAGGATTGACTATTCGTCACCCTGGGTGAGGAATAGTTATTCTTCACCCTCTCTTTTACCATCAATGCACCGTAATTTTACGTTCCGTAATTTTTTTCTTATTTCTGATGTAAAAAGAGACTGTAAGAAAACATATAGTCGCCGTAAAAAAATATTTTATGTTATGTAAATTTACAAACGTAAAAACATAGTGTAAAATATACATAAACTACAAATTTTCTTGTCTTATGACCTACATTTTTATTTTCTTATGCCAAATTTGACGTAGTGAATCAATAAGAATGTAACTATTTGAATTTCGAACGTAATTTATTTAGGAAGCGATCGTAAGATTACCTCGGGTGAAGAATAAGTTATTCTGCACCCTGGGTGATGAATAGTAACACTATATGGCTAATGGTTTTCTATTCAACTGCAATGATGCTCTGGAATTAGAAACCCATACTTTAATGCAGGGCATGGCGGTGCGATACAACATAGTGAAAGACCGGTTATTGTATAGTCAACTCCTCTTAAGCTTTGGCGGCGTTGTCAGGTTATGGTTTATCAAGTTCTGCTTATTGTCAACTAGTGGCTCAGATCAAGTTCTTGATGACACAGAGAGAGTTTTTTTTTTGCGAGCAAACTTTCGATCTATTTGACTTCAATCACGACAATACAACGGACACAAAAATTATAAAAAAAAATTGCATCCAGATCCACAGATCACCTAGCGACGACTATAAGCATTGAAGTGAGCCAAACGCGTGTCGCCGTCATTGCCCCTCCCTCACTAGAGCCAGGTAAAACATGTTGTAGTAGACAGTCGGAAAGTCGTCGTGTTAAGGCCCCGTAGGACCAGCACAGCAAAATAGCAACCACCTCCGATGAAAAGCAGCGTAGATCAAAAAGATCCAACCTCCACACGCCCATCGACGATGCTGGACGCACCAGCGGGACATGGGCTAGGAGGGGAGAAGCTTATTCCACCATCAGGGAGCCGCCCTCATCTCGTCTTTCTGAGAAGGAAACAAACCCTAACAGAACTCGAAGAAACATCTAAAAATGGAGCCCTCATGCCGGCAAGGGCCATGATCCACCACGTCCCCATGGCCCTAAGGCCACTGGAGACGAGTCGGACCGGCGCCGAGGGAAGCCAGAGGAATGCTAAGCTTTTTAGGGAGAGAAGGCGATGGCTCCATGTCACACAGAGAGTTTATTTCTATTAAAATTAAGCGTGAACAAAATAGGGCAGCAGACCGCTTAACATCATATAGTCGAACTGAGCATACAACCACGGTATGGCTTCAAGTAGGATCATCATGTATTGAGAAACTTCTGTATCTTCATTGTGACCCTATTTCCCTGAAAAACACATCACCCGACAAAGAGAAATATGACAGGCCACTACCAACCCCATGTAAGTGAGCCGAGCTATTGTCTCGCATAAAGCTAGACATAGGCTTGCTCACCCTTATCTAACACTCTCTATGTTGGAAAATGCACATTGTGCTCATCATGGGCCGGCCCAGTCAAGTGCTCCTGTTGAACACTTGCTTCTCTGTATTGGCAGTGGTGAATCCTACGAACGACTGTCCACCAAACAGGGGCCTCCTACGTGACGCTCTGTGCGTCAAAAGATCCCTAGACGCACAGATCATCGTTACCTAGGCTAGCCCAACTAGAACACATATCTGGTTTTGGGAAAGTTCCTAACTCAGTTTTATTTCTTCCCTAGTTTTTCTGCTCTGTTTGTGCATTTTTCTCATAATTTTTTCTTTTTATTTTTCTTCTCCTTTTGTTTTTCCGTAATTCACATTTAAACAAACACAGTTTCAAAAGGTAATCATAATTAAAAAAAGTTCTAAAAAAGGATCCCAAAAATATGTTCAAGTATATCAATTTTTTTGCATTTCTTAAATTCAGAATTTAAAAGTCGGTTCAAGGTTTAATAAATATTCAGAATTTCACTATTCTTTGTGTTTTTAAAATCTATATTTTAAAATGTTCACAAATTTCAACAATTGTTTGGAATTACATGTTCAAAATTTAGAAAAACATTCCCATTTTTCAAACATGATTCAAAATTCAAAAAATCACATTTTTAAAATATGTTCGAAAAATATTAAAATAATGTTCACATTTTACAAAACAATGTTCAAAAGTCTAAGATGATGTTTTCTTTTAAAAAAACAGAATTTCATAGATGTTATGTAGCGTTTTAGAAAAATGGTTATTTTTTCAAAAAAAATGCTATACCGTGAACCAGACGCTACAATACCGCTTAGAGTCAATCGTACACATGGATGAGAGCGTTATGAATTTTTTGTTAGAGAGGGATTGATGATGACGACGACGTCGAATCCCTTCTCTGAAGCCCAAAACAAACTCCACATTTGATCTTCGGATAAAGAATAGGAGGTGGCGATGACTCCATATCGTAAAACACGTCATGGATTTTCTATGATTTATTCTGGAATATACGAGATTTATGGCGAAGGAATCATCAAAAAGTGGTTGCCGAGGGCCCCCACACGGCCACCTGGCGCGACCAAGGGGGCCCGCGCCAGCAGGCCGCGTGGCGCCCTGCTGCCCCCCACCTCCTGTTGCAACTTAGTCCACCGGTCATCTTATTTTCCATAAAAAAAATCCTCAAAATTCTTGTCTGCACTTCTATTCCTGCACGAAAATAACACCATCACTGGTACAATGACATTCTACAAATGGTTTTTAACCCCTTTCCGCGACGGAGTTTTAAACCATCGCCTTGCCCGTGTGTGCAATAGCGGGGTTTTTCCCACACGACCCAGAAACCGTTGGCGATAGGCAGCAATGATGCAGACGCGTTGCCAAATGTAATTGTATGCGTTGCATGAACATATCACACGCACTACATTCTGGCACACGTGTGAGATTGGTGATCAAACGTTTCTAATTACGCAATGAAACCAAACGATGTTTCATATTGAATCGTTTACGAAATCGTACCTAAGGCACACGGGCCATCATAGAAATTGTGTGCGATATGTGCCCCATTGTACACGAGTATTCTATGGCAATCGTCTACTATACATGAGACCATCGCACACGTTTCCTGAATAATTTACGAGTGGGATTGCAGTTTGCATTGGGCACGGTTGCGTCTAAGTTCTCATGTGGGATAACGTGCTAGCACAAACGGTTCAGGAACCCTTACGCACACGTAGAAGTGCTGCAAATCATCTGTGATTTGTTGTGTATTACTGACGGTTGCGGTATAAGTAACGGGTGCTTTCCGTTCTGGATCGCACACATTTCCTGAACAATTTACGTGTGGATTGCATTTGCGTTGGCCACATTTTCCTATAAGCTTTCGCGTGCGATAATGTGCAATCACAAACGATAATGTCCTGCCCATGGCCACGAGCTGAAGCTCATGCCTTGCTTCACAGCCCGGTTACCGTTGCACTCGTTGCACACCCATACTCGCTCACACCACAACGCATGCACGCAGTGCACCTCCCGCAATTTGCGCGCATGCACAGGGCCTCGCCCAGCTCCAACCGCCCGCCTCATTGTGCTCCACTGCCATGTCCGCAAGGCTCCATCAGCTCCTGCCCCACGCACATCCTCGAACCCCGCACGTTCGCGCACTTCGCCACGAGAACCCTCACCAGTTCCCGCACGCCCGCTACTATTCTATTGCCGCAACTCGCATATTGGGTGTTACACTGGTTGAGGGTAAAGAGGCAAAAAACCAACATCTGCATGTCGTTCGGTAGCCTACATAGCCTACGTGGGCGAAACGAAAGGTGGGCTGTTTGGTTGCCTGCTTGTTTAGGCGAAAACACAAGCCATGGTGTTTGGTTACATGCAATGCATGTTGTTTGGTAACCTCTTCGTCGAGGTGGTGAGGTTATCAGCATACACAGAGTGTGTAGAATAAACCAAAGACACACAAATATATAGCATAAAACATAGTTTTAAACAAAAGCAAGCCGTTTTAATAAACATAGTAACGCACTTAAACCAAGCAGTTTTCAAGCAAAGCAGTACGGCATAGTCGATACCAAACTAGCAGGCGCAACAGAGAGTTGTCCTAGACGTTCACGCTGAAGGCGTCGTCGTGCCTCCCACACTTGGTCACCACTTCAATGCCATCATCGTTGAAGACGATCACCTTGAGCATGTCGAGAGTCGGCAACTTGAAGGTCATCATGTACCCGATCTTGATCTGGTGGACGGTGGCGAAGGGTACCCAACCCTGATCGTGGGTGACCCTGTCATTCAACACCTGAATAGTGACCCTCCATGCGCAGCCGGTGGGTCTTCAACTTGAACTCCGTTTGCACGACCGGGAAATGATTTGTGAAGTCCAGGGGCATTGGTAGGCACTCCAACTTTGGAGCAAGGAAGCCCTTGCAGAAGTGAGTTGGCCCACTGAAAGGATCGATATGGTTGACTAGAGGGGGTGAATAGGCAACTAACAAATTTTTAAGCTTTTCTTTACCAAATTAAACTTTGCAACAAAATAGGTTGTCTAGATGTGCAACTAGGTGAGCAACCTATATGATGCAATAACAACTAGCACACAAGCAAGCAAAGGATGTAAAACAAGTAGGCTTGCAAAAGTAAAGGCACGAAACAACCAAGAGTGGAGCCGGTGGAGGCGAGGATGTGTTAGGAGTTCCTTCCTTTTAAAGGGAAATGCGTCTCCGTTAGAGCGGTGTGGAGGCACAATGCTCCCCAAGAAGCCACTAGGGCCACCGTATTCTCCTCACGCCCTCACACAATGCGAGATGCCGTGATTCCACTATTGGTGCCCTTGAAGGCGGCGACCAAACCTTTACAAGCAAGGTTGGGGCAATCTCCACAACAATCGGAGGCTCCCAACAACAACAACAACACCACGAAGCTTCACCACAATGGAGTATGGCTTCGAGGTGACCTCAACCGTCTAGGGTGCTCAACACCCAAGAGTAACAAGATCCGCAAGGGATAAGTGGGGGGAATCAAATTTCTCTTGGTGGAAGTGTAGATCTGGGCCTTCTCAACCAATCCCGAGCAAATCAACAAGTTTGATTGGCTTGGGAGAGAGATCGGGCGAAAATGGAGCTTTGAGCAACAATGGAGCTTTGTGGGAAAGAGGTAGGTCAACTTGGAGGAAGAAGACACCTTTATATAGTGGGGGAACAATTCCAACCGTTACCCCACTGAGTAGCCCCGCACAGAGCGGTACTACCGCTGGGGAAGGGCGGTACTACCGCTTCCTACCCAGCGGTACTACCGTGCTGGCGAGGAAGTCAGGCCACTGGCCCCAGAGCGGTACTACCGCGGGAGTAGGAGCAGTACTACCGCTCGGCGCGGAACCGCTTCTACTACCGCTTTTAGTGCCGCAAAACCCGACACGAGAAAACACCGTCTCGAATCGAGGCGGCGATGGCATGACACAGTGCGGTATTACTGGTCGAAGCCATGAGCGGTACTACCACTCTACGGAGCGGTACTACCACTGAGAGCAGTACTACCGCTTCATGGAGCGGTATTACCGCTGGAGGGCTTCGGCGGTACTACCGCTGGAGACCGCGATACTACCGCTGGCACAGAGCGAAGCAGGTACGGAAGAGAAGTTGCGGCTCCAAAGTTGCGAAAGGAAGACGACGAGTGTGATAAGGATGTGTACGTGTTAATTCCACCCAAGTCTTACCATAGTGGATCCCCTCTTAATAGCACGGTGACTCCTACGAGACTAGTCCACCAACAACGAAACGAAGGAGCTACACCGTCTTGAATAAAACACCGAGGGGAGGAAATCGTCTCGTGCCTAATGAATGATTCTCTGAAAGAACTTAACGCACACGATTAGTCCGCAAAAGCATTGTCATCAATCACCAAAACCACTAGGGGATAAATATGCCCTTACAATCCCCCTTTTTGGTGGATTGATGACAATCTGATTTGCATAAACAAGATATAGAGTAAGCATACAAACCCCACGGTCCTAACATGTAGATGGGCTCCCCCTAGATGTGTGCTATCTAGATAAGTGCTTTGGACTGCACAGCACACATACTAGGATCAATGCTCCCCCTACATTTTAGAGACCAACAAACTAAGCAAGGTATATGAGAGCAGCATAGATGATATAACAAGAAAAGCAAGCAACTCATAAGCTAGATAGTGACATAGATAATGATACTGGAAAGAAAAGGTAGCATATGTCTCACACCATATGACTCGTACTTAAGTCTCACTCGAACTTAGGTCTCACAGACAAACCAACCAAAGCAAATGCGAGGAAAACACGAACAAGACACGAATAAGAGACAAAAGACACAACTCGCAAATCCCTAAAACTCTCTCCCCCTTTGGCATCGAGACACCAAAAAGGAGAGGGAGTGTTGATACGGCTCCAGGTGAGAGCAAATGAGGGACACACACATCAGAGCCCAGCGGAATCGTCGGCACCACCGTCTTTAGTCTGGAAGTGCTCGGCCTCAGAATCGGTCCACAGGCGGTCTTTGCTGAATCCACCTCCTCCTCGATGGCTGGTCCTCGATCCACTCTTGGTCAGTAGCACCCAACCGCGCGATGAGCTCCTTGTGACGACCTCGAGCCTTCTTCTCATCCACATGAGTCATGTACTGACCGTGAGCCTCCATGCAGAACAGCTTCTTCATCTTAGATTTGAGCTTCTTAGCCCAAGAGGGCTCTGCCTCAAAAGGCATGTAGTCATCATCCTCATCATCATCAGCTGCAGGCTCCTCCTCTGTCTCCATGGCAGCAGGAGACGAAGGAACTCCAGTCCTAGGGGCCTGAGTGCCCTAGTTATCCTTCTTCCTCAGACGCTTGACATCGTGAGAGATCAACTCTCCAGACTCCAGTGGCACCTTAGGATATACATGATCCCAGGCCTTCTCAATGAGCACCATGATGAACGGACCATAGATTGGGCACTTGCGCTCAGAGATAGCAGACAACAGCTCAGACCACATAACATGAGAGATATCCAAAGACTCTCCGGTGGGATTTTCCTTCTCACGCTAGCAGAAAAGAAGCATGTCCACGAGATAAGAGTGAACCTGGTCCAGATTCCCAATGCGAGGGAAAAGAGTCTCTCTGAAGATGCGGTGAAGGATATCCAGATAGGCAGGCAGCTCATAGGTTTCCTTCTTTGTCTCCTGGTTGATCTTCAGAGTGCAGTATGGCCAGAGAGCTTGCTTGTGAGTGCAATGGGCGCGGGCGTGAGGGTGAAAGCCAACAGGAGACTCAAGACCTAAATCTTGCACCCCAATCAACTGCATGAATGCTCTCCACTTGACGGAAAGCAACTTGCCATTGGTCATCTAGGTGAGTGTCCTGTCCTCATCAGTCCCAAGGTGAACCATGGCATAGAATTGGGCCACCATGTCAGCATCAAAGTCCTTGTTGAATTTCATAATCCCAAGAATATTCAGTTGAGTGCACATCTGAAGAGCTTCACCAAAGTAGTCAGGATCTTGCTCCATATGATCGGTGTCGATGGAGTGCACGTTGACATAGAAATTCTTCTTGGCTTTGAGAACATCGAAGAAGATGGCAACCGGAACTGTTCGAGCAGACGATTGACCAAAGTGGGATCTTGGTCGACTTCATACGGGTTCTTGGCGGTGCCTCGCCTGAACTCCTTTGGCGGCATTTACGCACTGTTTTGCGGGCTTTGGCTTGACCCCGACTTCTTACGGAGTTGAGGTGGAGGTGGAGGTGGAGCACTTGAAGATCCTCCGGCAGGCTCGGTGGTGCGATAGCGCTTGGACGTGGCACGTCCAGGGTTGACACGACGAGCCTGATGCTCAGGGACCTCATCACCTGGAACCACACACAAGAACACACAAACAACCAGAAAGAACGAGCATAAGCCACAAAACACGAGCAAAAAGATCACTGAAAGGTAGAAGTAGAGTGGAAGTTGGTAGAGAGCGGTAGTACCGCGACCAGCTAGCGGTAGTACCGCCACGAGCGGTAGTACCGCTCCACAGGGAGCGGTAGTACCGCCCTGGAGAGGGCGGTAGTACCGCTCGGGACGGGGAAACAGCAGTTTCCTACTACCGTGGTCAGATCCGGCACTACCGTCCTACCAAATTCAAAAATACTCCAACCAAACATCAATCCAAACTGCCTAGAAGCATTCTCCATCCTACTCAAACCTAGATTTGGCCAAAAATCTAAAGATGCAACTCACATCGCCCTAAGATGCTAGATTGGAAACCTAGACAAAAAGAACAAGAGAACGGGGGCAATACCGGCATCGATGGCAAGAGGACAAGGTGGGGATCGTCTCCACCAAAGGGAATGGAGAGGGACGGCCCGGAGAGGCAGATCCGCCGGAGCCCTCCCGCGGCGCCGGTTGTTGGAGAGAGAGAGGAACAGGCGAGGGGGCGTGCGAATGGGTATGGGAGAAGAAACTCCCCCCGCCCCGATATAACCCTTGCGCGCCTCTCGGTAGTAGTACTGCATGTTGGAGGGCGGTAGTACCGCTTGGAGTGGTAGTACCGCTCGCCAGCGGCAGTAGTACCGCCAGCAACCAAAAAATGCTTCTAGACTATAAGAAAAACTCAAACACACCGAGAAGAACGGGAAGGCAAAGACAAGAAAAAGACCAACAAGACAACACACACGAACAACGAACCGGAACCCACTCCTTCAAAGCAACCAACCAAAAGAAGAGCGAGCTCTGGCCTCTCTCAAGAGAGGGTGGTGGCCGGAGCCACCTATGTTCGAGTCAATTGGTATGGCACCGCGAAGAATTATCCTTGAGCCCATGACCAAAACTCGTCTTTGAAGCACAAGTACCATCAAAAATGGCTAATGTGAAAGAGTTGATCGTTTTATGCATAATGGGGGGAGGGAGAGTTCATTGGGAGAACAACACTCCCCCTATGTCCATGCCTACACCTAAACTAGACAACAAGTTGAGTGTGGTGGGGGGTGCACGGGTTCAAGTCACATTGATCAAGTCAATGATATTTAGCTCATGCCTTAACTCGCGAAATCTTGCTTCATCCAAGGGCTTCGTGAAAATATCTGCAAGGTTATCATGAGTGTTGACATACTTGAGCTCGATCTCCCCTCGCCTAATGTGATCCCGGATGAAGTGATACCGAATCTCAATGTGCTTTGTCTTGAAGTGTTGCACGGGTTGAGAGAAATCTTGATGGCACTTTCATTATCGGACCAAAGAGGCACTTTGTCACAAATGACACCGTACTCCTTTAAAGTTTGCCTCATCCACAGGAGTTGAGCACAACAACTACCGCCGCCACATACTCCGCTTGGTGGACGAGAGAGACACACAACTTTGCTTCTTGGAAGACCAACTTACCAAAGAGCAACCAAGAAATTGGCACCCTCAGGAAGTGGACTTCCTATCCACTTTGTCTCCGCCCAATCGAATCCGTGAAACCTTCAAGCTTGAAGTTTGCTCCTCTTGGGTACCATAAGCCAAAGTTTGGGGTATGAGCCAAATATCGAAAGATTCGCTTGACCGCCACAAAGTGACTTTCTTTTGGTGCGGCTTGAAAACGTGCACACATCCCCACACTCAACATGATATCCGGTCTAGATGCACAAAGGTAAAGCAAGGAGCCAATCATGGAGCGATATACCTTTTGATCCACCGCTTTACCATTGGGATCGATGTCAAGTTGGCACTTGGTAGGCATTGGTGTAGTAGCCGGTTTGACATCACTTAGCTTGAATCGTTTAAGCATGTCTTGAGTGTATTTGGCTTGGTTGATGAAGGTTCCTTCTCTTCTTTGTTTGATGTCAAAACCAAGGAAGAACTTCAACTCTCCCATCGAAGACATCTTGAACTTGGAGGTCATGAGAGCGGCAAATTCCTCATTGAAAGCTTTGTTAGGAGAACCAAAGATGATATCATCAACATATAGTTGGCATACAAACAACTCCCCGTTGACCTTCTTAGTAAAAAGAGTGGGATCGATTTGTCCTACTTCAAATCCACGATCTTGTAGCAACTCGGTAAGGTGGTCATACCCGCACGTGGGGCTTGTTTAAGGCCATAGAGTGCCTTATCGAGTTGATACACATGATCCGGAAGTAGGGGTCCTCGAACCCGGGGTTGCTTGACATAAACCAACTCATTAATAGGACCATTAAGAAAAGCACTTTTCACATCCATTTGTTGCAACTTAAAGTTGTGATGGGAAGCATAGGCAATCAACAAACGATAGATTCAAGACGAGCAACGGAGCAAAGGTTTCACCGTAGTCGATACCCTCGACTTGGGAGTAGCCTTGTGCTACCAATCTTGCCTTGTTGCTAACGATGTTCCCATGAGCATCTTGCTTGTTCTTGAAGATCCACTTGGTTCCAATGACATTGTGGTTCCCCGATGGCCTTGGCACCAATCTCCATACTTTGTTGTACTCGAAGTTGTTGAGTTCTTCATGCATGGCATTGAGCCAATCCGAGTCTTCGAGCGCCTCATAGACCTTTTGGGGTTCAACACAAGAGACAAAAGCGTGATGTTCACAATAGTTTGCTAATTTTCTACGAGTGCTTACCCCCTTTCTTAGGCTTCCAACTACATTTTCCATGAGATGGCCTTGAGTGGTGAGCTTGGAAGCAATCTTCGCGGCACGACGCTCTAATTCCTCCTCGGATGTGGAGGGAGGAGGGTTGACTTGATCATCTTGAGCGCTGTCTTGAGCTTGTTCTTGATCTTGAGCTTGTTCTTGAGCTTGAGTTTGCTCTTGATCTTGAACTTGCTTGAGGGGGAGAACTTGACCTTGGACATCATTTAGAGGTTCACCACCATCTTGAGGTTGATCTTGCCCTTGGTCTTGTTCACAAGGTTGAGGGCCTTCACTTTGTTCTTCGGAAGCATGTGGGTCTTGATGAGGTGATGGCTCTACTTGAGTAGAGCATTGTCCTTCTTCTTCGGCCACAAGGGGTTCCTCAATGGGTAGAATTTGACCAATACCCATTCTTCTTATAGCTTGGGGAGGAATTCATCACCTACATCACAAGTACCACTTTGCTCCACTTGGGAGCCGTTATTTTCGTCAAACTCCACGTTACACGTCTCCTCAATGAGTCCCGTGGACTTGTTGAGGACACGGTAAGCATGAGAGTTTGTAGCATAACCAACAAATATGCCCTCATGAGCTCTAGCCTCAAATTTAGACAAACGAACACCTTTCTTGAGAATGAAACACTTACAACCGAACACCCGGAAGTACTTGAGGTTGGGCTTGTTGCCGGTGAGTATCTCATAAGGAGTCTTGTTCAAGCCTTTGCGAAGATAGAGCCGATTGGATGCATGACATGCGGTGTTGATGGCTTCGGCCCAAAAGTTGTATGGAGATTTGAACTCCGCCATCATGGTCCTTGCCGCATCCATCAACGTCCGGTTCTTCCTCTCCGCAACACCATTTTGTTGAGGGGTATATGGTGCAGAATATTGATGCTTGATCCCCTCATCACTAAGAAACTCATCCAAGGTGTAGTTCTTGAACTCGGTGCTGTTGTCACTTCTTATTGTCGAGATCTTTGCATCATGTTGACGTTGAGCTTCATTTGCAAAGTCGATGATGGTTTGTTGAGTCTCACTCTTCCTCTTGAAGAAGTATACCCAAGTGTATCTTGAATAATCATCCACAATCACCAAGCAATACTTTCTCCCTCCAAGACTATCAAAAGATGGAGGCCCAAAGAGATCCATGTGAAGGAGCTCCAAGGGTCTCTTCGAGTAGATGATGGTTGAAGGAGGGTGAGCCTTTTCATGAAGCTTTCCTTCGATACAAGCACTGCAAGCACAATCTTTGGCAAAACTAACATTTGTTAGTCCACGAACTGAAGGAAATATGCCCTAGAGGAAATAATAAAGATATTATTTATTTCCTTATATCATGATAAATGTTTATTATTCATGCTAGAATTGTATTAACCGGAAACATAATACATGTGTGAATATATAGACAAACAGAGTGTCACTAGTATGCCTCTACTTGACTAGCTTGTTAATCAAAGATGGTTATGTTTCCTGACCATGGACAAAGAGTTGTTATTTGATTAACGGGATCACATCATTAGTTGAATGATCTGATTGACATGACCCATTCCATTAGCTTAGCACCCGATCGTTTAGTATGTTGCTATTGCTTTTATCCATGACTTATACATGTTCCTATAACTATGAGATTATGCAACTCCCGTTTACCGGAGGAACACTTTGGGTACTACCAAACGTCACAACGTAACTGGGTGATTATAAAGGAGTACTACAGGTGTCTCCAAAGGCAGATGTTGGGTTAGCGATTTCGAGATTAGGATTTGTCACTCGATTGTCGGAGAGGTATCTCGGGCCCTCTCGGTAATGCACATCACTTAAGCCTTGCAAGCATTGTAACTAATGAGTTAGTTGCAAGATGATGTATTACTGAGCGAGTAAAGAGACTTGCGATAGCGAGATTGAACTAGGTGTTGGATACCGACGATCGAATCTCGCAAGTAACATACCGATGACAAAGGGGACAACGTATGTTGTTATGCGGATCGACCGATAAAGTTCCTCGTAGAATATGTAGGAACCAATATGGGCATCCAGGTCCCGCTATTGGTTATTGACCGAGACGTGTCTCGGTCATGTCTACATTGTTCTCGAACCGTAGGGTCCGCACGCTTAAGGTTTCGATGTGATGCTTATATTATGAGTTTATGAGTTTTGATGTATCGAAGGAGTTCGGAGTCCGGATGAGATCGGGGACATGACGAGGAGTCTCGAAATGGTCGAGACGTAAAGATTGATATATTGACGACTATATTCGGAGTTCGGAAAGGTTCCGAGTCATTTGGGTATTTATCGAGTCTGGGAGAGTTACGGAATTCGCCGGGAGAAGTATTGGGCCTTATGGGCCATACGGGAAAGAGAGAGGGCTGCCCTAGGCAGGGGCGCGCCCCCTTGCCCTAGTCCGAATTGGGCTAGGGGAGGCCGCACCCTCCTTCCTTCCTTCTCTCTTCCCTTCCTAGTCTCCTACTCCTAATACATGGAAGGATCCTAGTTGGACTAGGAAGGGGAATCCTACTCCGGTGGGAGTAGGACTCCCCTATGGCGCCTCCTCCCTAGGCCGGCCTCCTCCCTCCCTCCTTTATATCTGAGGCGGGGGCACCCATGGACACACAAGTTGATCCTTGAGATCGTTCCTCAGCCGTGCGGTGTGCCCCTCCACCATATTCCACCTCGGTCATATCGTGGCGGTGCTTAGGCGAAGCCTGCGTCGATAGAACATCAAGATCGCCACCACGCCGTCGTCGTCTTGTGGAACTCTCTCCCGAAGCTCTGCTGGATCGGAGCCCGAGGAGCGTCACCGAGCTGTACGTGTGTCAAGAACTCGGAGGCGCCGGAGTAACGGCGCTGGGATCGGTTGGATCGTGAGGAGAACGTACGACTACTTCCTCCACGTTGTGATCGCTTCCGCTTCGGTCTACGAGGGTACGTAGACAACACTCTCCCCTCTCGTTCCTATGCATCACCATGATCTTACGTGTGCGTAGGAAATTTTTGAAATTACTGCGTTCCCCAACACGAACATGGTCCCCCTTGAGAAGATTTTGCAAAGATCTCATATTGACATGGGCTAAACGGCGATGCCAAAGCCATCGCACGTCAACTTTAGCCATTAGGCATGTCGCGGTCTTAGTGGGTCGCTCCAAAAAGTTAATCACATAGAGACCGTTCTCGACATGCCCAACAAAGGCTACTTTAAGAGTCTTGCTCCACAAGAGGGCCACGGTATCAATATCAAAGAATGTAGCAAAGCCCATGAGTGCAAGTTGACGAACGAAAAGTAAATTGAATACAAGGGACTCAACAAGCATGACTTTCTCAATCGTTAGATCATGAGAAATGACAACCTTGCCGAGACCCAATACCTTAGAATGTGATGCATCACCCCACTCGACATTGGTGGGCATAGATGGAATCTCTTTCACGTCCACCACCAAGTCCTTGCTCCCGGTCATATGATTTGTTGCTCCACTATCGAGCAACCATGATCCCCCACCGGAAGCAAACACCTACACGAGATCAATGCTTGGTTTTAGGTACCCATTTAGTAATGGGTCCTTTGATGTTAGCGACAAGAGTCTTGGGAACCCAAATAGACCATTCAATGTACTCATAGGAAGAACCAACAAATTTAGCATAAACATGTCCATCACTAGCACGGCACAACACATATGACGGGTTAAAGTCGCCGACTTTGTTTGAGGAAATGCTTTTACCCTTTTGGACATCAACTCCCTTCACTTTCTCCTTCTTCTTCTTAGGAGCACCCTCTCCCTCTTTCACAAACGTTTTTTTGAGAGGAGGAGGACGATTGGTCTTGTTGTTCTTCTTCTTCTTGCTCTTGGACTTGGGTGCAAACCCAATTCCTTCTTTGGCCACAACTTCCTTTTGATTGCTCAAAAGGTCATTGAGGTTTTTCTCACCTTGAATGCAAGACACAAGGCCTTTCTCAAGTTGATCCTTCAACTTGGCATTTTCCTCCACAAGATGCACATGCTCACAACATGGGTTAGTAGCACATGCATTATCAATTAATACCATATGAGGAAAGGTGGCCTTTTCCTTGATTAGCTTAACTTGGAGTTGAGAATGAGACTCCTTGAGGTTAGCATAAGTACCCTTCAAGACCTTGTGGGCCTTGTCAAGTATCTCAAACTCCTCTTTGAGTCTAGCATGATCAACCCCAAGTTTAGCCTTCTCGGATGTTAGCACACGAGACATGACAAGAGCATGATCAAGATCTTTCTTTAACTTAGCATGGTCATCATTGTGTGACTCCTCAAGAGTCAAACGATGCACACGCTCTTCCTCAAGAGCATTAGAGAGATCCGATATCTCATCGGCATAGTCACGACTATGACCTTCCATCTTGGAGATGGTTTCTTCGTGAGCCTCGATCATGTCATTTGCCTCACCAAGTTGTTCCAAGAGAGCAACAAAGTGCTTCTTGGACTTTCCCTTGAGCTTACTCATGAAAGACTCAAATTCATTCACTTCCTTATTAGACTCAACATGTTCATAAATGCAATCCTCCAAGGAGGGATTAGTAATGATGGTGGTTGTGATGTTGGGGGTTACCTTGTTTGAAGCTTTAGCCATGAGGCATCTGGCGGTGATGTTTTCGTTGGGTGATTCGAAGAGAGACACCCGGTGAGTAGTAGCAATGGCAACGGACGCCATGGCCATTGCTTCTTCATTTTCATCATCATCGTCATCCTCTTGGTATTCTTCTTGAACCACCAACCCACGAGTGGGAGTCTTCTTGGCGAAGTTGTTTTTGTTGGGGAAGGACTTGGCTTTGTCTTTTCGGATGAACTTGCCACCATTGTCTTCCCGCTTCTCGTAAGGACAATCCGCAACGAAATGGCTCACATTGCCACAGTTGAAGCAAGTTCTAACTCGTTGCTTGCCCTTGACGCCACTTGAGTTGTTCTTGTTGAAGTTGGGTCTTGAACTCTTCTTGCTCCAAAGTTGTCTTAAAGCAAGGGCCATGTGCTCATGGTAGTCAAACTTGGTGTCTTCGGGGTTGCTTTCCTCATCTTCCACTTCTTTCTCTTCCTCCATAGTAACCTTGGCCTTCAAAGCAAGGTTAGGCTTCTTTGCTCGTTGAGAACGGAGCACCGCATTGTCGGCGGTCTTGTCCAAGATGCTCATTGCAACAAACTCATCCAACACTTCACTTGAGGTCATGGAGTGGAAGTCCGGTCGTTGACGAATGACGGAGGACATGGCCTTGTTGTAGGGCATCATGGCCTTGAGGAACTTCCGCTGATCCAATTGTCATCCGTGTCCTTGCTTCCATGATCTCGAAGTGCGACCGCGAGTTTGGTCACTCTTCGAAAGAGCTCACGAGGTTCTTCATCTTCTTTCATTGCAAACTCATCGGCTTCATCTTGCACCACTTCATAGTTGGAGCGTTGAATGCTAGCACTTCCACGATAGAGACCCTCGACACATTTCCATGCTTCTTTAGCCATGACATGGGGTGAAGATGAGGAGATCTTCGGAAGGATTGCATCTTGGATGATGAAGAGAGCACTCTCATTGAATTGATTGTCCACGGCTTCTCGAGGGGTGAAGTTGCTTAGGTCATGAGGATAAAAACCTTCTTCAATGATTCTCCAAAGATTAGTGTTCACATGTTTTAAATGACGCTTAAAGCGATAGACCCAAGAATCAAAATCTTCATGTTTCTCATATTTAGGAGGAGGACCGGCATGATTCAAATGAGTGGAGGGGATTGGCCCTCCATAAACCGGGGGTTCCACATGGGCAAAGATGTCGGTACCATTTCTACCACTAATAGAAGGACTCTTATCAATGTTAGCTTCCCGTTGTCGGAGGGAGCATCCGTCACCTTGTTGGTGGGATCACCCACTTTCATCGGCGAGGTAGATTGTTTAAGTCCTTCTAGGAATTCCTTAAACATGTCCTTGACCTTGGTCGTCATGGAGATTTTCAATGTTTCCAAAGCAACATTGAATTCCTCACGTGAGAACGAGTTACCCCCATCTCCCGTAGATGAGATCGGATTCGCACCGGAGTGCTCTCCCACCTCATCTACGACATCAACCATACTCTTTGGACGGTAAAGTCCTTATAAAGAGACGAGGCTCTGATACCAATTGAAAGGATCGATATGGTTGACTAGAGGGGGGGGGTGAATAGGCAACTAACAATTTTTAAGCTTTTCTTTACCAAATTAAACTTTGCAACAAAATAGGTTGTCTAGATGTGCAACTAGGTAAGAAACCTATATGATGCAATAACAACTAGCACACAAGCAAGCAAAGGATGTAAAACAAGTAGGCTTGCAAAAGTAAAGGCACGAAATAACCAAGAGTGGAGCCGGTGGAGACGAGGATGTGTTACCGGAGTTCCTTCCTTTTAAAGGGAAGTACGTCTCCGTTAGAGCGGTGTGGGGGCACAATGCTCCCGAAGAAGCCACTAGGGCCATCAGATTCTCCTCACGCCTCACACAATGCGAGATGCCGTGATTCCACTATTGGTGCCCTTGAAGGCGGCGATCGAACCTTTACAAGCAAGGTTGGGGCAATCTCCACAACAATCGGAGGCTCCCCAACAACAACAACACCACTAAGCTTCACCACAATGGAGTATGGCTTCGAGGTGACCTCAACCGCCTAGGGTGCTCAACACCCAAGAGTAACAAGATCCGCAAGGGATAAGTGGGGGGAATCAAATTTCTCTTGGTGGAAGTGTAGATCTGGACCTTCTCAACCTATCCCGAGCAAATCAACAAGTTTGATTGGCTTGGGAGAGAGATCGGGCGAAAATGGAGTTTTGAGCAACAATGGAGCTTTGGGGGAAAGAGGTAGGTCAACTTGGAGGAAGAAGACACCTTTATATAGTGGGGGAACAATTCCAACCGTTACCCCATCGAGCAGCCTCAAGACAGAGCGGTACTACCATTGGGAAGGGCGGTACTCTTCCGAGAGCGGTACTACCGCTTCCTACCCAATGGTACTACCGCGGTCTTGGCGAGAAGTCAAAGCCATCGCCCCAGAGCGGTACTACTGCGGGAGTAGGAGCAGTACTACCGCTCGCGCGGTACTACCGCTTCTACTACCGTTTTAGTGCCATAAAACCCGACACGAGAAAACACCGTCTCGAATCGAGGCAGCGATGGCGCTGATGCATTGCGGTACTACTGGCCGAAGCCATGAGCGGTACTACCGCTCTATGGAGCGGTACTACCGCTGAGAGCGGTACTACCGCTTCGTGGAGCGGTACTACCGCTGGAGGGCTTCGGCGGTACTACCGCTGGAGACCGCGGTACTACCGCTGGCACAGGGCGAAGCAAGTATGGAAGAGAAGTTGCGGCTCCAAAGTTGTGAAAGGAAGACGACAGGTGTGATAAGGATGTGTACGTGTTGATTCCACCCAACTCTTACCAAAGCGGATCCCCTCTTAATAGCACGGTGACTCCTACGAGACTAGTCCACCAACAACGAAACGAAGGAGCTACACCGTCTTGAATAAAACACCGAGGGGAGGAAATCGTCTCGTGCCTAATGAATGATTCTCTGAAAGAACTTAAAGCACACGATTAGTCCGCAAAAGCATTGTCATCAATCACCAAAACCACTAGGGGATAAATATGCCCTTACACCCACCCTCCTCATGATAGTGCCCGTAGTTCCGGCGCTAGCCGCTCCGGGGCTCCTCCAGCACCACGTCGTCATCCGTGAGCGGCACCACCTCCTTGCCCTTCTCCATTGCTGGCACCACCTCCTTGCCCTTGTTCTCCGTCTCGATCTGCGTTATGAAGAGCACAAAGTTCAAAGGTTGATCGGCATTAAATCCTATCGCCCAACACCCTATATTTACCCACCCAAACGCTCGCACTGAATTAACCCTCTCTGACTCTCATTCCTCTTCTACCTCTCCATTGCCCTGAACTCCAAGCCCAACCCCTTCCCCGGGGGCATAGTATGGAGGGCATTCCTCCTCGGGTGCTCGCACCAAATTCGAGAACACCATGAAAGTGTGTTGTTCTCCGATCATCGGCATCAGCAAGATCACCCGCAGCACTTCGGCAACATCATTCGCTGATCGCCGCCGGCGGTGTGAGAGCGGGAGAATGGAGAGAGCGGTGAGGGAAGGTGAGAATTATTGCCGGCGCTTCAGGAAACAACACGACTTTGGGTGTGGAAAAACTGCCGTTTCATCCTCGCAATCTTCTAAGACAAAGTAATTAGGGGCGAATGTAGTCACATATAATACACATTTAGATAGTTAAATCCTCGACCTAGAACTACGCGAATGACTTATTCACCGAGACGGAGGTAGTACTAGGCAAATGTTTCCTGCGTCATGATTGATTTAATTAGTGCGCGTCGTCTCTCATGGAGTTCACCCCGGCATGCAATGTCTTGAAGACCCGGAAGCCCACGGCTCCTCTGTGCTGACCATCGCCATTTGCCGGTGCCGACGATCGAGCAGCCGCTTACCGTCTCACAGGAAGATTGGCATAAAAAAGTTCAAAAGGGCATTGCCACACGCGACAAGATGGGACTGAAAGAGCTCGAGGTGTGCAGTGCAGGAAATGGGCGAAAGAAAAAAGAAGGCGTCGGTGGAGGGGCATGCAATGCGGCAGGCCCCCCCACCCATCGGCCCGGCGGTGCAGAAGATATGGGAGGGAGGAGGCACCGCGAACGGAGGACACGGGACTCTTCTCCTCCACATGGGGGCGTACAGTAGAGGTCTAGAAGAGGAAGGGGTGGGGCCATTGATGTGCTGTGCGGGCAGATGCGGTGTGGTCCCTCCGGTCCGGCGTAACCACCTCCTTCTTGATTCCAACCCACGCAACGCAACATTACCAAAATCTCTCGTCTCCTCTATCGCAGGTGCAAAGTGCAACAGTCTCTCCTACCCCGTGCCAAGTTTACAGAAGTGGAGGCGATGGATTTGCTCGCGGCTACGGAGTGGGGTGCCTGTGTTTTATCACTGTGGAAGTTTGGAGTAGGACACCGGGCGCGCAACCAAGAGCAGCATGTCGGTTGCATTGATGGGCACGGGCTAGTACTACTAGTGCTAAGCTAGCGTGCACTGCGAGGTCGGCACGTCGTTCCACCGGCCATCTCTTTCCTCCGGCCTCCCATGTCCATGTGCCTCCACATGCGCGGAAATGTATGTATACGGGATTCAGAATAGGACGTCTGTGCTCTACCACGGTGTCGATATTTACCGCAGGTAGTACGCTGGATTCAGCGTTTGCAGAGACAAGGCAAATAACGTGAGATGAGCGAGTTGATGTCACACCGCAGTTAACTTAAACATCGTCACTTACTGCTGGTTAAGTAGTAGGAGTATATGACATCCAAAGACCAAAGGCATCACCCTTCCTTCGTTGAGAGCCAAGGAACAAACTAGCACGTAACTTTCAGGGATGCATGATTGCTCCTCAAATGGCGTTGCATATAGGGTGCCTGTCTTTATCAGAATCGCACCTTCAAACACCAAAATGGAGCGATATGCAGTTATGCACATACAGGGTAGCAGGAGTCGATCAGAGCCACACCTATTAGTAGAGATCACACGCCAGTCGCTAGAGACCAATTGCAGCTATTCGTTTTTCTATTCTCTATCTTCACGCAGTGAGCGAACGACGCGCGCGTTACCACAAGAATTGACGAGTCGGCCGGTTATCACTTATCAACAGCCTAAACAAGGCGGGGCAGTTCATCGTCATGGCGACCAACCGTACATTACTAGCTCAAGGACAAGAGTGAAGCACAGTTAATCATTACTAGCTCATCTTTGTCTTAATGGAGCTCAGCACGTGGGATTAGTTTAATGGTGGGCTTTATAATGCTGATCGAGAACGTAGTTTCTTCTTTCTGCAAGAGTTTCTCGAGAAAGTAATTTCAATGGAGTATATATACTTATTTTCTGGACAAGTGATATGGGGCTCGAGATGGATTTGGTAAACCCTACCGATGCGATGCAAAACCGTACCATCATGTCCTTCCCCACCCATGTGAGGTGCAATAAATTACTCCAGTACTACTTCCATGCACCGGTACTGACAAAGTTAATGTCCCCCTCGCCATCCCCACCCGCGTAACGAACCCAAGCTGTAGCTCAAAAAACTAAACCCAACAATCCATCCGGTGCACCTATGTGCACAACAAAATGGAAAACCAAAGACCCCCTGACAAGTGGGTCTGCGTCTACACTCTGAGTTTTACTCAATGGCGCGACAATGAAAGCTTTTGGTCTACTTAAGCACCCACTGAGCTTCAGCTCGCCGCCATTGCCAACCAGTTTCAGAGAGCGCAACCTCCTAGCAGACTCCCAGAAGAAATGGGGCTTCATCATGGAGCACCGGTTGCTCTGTTGGTGCTCGTGCTCCTGTGCGTCCATGGAGGCCGAGAAGCGGAGGCGGCGGGCGGCGGGTTCGTGAGGGCGCAGGGCACCCGCTTCGTCATCAACGGCAGCCCCTACTACGCCAACGGCTTCAACGCCTACTGGCTCATGACCATGGCCGCCGACCCCGCGCAGAGGGGCAAGGTCACCTCCGCGCTCAGCCAGGCCGCCGCCCGCGGCCTCTCCGTCGCCAGGACCTGGGCCTTCAGCGACGGCGGCAGCAATGCGCTGCAGTACGCCCCCGGCAGCTACAACGAGAACACCTTCAAGGTCCTTACCCACATTTTGCTCAACTTTTCTCTTTGTATTCTCTGAAACATTCGGTTTCTTGGATCATTTGGTTCTTTTCCTTCAGCTAAGAGGATTTTGGTTGTTTGTGCATGCAGGGGTTGGATTTTGTGCTGTCTGAGGCTAGGAAGAATGGGATTAAGGTGATACTGAGCCTTGTGAACAACTATGACACTTTTGGAGGGAAGAAGCAGTACGTAGAGTGGGGAAGAGGGCGGGGGCAGGCCATCGGATCTGAAGATGACTTCTTCACCAACACTCTTGTCAAGAGCTTCTACAAGAACCATGTCAAGGTACCATAAACAAGAACAAATTTTGAGTAACTTGCAACGTTTTCTTGCAAGCCTTTACCACCTCCATTATTTGGTCTGTAATCTCCGCTCCCTTCCTCCATGAAGTAAAGATGCTTAGTTTTCTTTCTTATTATTATTACGTGGGAGAAATTACAAGATTTTGTGGAGTATCGTTGGCGATCCTTGTCCTTGCCTTTGCTTTTGCTTTGTGGTGTGTTACTTTTTAGAAAACATAACCGTGAAACCCTTCCAGGGGATAAATATTCACCATTGACAAGTAGTATCAAGGTCAAAATAAAGTAGAGTAATACTACTTCTTTCGTTCCATAATATAAGACGTTTTTGCATTCATACCGTGCAATAGGGGAGTTACTGTTTTGCACTGCTCAGTATGTCTCCACCGAGGCACCGACGGTGTCTCAGTATTCAGACAAAATAAATCGCTGTTGCAAGTCACAGTAGTGGCATTGGAGTGTACATAAGAAGCACTTTTTTTTGTAATTTTTATTCGTGGGAATACTTTTGAATGGATGCTTCTGGACACCAGACGACTAGTCAAACACCACTCGGCTGGGTCGTGCTCCTACTATCACTCACTGCGATATGATGATAGCTCTCTGAATCTCTTTATTGACACTCCCGGCACGCTCGTGACAACTTTACTTTGCCTCTCTTTGCTTTGCATCATGGAAGACCGTGCTGACGAGGGTGAACACGGTAACCGGGGTGGCGTACAAGAACGACCCGACGATCCTGGCGTGGGAGCTGATGAACGAGCCCCGGTGCCAGTCCGACCTCTCCGGGCGGACCATCCAGTCGTGGATCACGGAGATGGCAGCGCACGTCAAGTCCATCGACGGCAACCACATGCTGGAGGCCGGCCTGGAGGGCTTCTACGGCGTGTCCTCGTCGTCGTCCCGGGCCGCCTCCGTGAACCCGGCCGGGCGCCAGGTGGGCACCGACTTCATCGCCAACAACCAGGTCCCCGGCATCGACTTCGCCACCGTGCACTCGTACCCGGACCAGTGGCTGTCCAGCTCCGACGACCAGGCGCAGCGGAGCTTCCTGGGCAGGTGGCTGGACGCACACATCGCGGACGCGCAGGGGACGCTGCGCAAGCCGCTGCTGATCGCCGAGTTCGGCAAGTCGCAGAGGGACCCCGGGTTCAGCAGCGCCCAGCGGGACGCGCAGTTCGGCATGGTCTACGCCAAGATCTACGACTCGGCGCGGAGGGGCGGCCCCACGGTGGGCGGGCTCTTCTGGCAGCTCATGGCCGACGGCATGGACTCCTACGGCGACGGCTACCAGGTCATCTTCGCGGAGGCGCCGGCGTCCACCACCGGCGTCATCACGTCCGAGAGCCGCAAGCTCAAGATGCTCGGCAAGGCGTTCGCGCGGGCCGAGCGCGCCAAGCGGGACGGGAGCGGGAAGGTCGCCGGTGGCAATTAGAGAAGACCACAGACCACGACAACAACAGAGGATCTCTAATTTATATAATGCGTGCTTTCTTATCGTGTGTGAGTGAGTAAGTTCTCCTCGAGATGATTCAAGATTATTCATCCGGGAGAGAAGGAGTAATATTTGTCATCCTTCTTGCTACCTTCCTTGGGAAGAAGACATGTTTTCTTCAGTGTTCTTGTGGATCACGAGATAGCCAAATGTGGTGGACTGATCATGGTGTAAGGCTGGCAAACAGCCGGTGATTAGAACCTTGATCATACTGGCTTTTACAGTAGTTTTTATCTATGGTGGGGTGCTTAATTAACTAGCCTTGATTTGTTTTCGTCCATCTTGATCTTAGTGAAAATCACTTGTGAAATACTGGAAGCCGGCACAACCTTACCATGGCAACTAATGAGTATGAAAGCCTGCCTTGTATTGCCTCGTTATATTGGACAAACCATAACAGACAGGGTTGTTAGTATCTCGGATCACACGAGCATTATTTATTAAGCATGTAACATATGCACATACATACTTTGGCCAGCTCTGCGGCTCATCCGTCCACCCACTATGGGGGAAGGGAACCCTATGCCGCCTTGGCGAACCCAACCTTCATGTTGCCATAGTCGAAGACGGTATGGTAGGCTCCCATGAATATATCACCCAGGATCCTATAACAGCAAATTCTCATTGTCAGAGTTGTGGACAGCAGTTTCGCGGAGCATTTGCTTTCAGTATTTCAGGGGTGTTTAGCACTCCAACGATTGCTGCAGATAAATCTCACGGATGAAGAAACCTTAATTGTAACCCGCATGATCACCAGTTCAATATTAGTACTAATCCATAAAAAGGGGCCAACGTCAATAAGAGGGAAAGCTCTCACAACATAAGGCGTGCATAGTTTTACCAGAGAGGGCCACGAGGAGGAGGAATGTCCATGGCTGTGAATCCACTGATGCACTGGGTAGCATCCCCCTCACCCATCTTCAGGATGTACTAACAACGGAAATCAAAAGTGAAACAAAGTCAGTCTACTGCGAATAAAACGGGAGCAACAGAATATACAAATCTGAACGTATGCCTGGAGCATTCAGAATTTTGCCTAAAAAGGTAATAGCACTCCCCTATATGTAACCATCGCCACCATTTTGTGCACTATGATCTCCGCAGGTTGTTGTTTTCTTTCCGGTCGTACTAATTTAGTTGCAGTTACCAAATATCAACTGAATGACCATAGTCTTAACTATGAGTAGAGTAATAAACCTTTTGTGCGTCTCTTCAACTTTTATGTGCAAGCAAGAAATGTCAAGATCATGCTTACATTCATAAGTACATCAGTATTAGTATGCCTGTGTGAAACAACTTAAGAGAACTCATCTACATTTTCTTTTGTCGAAAAGGAGGAAAAAGCCCCTCGGCAAGAGAACTGATCAACTGAAAAATCCATGCCTGTGTGTCTACTATGATCTCCCCAAGAGTACTAAATTTGAAAAGTATAGGAACAAGTCGACAACATGGATGAAAGAACTGGATAATCTTCATCTGGAATGTTTAAAAAAAATTATAGTGCACTAAAATTCTAAACATGATGGCTAATGTGGATGCAGTTTTACATAAAAAAATGCGCAAGGTAATAACCATAGAGAAGCAGTACTTGCTCTGGTGTCAGCACAAACTGTTTGCCCCCAATGGAGAAGGCGATGTCAGGCATGGATGCAAGTCTGCCGCAGTCCACAGATGATTCTCCCATAGGGCTAGGAATACGGTCACATAGCTGCAAAGTTGAATCAGTTTGCCAAAGTTTGTAAAACTGTGTTATGATGTGATTCTCTCACTGGTGTTACAAGATACTAGGAAACATGCCTGATTAATGTACTTAAAAATAAGATCTTGAGTTTGATTCTTTGCAAGTTGGTTCGTCATCCATACAACAGCCATCTCACAAGCATGGCACATGACATCATTTGATCTCCCAACTTCATGATCTAGCACACTTCGAATACCAGCCCTGCAATTACATTACATACGGAGACAATGTATATAATGTGAAAGATACATAAGTAAAACAATGTGACAGGTAAAAAGGACGTGAAACCAACTTCATGCACTTAAACTATGTTTCTTCCGTGCCAGTTAGGGCAAAATTTGGCAAAATTTTGGTAATGACAACTGCAGCAAAAGAATTGGGTCCAATTTGAGAACCCACGGTAAAAATAATTTTCTAACACAAAAGGGTCATGCAGGCATAAACTAGGCTCTGCATTATTGGTTCAAATCCTAACATCGTATCTCATATCCCCAATGGAGACTTTTTTGAAGTGCCAGATCTTGAATTTGGCCAAAAAAAATTCATAAATTTAATACTCTGGTACTTGCATTGGCATCATCCGTAATCAAGTGACCACTAATTTGAATCTAATTGCAAGTGTAAATACTAAATCTATACATCGACATGAAAGGTGCAACATTTTTTGATCGAACCAGTCCAAACCATCTAGAAGATTGATCAAATGGATGAGAAAGTAAGTGGGAACCTTGTACTTTGTAATTACTCACACACTAATTACTCTCTTATTTGCACAAGTATTCTTTTAATTTTGTCAAATAATTTTCCTTTACTACTCAATGTTTCAATCCCATCTTTTTCTGGTTCAATTTACAACTTGTGTTATTGTGCACGGTGCTCTCTAGATCCCCTCTCTCGGCTATGTATGACAATATATATAATTCATGTGATATACACACCTCTCAGTTACATATGTCAGTATATATTTAGCTGCATATATATTGTGTCAGATGTGCATGATGTGAAAAAGTACAGGAGTTGCCAACTCTTACCTTACACCTTGTGTTCCATCGGGAGCACATAGACCAACTAAAGAGCATATTTTTGATGGATCGATCTGCATCATAGAACCGAAAAGAATATATTTATAATCCTAACATAAGACTAATCAAACAAAAAGTTACCTTTGAAAATGTTCGAACCTCCTTTAACAGCAGATCTAGGATCCGCTGCCCATAATGAGAAACAACGGCCTTGCACTCTTGGCTGACTACCCCAGGTGCACCGATCTTTTCATTTATTTGAGTAATTATGGCCTGCATATTTCAATGTTGAATCACTAGGTCTAAGACACACAAGGATTAATCTAAAAATGAAATATGCACCCACCAGAGTAGAAACTATAAAGTATAGATAAGGATATTACACATATTATGCTTTAAATGGTCTACCAGGTTCTATTTCACTGATCTTCACATTCTATGAAGGAAATATGCCCTAGAGGCAATAATAAAGTTATTATTTATTTCCTTATTTCATGATAAATGTTTATCATTCATGCTAGAATTGTATTAACCGGAAACATGATACATGTGTGAATGCATATACAAAACAACATGTCACTAGTATGCCTCTACTAGACTAGCTTGTTAATCAAAGATGGTTATGTTTCCTGACCATGAACAAAGGAGTTGTTATTTGATTAACAAGGTCACATCATTAGTAGAATGATCTGATTGACATGACCCATTCCCTTAGCTTAGCACACGATCGTTTAGTATGTTGCTACTGCTTTTATCCATGACATATACATGTTCCTGTAACTATGAGATTATGCAACTCCGTTTACGGAGGAACACTTTGGTGCTACCAAACGTCACAACGAATCGGGTGATTATAAAGGAGTACTACAGGTGTCTCCAAAGGCGATGTTGGGTTGGCGATTTGAGATTAGGTTTTGTCACTCCGATTGTCGGAGAGGTATCTCTGGCCCTCTCGGTAATGCACATCATGAAGCCTTGCAAGCACTACAACTAATGAGTTAGTTGTGAGATGATGTATTACGGAACGAGTAAAGAGACTTGCGTAACGAGATTGAACTAGGTATTGGATACCGACGATCGAATCTTGGGCAAGTAACATACCGATGACAAAGGGAACAACGTATGTTGTTATGCGGTCGACCGATAAAGATCTTCGTAGAATATGTAGGAACCAATATGGGCATCCAGGTCCCGCTATTGGTTATTGACCGTGAATAGTTCTAGGTCATGTCTACATTGTTCTCGAACCGTAGGGTCCGCACGCTTAAGGTTTCGATGGATGGTTATTATGAGTTTATGTATTTTGATGTACCGAAGAAGTTCGAGTCCGGATGTGATCACGGACATGACGAGGAGTCTCGAAATGGTCGAGACATAAAGATTGATATATTGGAAGCCTATGTTTGGAGTTCGAATGGTTCCGGTAAAACGGAATTTCTGGAGTACCGGAGGTTACCGGAACCCCGGGGTAAATGGGCCTCGGTGGGCCTCGAGGGAGAAGAGGAGGGGCCGCCAGGAGGTGGCGCGCCCTCTCCCCCAGTCCGAATAGGACAAGGAGGGGGCGCCCTCTCTCTTCCCTCCCCCAATCCTATTCCAACTAGGAGGGGGAGTCCTACTCGGTGGGAGTAGGACTCCTCCGCCGCGCCCTAGCTAGGCCGGCCGGCCTCCCCCTCCCTCCTTTATATACGGGGCAGGGGGCACCTTTGAACACACAAGTTTGATCTTTAGATCGTTCCTTAGCCGTGCGGTGCCCCCTCCACCATATTCCACCTCGGTTATACTGTCGCGAAGCTTAAGCGAAGCCCTGCGCCGGTGAAACATCAAGATCGTCACGCCGTCGTCTTGTGAAACTCTCCTCGACACTCGGCTGGATCGAGTCGAGGGACGTCATCGAGCTGTACGTGTGTCAAGAACTCGGGGCGCCGGAGTAACGCGCTGGGATCGGTCGGATCGCGAGGAGAACGTCGACTACTTCCTCTACGTTGTGATCGCTTCGCCGGGTTCACGAGGGTACGAGACAACACTCTCCCTCTCGTTGCTATACATCACCATGATCTTGCGTGTGCGTAGGAATTTTTTGAAATTACTCGTTCCCCAACAAATGGCATCCGAGCCTAGGTTTTTCTATGGTTTGATGTTTTGCACGAGTAGAACACAAGTGAGTTGTGGGCGATACAAGTCATACTACCTACCAGCATGTCATACTTTGGTTCAGCGGTATTGTGAGATGAAGCGGCCCGGACCGACATTACGCAGACGCTTACGCGAGACTGGTTTCACCGCCACGAGCACTCGTTGCTTAAAGGTGTTGGTGGGTGCTGCTCTCTCACTTTAGTTGAACCGAGTGTAGCTACGCCCGGTCCTTGAGAAGGTTAAACGGAGTCTATTTGACGAAGTATCGTTGTGGTTTTGATGCGAGGTGAGACTGGTTCTTGCTTAAGCCCGTAGCAGCCACGTAAAATTTGCAACAACAAAGTAGAGGACGTCTAACTTGTTTTTGCGGGGCATGTTGTGATGTGATATGGTCAAGACGTGATGCTATATTTTATTGTATGAGATGATCATGTTTTGTAACCGGTTATCGGCAATCGGCAGGAGCCATATGGTTGTCGCTTTATTGTATGCAATGCAATCGCTCGTAATGCTTTACTTTATCACTAAGCGGTAGCGATAGTCGTAGAAGCATAAGTTTGGCGAGACGACAACGATGCTACAATGAAGATCAAGGTGTCGCGCCGGTGACGATGGTGATCATGGTGGTGCTGCAAGATGGAGATCATGAAGCACAAGAGGATGATGACCATATCATATCACTTATATTGATTTGCATGTGATGTTTATCCTTTTATGCATCTTATCTTGCTTTGATTGACGGTAGCATTATAAGATGATCTCTCACTAAATTATCAAGAAGTGTTCTCCCCGAGTATGCACCGTTGCCAAAGTTCGTCGTGCCCAGACACCACGTGATGATCGGGTGTGATAAGCTCTACGTCCATCTACAACGGGTGCAAGCCAGTTTTGCACACGCAGAATACTCGGGTTATACTTGACGAGCCTAGCATATCAGATATGGCCTCGGAACACGGAGACCGAAAGGTCGGCGTGAGTCATATAGTAGATATGATCAACATAAGATGTTCACCATTGAAACTACTCCATTTCACGTGATGATCGGTTATGGTTTAGTTGATTTGGATCACGTGATCACTTAGATGACTAGAGAGATGTTTTTCTAAGTGGGAGTTCTTAAGTAATATGATTAATTGAACTTAAATTTATCATGAACTTAGTACTGATAGTATCTTGCTTGTTTATGTTTGATTGTAGATAGATGGCTCGTCTTTGTTGTTCCGTTGAATTTTAATGCGTTCCTTGAGAAAGCAAAGTTGAAAGATGATGGTAGCAATTACACGGATCGGGTCCGTAATTTGAGGATTATCCTCATTCTTTGCACGAAGAGTTACGTCTGGATGCACCGCTAGGTGCAACTCTTTGCTAATGCAAGCCGCAGATGTTATGAACGTCTGGCGAGCAAAGCGATGACTACTCTATAGTTCAATGTGCCATGCTTTACGGCTTAGAACCGGGACTTCAACGACGTTTTGAACGTCATGGAGCATATGAGATGTTCCAGAGTTGAAGTTAATATTCCAATGTAATGCCCGGATTGAGAGATATGAAGTCTCCAATAAGTTCTATAGCTGCAAGATGGAGGAGAATAGTTACATTAGTGAGCATATACTCGTAATGTCCGGGTACTACAATCACTTGACACAATTGGGAGTTAATCTTCCGGATGATTGTGTCATTGATGTAATTCTCCAATCACCGCCACCAAGCTACAAAGGCTTCGTGATGAACTATAATATGCAAGGGTTAGTAAAGACTATACCGAGCTCTTCGCAATGCTAAAGGCTGGAGGTAGAAATCAAAAAGGAGCATCAAGTGTTGATGGTCAATAAGACCACTAGTTTCAAGAAGAAAGGCAAAGGGAAGAAGAAAGGAACTTCAAGAAGAACAGCAAGCAAGTTGTCGCTCAGAGAAGAAACCCAAGTCCGGCCCTAAACCACAAATCGAGTGCTTCTACCGCAAGCGATAGTCCTTTGGAAGCGGAACTGCCCCAAGTATTTGGCGGATAAGAAGGATGGCAAGGTGAACAAAGGTATATGTGATATACATGTTATTGATGTGTACCTTACTAGAGCTCGTAGTAGCACTGGTATTTGATATCTGGTTCTGCTGCTAATATTTGCAACTCAAGCAGGACTACTGATTGCTTAACTCGCAAAGGACGAGGTGACGGCGCGCGTGGGAAATGGTTCCAAAGTCGATGTGATCGCGGTCGCACGCTACCTCTACATCTACCCTCGGGATTAGTTTTAGACCTAAATAATTGTTATTTGGTGCTGCGTTGAGCATGAACATTATATCTGGATCTTGTTTGATGCGAGACGGTTATTCATTTAAATCGAGAATAATGGTTGTTCTATTTATATGAGTAATATCTTTTATGGTCATGCACCCTTGAGGAATGGTCTATTTTGATGAATCTCGATAATAGTGATACACATATTCATAATGTTGAAACCAAAAGATGCAGAGTTGATAATGATAGTGCAACTTATTTGTGGCATCGCCGTTTAGGTCATATCGGTGTAAAGCGCATGAAGAAACTCCATGCTGATGGACTTTTGGAGTCACTTGATTATGAATCACTTGGCACTTGCGAACCGTGCCTCATGGGCAAGATGACTAGAACACCGTTCTCGGTACTATGGAGAGAGCAACAGATTTGTTGGAAATCATACATACAGATGTATGTGGTCCAATGAATGTTGAGGCTCGTGGCGGATATCGTTATTTTCTCACCTTCACAGATGACTTAAGCAGATATGGGTATATCTACTTAATGAAACATAAGTCTGAAACGTTTGAAAAGTTCAAAGAATTTCAGAGTGAAGTTGAAAATCATCGTAACAAGAAAATTAAGTTTCTACGATCCGATCGTGGAGGTGAATATTTGAGTTCTGAGTTTGGTCTACATTTGAAACAATGCGGAATAGTTTAGCAACTCACGCCACCGGAACACCACAACAGAATGGTGTGTCCGAACGTCGAATCGTACTTTACTAGATATGGTACGATCTATGATGTCTCTTCTGATTTACCGCTATCGCTTTGGGGTTATGCTCTAGAGACGGCCGCATTCACATGAATAGAACACCGTCGAAATCCGTTGAGACGACACCTTATGAACTATGGTTTGGCAAGAAACCAAAGTTGTCGTTTCTTAAAGTTTGGGGATGCGATGCTTATGTGAAAAAGCTTCAACTGATAAGCTCGAACCCAAATCGGAGAAATGTGTCTTCATAGGATACCCAAAGGAGATAGTTGGGTACACCTTCTATCACAGATCCGAAGGCAAGACATTCGTTGCTAAGAATGGATCCTTTCTAGAGAAGGAGTTTCTCTCGAAAGAAGTGAGTGGGAGGAAAGTGGAACTTGATGAGGTAATAGTACCTTCTCCCTTACTTGAAAGTAGTTCGTCGCAGAAAACGGTTTCTGAGACACCTACACCAAGTAGCGAGGAAGTTGATGATGTTGATCATGAAACTTGAGATCAAGTTACCGCAGAACCTCGTAGATCAACCAGAGTAAGATCCGCACAGAGTGGTACGGTAATCCTGTTCGGAAATCATGCTACTAGATCATGATGAACCTACGAACTATGAAGAAGCGATGGTGAGCCCAGATTCCGCAAAATGGCTTGAGGCCATGAAATCGAGATGGGATCCATGTATGAAAACAAAGTATGGACTTTGGTTGACTTGCCCGAGGGTAGGCAAGCAATAGAAAACAAGTGGATCTTCAAGAAGAAGACCGACGACGACGGTAATATTATCGTTTATAAAGCTCGACTTGTCGCAAAAGGTTTTCGACAAGTTCAAGGGATTGACTACGATGAGACCTTCTCACCCGAAGCGATGCTTAAGTCCGTCCGAATCATGTTAGCAATTGCGATTTTATGATTATGAAATTTGGCAAATGGATGTAAAGACCGCATTCTGAATGGATTTACGGAAGAAGAGTTGTATATGATGCAACCGAAGGTTTTATCGATCCAAAGGAGCTAACAAAGTGTGCAAGCTCCAATGTCCATCTATGGACTGGTGCAAGCATCTCGGAGTTGGAATAAACGCTTTGATAGTGTGATCAAAGCATTTGGGTTTGTATGGACTTTTGGAGAAGCCTCAGATTTACAAGAAAGTGAGTGGGAGCTCAGTAGCATTTCGATATTATATGTAGATGACATATTGCTGATCGGAAATGATATAGAATTCTGGATAGCATAAAGGGATACTTGAATAAGAGTTTTCAATGAAAGACCTCGGTGAAGCTGCTTACATATTGGGCATTAAGATCTATAGAGATAGATCAAGACGCCTAATTGGACTTTCACAAAGCACATACCTTGACAAAATTTTGAAGAAGTTCAAAATGGATCAAGCAAAGAAAGGGTTCTTGCACGTGTTACAAGGTGTGAAGTTGAGTAAGACTCAATGCCCGACCACCGCAGAAGATAGAGAGAGAATGAAAGATGTTCCCTATGCTTCAGCCATAGGCTCTATCATGTATGCAATGCTGTGTACTGACTGATGTGTGCCTTGCTATAAGCCTAGCAGGAGGTACCAAAGTAATCCAGAGTGGATCATCGACAGCGGTCAAGAACATCTGAAATACCGAAAAGGACCGAGGATATGTTTCTCGATATGGAGGTGACAAAGAGCTCATAAATGGCAGTTACGTTGATGCAAGCTTTGACACGATCCGGACGATTCTAAATCGCAGACCGGATATCGATTTACACTAAACGGAGGAGCTGTCGGTTGGTGCAGTTCTAAACAAAGCGTCGTGAAGGGATCTACATGTGAAGCGGAATACATAGCAGCTTCGAAGCAGCTAATGAAGGAGTCGGATGAAGGAGTTCATATCCGATCTAGGTGTCATACCTAGTGCATCGGGTCCAATGAAAATCTTCGTGACAATATCGAGCAATTGCCTTAGCGAAGGAATCCAGATTTCACAAGAGGACCAAGCACATCAAGAGACGCTTCAATTCCATCCGGGACTTAGTCCGGTGGGAGACATAGAGATTTGCAAGATACACACGGATCTGAATGTTGCAGACCGTTGACTAAGCCTCTTCCACGAGCAAAACATGATCAGCACCAAGACTCCATGGGTGTTAGAATCATTACTATGTAATCTAGATTATTGACTCTAGTGCAAGTGGGAGATCAAGGAAATATGCCCTAGAGGCAATAATAAAGTTATTATTTATTTCCTTATTTCATGATAAATGTTTATCATTCATGCTAGAATTGTATTAACCGGAAACATGATACATGTGTGAATGCATAGACAAAACAACATGTCACTAGTATGCCTCTACTAGACTAGCTTGTTAATCAAAGATGGTTATGTTTCCCGACCATGAACAAAGGAGTTGTTATTTGATTAACAAGGTCACATCATTAGTAGAATGATCGATTGACATGACCCATTCCCTTAGCTTAGCACACGATCGTTTAGTATGTTGCTACTGCTTTTATCCATGACATATACATGTTCCTCGTAACTATGAGATTATGCAACTCCGTTTACGGAGGAACACTTTGGTGCTACCAAACGTCACAACGAATCGGGTGATTATAAAGGAGTACTACAGGTGTCTCCAAAGGCGATGTTGGGTTGGCGTATTTCGAGATTAGGTTTTGTCACTCCGATTGTCGGAGAGGTATCTCTGGGCCCTCTCGGTAATGCACATCACTGAAGCCTTGCAAGCACTACAACTAATGAGTTAGTTGTGAGATGATGTATTACGGAACGAGTAAAGAGACTTGCGTAACGAGATTGAACTAGGTATTGGATACCGACGATCGAATCTCGGGCAAGTAACATACCGATGACAAAGGAACAACGTATGTTGTTATGCGGATCGACCGATAAAGATCTTCGTAGAATATGTAGGAACCAATATGGGCATCCAGGTCCCGCTATTGGTTATTGACCGTGAATAGTTCTAGGTCATGTCTACATTGTTCTCGAACCGTAGGGTCCTGCACGCTTAAGGTTTCGATGGCGGTTATTATGAGTTTATGTATTTTGATGTACCGAAGAAGTTCGGAGTCCCGGATGTGATCACGGACATGACGAGGAGTCTCGAAATGGTCGAGACATAAAGATTGATATATTGGAAGCCTATGTTTGGAGTTCGGAATGGTTCCGGGCGAAAACGGGAATTTACCGGAGTACCGGGAGGTTACCGGAACCCCCCGGGGGGTAAATGGGCCTCGGTGGGCCTCGAGGGAGAAGAGGAGGGGCCGGCCAGGAGGTGGCCGCGCGCCCTCTCCCCCAGTCCGAATAGGACAAGGAGGGGGGGGCGGCGCCCCCTCTCCTCTTCCCCCTCCCCCCAATCCTATTCCAACTAGGAAAGGGGGGGAGTCCTACTCCCGGTGGGAGTAGGACTCCTCCCGGCGCGCCCTAGCTAGGCCGGCCGGCCTCCCCCCTCCCTCCTTTATATACGGGGGCAGGGGGGCACCTTTGAACACACAAGTTTGATCTTTAGATCGTTCCTTAGCCGTGTGCGGTGCCCCCCTCCACCATATTCCACCTCGGTTATACCGTCGCGAAGCTTAGGCGAAGCCCGCGCCGTGAAACATCAAGATCGCCACCACGCCGTCGTCTTGTGAAACTCTCCTCGACACTCGGCTGGATCGAGTACGAGGGACGCCATCGAGCTGTACGTGTGTCAAGAACTCGGGCGCCGGAGTAACGGCTAGGATCGGTCGGATCGCGAGGAGAACGTCGACTACTTCCTCTACGTTGTGATCGCTTCCGCTTCGGGTCTACGAGGGTACGTAGACAACACTCTCCCCTCTCGTTGCTATACATCACCATGATCTTGCGTGTGCGTAGGAAAATTTTTGAAATTACTACGTTCCCCAACATTCTATAATGTACCTATTGATCAAGACATGCTTTTAGAAGTTTTTGTTACTAAATTTATTTGTAATAGTTCAAGAGCATCATGCAATTTGTTTTATGTCGTAGTGCTTGCCCTTCAAGTGTAATTACCATAGTTTAATCAAAATAAACTCTATAAATATAATTTTTCAAAGCATACACCTTGTTACAATGCACATTTCCTCTGCTAAAAGGTAAAACTCAAACCGAAAGCTTATGTTAAGGAATGACTCCTTTAGGTTGCTACAAATGTTTATTGTGCTGACTTGATATTGTAAGCCATTTTCCTTGTTTATGGAGATTAAGATAAACAGAGGTCACAACCATACTGTGGGACCAGAAAGCAATGAAGTTCCCGAATCTGCTATGGCTGCACATCGAGAAGCACATAATCCTAGTACATAGAGAGTATAAGAAAAAGATTATAAACACTTTGTTATATACAAGTACATTGGGCATCGGTACTTGTTTGATAGGTCAGAGGTTACTACCTGTGGAATTTCCTCCAATCAAGACATCACCCATATCAAACTGCAAAAGGCGAGTCAAAATTTATCAGCACAAATCAATTAACACTTCTTGAATTTTAAAATTTCTCAACTAAGTGAAAGAGATCCACCTGCCAGTATCCCTTCCTAGTAACAGGGACGTATGTATGATCTCCGTTATGATGTTTAGGATCAATTCCTCCAAACACAATTTCTCCCTCTTGCCCTTCACCGGCATGTCTGTTCAACCACAATGAGAAAATAGGGCTACTAACTAGGCCTTGGCTAACCATGTTATACCTACAGGTTTTGTTGTGATGTTAGGGATAACGAATATGGTCTACATTTTAAGTAAGATATGCCAATAAATCAGAATAACCCTGAGTGCGGTATGTGGATCTTAATAATACACCATAAATTTTGCATAAAGTAAAATATTCACATCTACTGTTGACATCACCACCAAATATGCACAAGATATTTAGATGGAGAGACATGCTCACCAGACAGGTACAACATCACCTTTCGAGATTTCTTTAAACCCAAGACCAAAAATGCCATCAAATTTTGCAACCATAAAAGTAATACTTGGTTCCCTGGTAGCTTCAATAAAATCCTAACATGGTACCATAATGAAATTAGTATACTCTAAAATGGGATGCGCAGGATCAGATAGCATAAAATAAGTGTGCAATTCGGATGCAGGCATAAACCTGATTTTTCACAACTACACCACCAACTTGCACATTGTCCTGGCTAACATAGCCAGAAATTGCACCAGTTCCATACTGAATTGCAACCATTTTTCCTGCCAAGAGGGGAAATAGAAAGTACATTCTCGAAGTAAACATAATTTGCCTGCTTGCTACAAGTTAATGTAAAAAAAGCCTAATGCCCAATTGGCTAAAAAGATCCTAATATAAGAAACATGCACGGAAAGTGTGTTAGAGCATCTCCAAAGGATTACAAAAAACTCTCCCAATAAATGGCTATTGGGGCTCTCCCAATAAATTTCCGGAGGGTTTCCAGGTGGAGTATTTTCTTCAGAGCCCCAATAAAAGTTTTATGCCTAACTGTGACCACTAATTCTATATGCCTAAATTTGACCATTAATTTTATCAATAAAAAGTGAGTTATATGCCACAAAAATGATGTCATTGGATGCACATTTGAAAGAACTTTTCGATGATATACTTTTGATAACATATAACCCATATTTTGTTGACCAAAATTATAAGTCAAAGTTTGACACGAAAGTGGCCTTGTATGCAGAAATGTAGGGGGTATTATTATCTTATTATTAATATCGTTGTTGTTGCTACTATGATGGTAGTTGGTAGTACTTATTTATTTCTCTGTTAGCAGACTGTACAAAAGAGGAAAGCTATAACTTTTAATGGAAACAGTAGCTAAATCTATGGCTACCACAAAACTCTTCCATATTATTAGTTTTTAATTTCGCCATTCTATCACATGTGTGAGTAATGAATAATGTATTGACTAAGCTGGCTAAACGTTGAAAGAGTACAATATAAAGCAGTCTTAATATCACCCTAGCAATGAAATAACCCAGCCAAACAAGAAATATGTACCAGTGATAATTATTTTGACTTAACACCCTATGAATACTTGAACACATAATTTGTATTTTTGACTAGCTTGTGCAAAAACGCTGGTGGCCTTTAAAAACATAAAGATTGATAAGAACTTGAAAGTAAATTTGGTCTCATGTTTTGAAAAGAAAGAAGAAAATTTGGTCTCGCTGATGTGTACCTAAAATTCGAATAACTTAGAATAAAAAATACAGATATTAGACAAAGTTTTATTTTATTTCAAAAAGTAAGACTATATTCACTCCGAGCCTCTTCTTCCTGGTGTACATCCCATATTCCCTTTAAAGCCAGCTTCAAAAATTTCAACAAAGTGGCTACTAATGGGCTCACCACGGTTGCTAACCATGTCGTTCGGCCATCTCAAACGAATTTCATGCAAGGTAGAAATATACTCGATGGAATTGTAATCCTACATGAGACCATTCACGAGATGCACCGAAAAAACATTAGTTGGGTAGTTTTCAAGGTTGACTTCAGAAAGGCCTATGACTAGGTCAAATAATCATTCCTTCAACATGCCCTAATAATGAAAGGACTCTTCGATAATTGGCGTCAGTGGATCCAAAATTTTGTTACTTGAGGCAGTGTGATTGTCAAAGTCAATAATGACATAGGCCATTACTTTCAGACGAAAAGACTACAACAGGGTGATTCTATGTCTCCAATTTTATTTAATATCGTTGCTGATATGTTGGCTATTCTAATTGATCGCGTCAAGCAGGATGGTCAAACTGCAGGTTTAGTACCGCACCTTGTGGATGGTGACCTCTTTATTTTATAATATGTCAATGATACAATTCCTTTTATGGTACATGACCTGGATAAGGCTCAAAATCTGAAACTATTGCTTTTAGCATTTGAGCAAATGTTGGGACTTAAAATTAACTTCCATAAAAATGAATTATTTTGCTTTGGAGAAGCCGGTGAGGTGGCGACTGAGTATGGTGACATGTTTGGTTGTGCGCAAGGCCAATTTCTGATTAAATATTTGGGAATACAGATTCATTATCGATGTCTAACTAATGCGGAGTGAAAACATGTAGAGAAGCGCTTAGAGAAATGGTGGAGCGGTTAGAAACACAAGTTGCTCTCTGTTGAAGGACGACTGGTCTTGATCAACTCTATCATCATAAATATGGTTCCCTATATGCTTTTTTTCCAACTCCCAAAATGATCTTGTTGATTATTTCAAATCCAAATTCTTTTGGCAAGGCACAGTGAAAAGAAAAGGTACAAATAGGCCAAATAAAAGTGTGGTTTGTAGACCGAAAGACCAAGGTGGACTTGACATTCATCCCCTATGGGTCAAGAATGATGACTTACTAAGTAAATGGTTGTTCAAACTACTTGTTGAGGATGAAGTTTGACAAACCCTGCTACGCGGTAAGTATGTAGGGAAAAATGACGTGTCCCGGGCCTATTGAAAACCCGGTGACTCGCACTTTTGGGTTGGTTTAATGACGACGAAGAAACATATTTTTTGCTTTAGATTCTTCGTAATAAAAGACGAGCCAGAGATTCGTTTCTGCGAGGACAACTGGTTAAGCAATGCCAGCCTCCGAGATAAATATCCATCTTTGTACCACATTGTGCGTGATAAGAATGATACTCTTGCGCATGTGCTCAATTCATTTCTGCTGAATATTTCTTTCAGGCAGGATTTGATTAGCCCCCCGTCTTATGTCATAGCAAAATATGTTAGGAATCGATTAACCTAACACAAGGATGTGACATTTTTCACTGGAACCTCACTACATCTGTGCCCTTCATAGTCAACTCTATGCACTACGTGCTCACGCATTCAGAGGTCCCAGTGGATAATAACAAGAAAATTTGGATGTCAAAGATTCCACTAAAAGTTAAATCTGTATGTGGTATCTTTGGAGTGAAGTTGTGCTAACTAAAGACAATCTCGCTCGACGCAACTGGCAAGGAAGCAAGAAATGTAACTTTTGCACTCACAACAAGACAACCAACACCTATTTTTCCAATGCAAGTTTGTCCGTTCTACACAGCCAGTCATCCAAATAGTGTCCAATTTGGATCCGCCCACAAGTGTTGTCAATATTTTGATCATTGGTTGGACGAAATTTCAAATAGGTTCAGAACCCTAATAAGAGTGGGAGAATATGCCTTATTATGGGCACTTTGGCTATATAAAATTGATTTGATTTTCGTAGGCAACAACACATGTCCTTTGCGGTTTATTTTCTGTTTTACACACTCGTTTCATACATGGTCTACGCTACACTGGACGGAGCATCAACCATTGTTCAAGGCGGTGTATGCGGTTGGAACGGGTGGCCAAGGAGGTCTTTACCCAACATGAGTGGTAGCATCTATGATGGCGCTAGAACTCCCGATGAAAACTATTGCTGCCATGAACAAAATCTGCAGAGGGTTCTTGTGGTGTAGGCGAGCGGAAGCCAATGGAGGCAACTGTGCCATTGCTTGGGACATGGTTTGCTCACCCAAGTGGGCTGATGGACTGGGACTGCCGAATCTATGGTGGATGAACGTGGCCATGCAGGCTCGTTGGCCATGGCTACAGAGAACGGATGAGACGAGACCATGGAGCGAATTTCGAATACCGGTCGCAGAGGAGGCAAGGCTTCTATGCCAGGAAGCTATGAGGAGTACCGCGCAGTCAGGCCGCACAACGCTCTTTTGGGAGGATCAGTGGTTGGATGGCAGGAGAGTGCAGGAGGTGGCACCGCGTGTGTACGACTTGGTCCCACCGAGAATACGAAAGATGAGGTTGGTTGGCTCGGCCGTGGAGAGCGGATCCTGGGCGATGGATTTCACCCCAAACTTGGGCATGGATACTTTGCATGAATTCCTCACACTTTGCGAGATGGTTAGCACTTGGGAACCAGCTGAAGACGACGTGCCTGACGTGATTAAGTGGTCGTGGGAGGAAAACGGCCAGTTCTCGGTGAAATCAGCGTATGCGGCAGCATTCTGGGGAAGAGAGGTAATCCCAACGGCCGACTTGACATGGAAGTCGCACGCTCCCTTGCAATGTAGGTTCTTTATTTGGTTCGCCATGAAAGACCGATGCTGGACCTCGGATCGTCTTGAACGACGAGGCATGCCGCATCAAGCCACATGCCCTTTCTGCGATCAGGAGGACGAAACGATCAACCATCTCATGCTCACATGTGTGTTCACTAGAACAATCTGGGCGGCCATTTGTGCAGCGCTGGACTCTCCGGCTTGGATCCCAACTGGATAGGATTCGCTGGTACAATGGGCCATTGACAAGCGTGGATCGGATGAGACGAGTACAAAGGATCTACGAACCACCTTCGCTCTTGTGTGGTGGGAGTTGTGGAAGCATCGGAATGCAATAGTGTTTGATGGTGCGCGACCGTCGGTCTTCCAGTTGCTAAACAAGATTCGTAGCGAGGGCTTAGTTTGGGTATCGGCTGGGCTACTAAAAGGGCATGTAACTCCCTTCTTCCGTATGGTAGATAGGTGGGTGAGTGGTGAAGACTAGTTTGTACCGGTAACAATGTAAACTTTGGTGGAGGCACTCTTTGCCTTATCTTTTTTAATATATGATATGCACACTCGTGCATATTCGAGAAAAAAAATGAGTGGTAGCATAATCTCCAAATTGGTCCACCACCTCCTTCAACATAAGCATAGTATCCGTTCTATATGACTATACTACTGATCAGTGGCGGAGCTTGCACAAAATGGTTGGACGGGCCAGGCTGTTAAGATTGCTACTAGTTGGTATTTTGTGACTCATGGACTGGCTATAATAAGAGGATAAGCTCCGGAGCTGGGTGGGCCATGACCCATTTGGCCTTGCCTAAGCTCCGCGAGTGCTGCTGATATGTCGCATTTTTTATCTTCTTTTGTCAATTTGTTAGTGTTTGCATCTTATTTATGCGGTGATGAAGTGTTGTTCATCATGCTTTGTATCCGCTTGATACTACATTTTGCGTTAACAAAAATGCTCTTTATCGAAAAATCAACCGAAACAAAATACTGTAGAGCTTGAGAAGAGATTACGATAGGAAGGGCCGAGGCACAAACCATTCTTCTTGTACGTGCTCGACCGCTTGGCCTTGTAGCTCGCGTGGAAGTAGCATGCAATCTGCAGCATAAATTACAAAACGCGCACTCCAGATTAGTTAGTATGATAAACCAAACCGTGCAGAACCCTGAATCACGGCAGCCAACACGGGCGGGGCGCACCGAGAGGAAGCACTTGGAGGAGGGCACCCAGAGGTTGGAACTGCCTGTATCGAAGATGACGGTGAAGTTCTGCGGCGGCGTTCCGATGCCGATCTCGCCGTGGTACTGAGCGTTGTGGTAGTTCTTCAGTGCCACGACGTGGCCCTTTGCCTCGGCGTTGCCGACGAGGGCGAGGAGTAGCTGGGCGTCGTCAACCGGACGCTTCTTCAGCGCGACGCGGACAAGGCCCTCCGCGGGCGTGGCGAGGAGGGCATGGAGGAGGAGCACGCTGGAGAGGAGGAGGAGGTGGAGCGCGAGGCGGGGGGTTCCCATGGTTGCGCCGCGAGCTGCAAATTACGGAGAGAGAATACCGATGAAGTGAGGCCGGGAAAGAAGCAGACCACTCCGAACACGCGAAGAAGGGATCGCCCGGGGGTCAATTTATGAACTTGATCGGTGTGGCTACATGATCACCCGCACCGTTGGATCCTCCAGTGACGTCTCGTGAGCCGTTGGATTACGACAGGGTGATCACATCCCTGTGGTTTTGGGGTACCGGAATATGTCGCAAATTCTGCGTGATCGATTGAAAAAGTTGGTCCAGGAAGGTACTGGACCACGGTTGTGTTCACGCAACAAAAAGGTTTTGCAGTTTGTACCATTCCCACAAAAAAACAGAATTTTGCTTGTGCGTGCAGTGGTACTCTCACAAAGCACGACCAGAAACTCTCGTGTCATGGTTGCAAAAGGGGAAAGTTCCAACACCAAAAATCTTCCTCTTGGTGACATTCATCGGATTCTTGCGGACTCCCGCGCCACACCACGTCCAGATGGACATCGGAGAAATGATTTAATTGTTTCTTTGGAGACCAGACAAGTGTGTACTTCACTTGATCATGCCTTCTGTTTGTGGTCACCCTTTTCCACGTCGATCTAAGTTGGGGATGACATAACCGTGTGAGCTCACCAATTTCGTGTTGCTGCATGCATACTTTGAGGATGCATACAAAGACTACCGTTTTGTTAATAGTTTGCAAAAAACATCAATTTTGAGTAATCCGCCGCCGGCCCCTCTTCTTCCCACCGCAGCCGTTGCCCTCCTGCTGCCGCTGCCTCTCTCCCTCCCCACGCCGACGCCGCACATTACCGCCACCGCGGCCGCCGTTCCCTCTTCTTCTCACCACAGCCGATGCCCCCCTGTCTGTTAGAGAACGTAGCATGCAATTTCAAAAAATTTCCTAGGATCACGCAAGATCGTCTATCTAGGAGATGCATAGCAACGAGAAGGAGAGAGTGTCTCCACGTACCCTCGTAGACCGAAAGCGGAAGCGTAAGGTTAACACGGTTGGTGTAGTCGAACATCTTCACGATCCAACCGATCTAGTACCGAACGTACGGCACCTCCGAGTTCAGCACACGTTTAGCTCGATGACGTCCCTCGACTCTTGATCCAGCAGAGGGTCGAGGGAGAGTTTCGTCAGCACGACGGCATGGGGACGATGATGGTGATGTGATCAGCGCAGGGCTTCGCCTAAGCACTACGACGCTATGACCGGAGGAGTAAACTGTGGAGGGGGGCGCCGTACACGGCTAAGAGAACAACTGTTGTGCTTTGGGGTGCCCTCCTTCCCCCGTATGTAAAGGAGGGGAGGAGGCGTACGGCCTAGAGGGGGCGCGCCAAGGGGGGAGTCCTACTAGGACTCCACTCCTAGTAGGATTCGCCCCCTCCCTCTTTTCCTTTCTCGTCGGAGGGAAAAGGGAAGGAGAGGGAGAGAAAGAGGAAAAGAGGAAAGGGGGCCGCGCCCCCTCCCCCTTGTCCAATTCGGACTCCCCTGGGGGTGGGGGGCGCCACCCTGCGGGTTCCCCTCTCTTTGTCCCCTATGGCCCATGAAGGCCCATTACTTTGCCGGGGGTTCCGGTAACCCCTCGGTACTCCGATAAATATCTGAAACATCCCGAAACCATTCCGGTGTCCGAATACTATCGTCCAATATATCAATCTTTATCTCTCGACCATTTCGAGACTCCTCGTCATGTCTGTGATCTCATCCGGGACTCCAAACAATCTTCGGTCACCAAAACACATAACTCATAATACAAATCATCATCGAACGTTAAGCGTGCGGACCCTACGGGTTCGAGAACTATGTAGACATGACCGAGACATATCTCCGATCAATAACCAATAGCGGAACCTGGGTGCTCATATTGGTTCCTACATATTCTACGAAGATCTTTATCGCTCAAACCGTAATGACAACATACGTCATTCCCTTTGTCATCGGTATGTTATTTTCCCGAGATTCGATCGTCGGTATCATCGTACCTAGTTCAATCTCGTTACCGGCACGTCTCTTTACTCGTTCCGTTATGCATCATCCTATAACTAACTCATTAGTCACATTTCTTGCAAGGCTTATAGTGATGTGCATTACCGGGAGGGCCCAGAGATACCTCTTCGATACTCGGAGTGACAAATCCTAATCTTGATCTATGCCAACCCAACAAACACCTTCAGAGACACCTGTAGAGCATCTTTATAATCACCCAGTTACCTTGTGATGTTTGATAGCACACAAGGTGTTCCTTCAGTATTCGGGAGTTGGATAATCTTATAGTTAGAGGAATATGTACAAGTCATGAAGAAAGCAATAGCAATAAAACTTAACGATCATTATGCTAAGCTAACGGATGGGTCTTGTCCATCACATCATTCTCCTAATGATGTGATCCAGTTCATCAAATGACAACACATGTCTATGGTTAGGAAACTTAACCACCTCTGATTAACGAGCTAGTCAAGTAGAGGTATACTAGGGACACTTTGTTTTGTCTATGCATTCACACATGTATCAAGTTTCCGGTTAATACAATTCTAGCATGAATAATAAACATTTATCATGATATAAGGAAATATAAAGAACAACTTTATTATTGCCTCTAGGGCATATTTCCTTCAGTCTCCCACTTGCACTAGAGTCAATAATCTAGATTACATAGTAATGATTCTAACACCCATGGAGTCTTAGTGCTGATCATGTTTTGCTCGTGGAAGAGGCTTAGTCAATGGGTCTGCAACATTCAGATCCGTATGTATTTTGCAAATCTCTATGTCTCCCTCCTTGACTTGATTGCGGATGGAGTTTAAGCGTCTCTTGATGTGTTTGGTTCTCTTGTGAAATCTAGATTCCTTCTCTAAGGCAATTACTCTAGTATTGTCACAAAAGATTTTCATTGGACCCGATGCACTAGGTATTACACCTAGATTAGATATGAACTCCTTCATCCAGACTCCTTCATTTGCTGCTTCCGAAGCAGCTATATACTCCGCTTCACACGTAGATCCCGCCACGACGCTCTACTTGGAACTACACCAACTGATAGCTCCACCATTCAATATAAATACGTATCCAGTTTGTGACTTAGAGTCATCCGGATCAGTGTCAAAGCTTGCATTGACGTAACCATTTACGACAAGCTCTTTGTCACCTCCATAAACGAGAAACATATCCTTAGTCCTTTTCCGGTATTTTAGGATGTTCTTGACCGCCGTCCAGTGATCTACTCCTAGATTACTTTGGTACCTCCCTGCTAAACTTATAGCAAGGTACACATCAGGTCTAGTACATAGCATTGCATACATGATAGAACCTATGGTTGAGGCATAGGGAATGACTTTGATTTTCTCCCTATCTTTTGCAGTGGTCGGGTATTGAGTCTGACTCAACTTCACACCTTGTAACACAGACAAGAACCCTTTCTTTGACTGATCCATTTTGAACTTCTTCAAAACTTTATCAAGGTATGTGCTTTGTGAAAGTCCAATTAAGCATCTTGATCTATCTCTATAGATCTTGATGCCCAATATATAAGCAGCTTCGCCGAGGTCTTTCATTGAAAAATTCTTATTCAAGTATCCTTTTATGCTATCCAGAAATTCTGCATTATTTCCAATCAACAATATGTCATCCACATATAATATTAGAAATGCTACAGAGCTCCCCCTCACTTTCTTGTAAATACATGTTTTTCCAAAAGTCTGTATAAAACCATATGGTTTGATCACACTATCAAAGCGTATATTCCAACTCCGAGAGGCTTGCACCAGTCCATAAATGGATCGTTGGAGCTTGCACAATTTGTTAGCACCTTTAGGATACAAAACCTTCTTGTTGCATCATATACAACTCTTCTTTAAGAAATCCATTAAGGAATGCAGTTTTGACATCCATTTGCCAAATTTCATAATCATAAAATGTGGCAATTGATAACATGATTCAGACAGACTTAAGCATCGCTACATGTGAGAAAGTGTCATCGTAGTCATTTCCTTGAACTTGTCGAAAATCTTTCGCAACAAGTCGAGCTTTCTAGACAATAAAATTACCGTCAGCGTCAGTGTTCTTCTTGAAGATCCATTTATTCTCTATGGCTTGCCGATCATCGGGAAAGTCAACCAAAGTCCATACTTTCTTCTCATACATGGATCCCATCTTAGATTTCATGGCCTCAAGTCATTTCGCGGAATCTGGGCTCACCATCGCTTCCTTATAGTTCGTAGGTTCATCATGGTCTAGTAACATGACTTCTAGAACAGGATTACCGTACCACTCTGGTGCGGACCGTACTCTGGTTGACCTATGGGGTTTGGTAGTAACTTGATCTAAAGTTTCATGATCATCATCATTAACTTCCTCGCTAATTGGTGTAGGCATCACTGGAACTGATTTCTGTGATGAATCATTTTCCAATTCGAGAGAAAGTATAATACCTCATCAAGTTCTACTTTCCTCCCACTCACTTCTTTCGAGAGAAACTCCTTCTCTAGAAAGGATCCATTCTTAGCAACAAATGTCTTGCCTTCGGATCTATAATAAGAGGTGTACCCAACAATTTCTTTTGGGTATCCTATGAAGACGCACTTCTCTGATTTGGGTTTGAGCTTATCAGGTTGAAGCTCTTTCACATAAGCATCGCAACCCCAAAATTTAAGAAATGACAGCTTAGGTTTCTTGCCAAACCATAGTTCATATGGTGTCATCTTAATGGATTTAGATGGTGCCCTATTTAACGTGAATGAAGCCGTCTCTAAAGCATAACCCCAAAACGATAGTGGTAAATCAGTACGAGACATCATAGATCGCACCATATCTAATAAAGTACGGTTACGACGTTCGGACACACGATTACGCTGTGGTGTTCCAGGTGGCGTGAGTTACGGAACTATTCCACATTGTTTCAAATGAAGACCAAACTCGTAACTCAAATATTCACCTCCACGATCAGATCGTAAAAACTTTATTTCCTTGTTACGATGATTTTCCACTTCACTCTGAAATTCTTTGAACTTTTCAAATATTTCAGACTTATGTTTCATTAAGTAGATTGATGACCCACAAGTACAAGGGATCAATTGTAGCTCTTTTTGATAAGTAAGAGTGTCGAACCCAACGAGGAGCAGAAGGAAATGACAAGTAGTTTTCAGTAAGGTAATGTCTGCAAGTGCTGAAATTGTAAGTAGCGAGTAGTTTGATAGCAAGGTAACTTGTAACGAGCAAGTAACGATAATTGTAACAAGTATGCAGCAAGGTAGCCCAATCCTTTTGATGCAAAGGACAGGCCAAAACGGTCTCTTATAGTAATCAAAGTGTTCTCGAGGGTACACGGGAATTTCATCTAGTCACTTTCATCATGTTGGTTTGATTTGCGTTCGCTACTTTGATAATTTGATATGTGGGTGGACCGGTGCTTAGGTGATGTTCTTACTTGAACAAACATCCTACTTATGATTAACCCTCCCACAAGCATCCGCAACTACGAGAAAAGTATTAAGAATAAATTCTAACCATAGCATTAAACTCTAGGATCCAATCGGTCCCTTACGGAATAGTGCATAAACTGGGGTTTAAGTTTCTGTCACTCTCGCAACCCACCATCTATTTACTACTCCAAAATGCATTCCCTTAGGCCCAAATATGGTGAAGTGTCATGTAGTCGACGTTCACATGACACCACTAAGGGAATCACAACATACATACCATCAAAATATCGAACACATATCAAATTCACATGATTACTTGCAACATGATTTATCCCGTGACCTCAAGAACAAAGGTAACTGTCGTGGTACTATGACTGACAGTAGAAAGGGGGGTAGGTATGAGGAGGCAAGATCTCAGCTATGGTGAAGTCGTACACACAAGATTTACGAGTTCAGGCCCTTCGCGGTGGAAGTAAAAGCCCTACATCTCGGTGCCTGGAGGCGGTCGATTGGATTATATGCGTGTGGTGTTACAGGGGGTGTGAACCCTTGTGCCAAAGGAGGGGGTGGCTCATATAGAGTGCGCCAGGACCCCAGCCATCCTCCATTACAAGGGGTTCAATGTACATAAAGACGGGGCATTACTGATAATGCCAACCATAAGTGCTATTAATGATCTTAAAGACTACGGAGTGAACGCCTGACCGTTGCAGTGCTGAGTGGCTCCTGGTCTTCAGTAGGTCGAGTGGTTTCTTCTATAGTCAAGTGACATCAGGAAGGAGGGGTTCCCGAGTGATATGATTGGTCAAGTGGATTGCACTCGACACCTTTGACTAGGGATTCCTTGTTGTCTCTTGGACTTATTTGCTTCTAGGGTAGTGACCTTGGGTAGGGCGTATAGGTCAAGCCTATGACCCTACCCTAGGTCTGTATCCTCATTAGTATCCCCCGAATGGATTAAGGTCCGAGTGGAAAGTAGGTTGAAGTTGATCTTGCTCCGAGCCTTGCGTCTCACGAGTGTTTTACGCAGGACGGAAGACTCACGTTGGAACTTCAGCTTCGATTCAGTCGCCTTGATCGATTCAAAAAGTTATCAAGTGAATTTGTATGTCGAGTGTTGTTTTGCGGCGCAGAAACTTTGGCGCGATTGATTGTAGTGTATCCCGGATTTCACGGGATTCGAAATTTTGGGGAAGCGCGCGGGACAGAGCATGCCGAAGTAAGCGGGGTGGATAAACAGGAGCGCCTCAATCTTCGCGCCACCTTTTTTGCCACGTACGTCGCACGTGACTGTTGCGGGATTTGGCAGGATCGCCTGGACCCACACGTCAGTCACTCAGAAGCGGCCTTTTATAAGGCGACGAAGCCGAGGCGCCTGCACTGTGCACGTCTGTTTTCTCACTCTTCCTCTGCTTCTCCATTTCATCCGGCTCCTCCGCTCTTGACTCTGCCGCTCCGCCACCATGGTCAAGGACAAGACGGCGGCGCTGGAACGCGCGAAGAAGGTGACGGGTGTGGCGAAAGGCAAGAAGCAGAATCGCGGGTCGTCGCCGCGCTCAGCGCTGCCGCCAGGTTGGATCCAAGGCGATTGGATCCGGTCTTCGCTCCGGAAGGAAGATCTGGACGAGCTGGTGGATTCCGGGCTGATCACCAAGGGTGCAGCGAGGCTGCCGGAGGGGGAGACGGAGCCGCAACCTCGACCGGGTGAGTGTGTACTACTTGCCACCCATGTCAACTGGGGCTTCTCGCTTCCTCCGCACCTCTTCTTCCGGGGCTTCTTGAACTTCTTCGGTGCCCAACTCCATCACTTTTCTCCCAATACCATCACATACCTTGCTGCATTCATGTCTATGTGCGAGAATTTTTTGGGGGGTGTCGACCGCACTGGGGTCTTTTCAAGCATATCTTCACCATCCATTCTCAGTCGGTGAAGAAAGCAAATACGAGTGATGAGAAAACACATGTCATTCAGATGTGTGGGGGTTTGGGTATCCAGAAGAGGCAGAGGAGCTCCTTCCCTTCCATGACACTTCCTGAATTGGTTAGGGGATGGCAGTTGACCTGGTTCTACTGCTAGGACCTCGCAACTCCTGGTCAGTTGACCGGATTTCCCCACTTCACCGTTGATCGTGTTCAGACTCCTTCCTCGCTGAAAGTGACTGTTGCTGAGAGCGTGGAGACGAACATGCTAGTTGAGAGGGTGGTCCAACTGATCAATCAGGGCATCACCAGCATGGATCTGCTGGAAGTATTCCTCAGTCGATGCATCCATTTCTCCAGGCCGGGACCATCCGTGTGGATGTACTGGGGCCGACGACTCGCTCGGGTCCACCTGAGGAAGTGCCCAAGACGGTGGCCATGTGGTTGAAGAGCATTACAGCAACAAGGACAACCCCAGAGGAGCCAGAGCGTCGACCCCTTCAGGATAGCAATCTGCGGATAATGTGTGTCTTCCGTCGCCGACTGTTTTTGGGTATATATTCCGACTATTTTTGAACCCGACTGACTTTTACTCGACTTCTTGTCTTGTAGGTTTTCACCGAGATGTACTCGATGCCCAATGGTGAACAAGTTCTGGAGCAGGGCCAAGAGGGAGAGAACAGCGCGGAGGAGAGCGGCGAATGGGAATCTTCGGATGGAGAAGACAAGGAGGCAAGCAAGGAGTCGGACGATGAAGAAGCGGTCGACTCGCCGCCACACTCAGAACATCGATCCAAGCAACATCATGACCCAGCGGGCGGGCGCGGTAAGAACGTGGCCCCAAGCACCCAAACGCAGAAGCACACTCGGACGTCGACTCCGGAGCCAACAGAGAAATTCGCCAAGCAGCCCAAGGTTGCTCCTCCAAAAGCTCGGAAGACTCTGCCGAGGATCAAGATGGACGTCCCTGTCGCCTCAGGGTGAGCATCTTTCTTGTGTTTATCTTTGCCGACTGATTCTTTTGTTCTGACCGAATGGCTCGTGTACCTTTCTAGCCCAACCTCTGCCGCGACTGACATGGATATCGACAAGGCCCCAGGAGATGAGGAAACCGATGACGCGGCTACCTCCCGAGCTGGTAAGTCCGCTCGACCAAAACTTATTTTGTCGATTGAGTTGTCGATCAGTTGAATCTCTGATGTTCTCCTTTTGCTGCAGCTCCACGAGACATCGTCGTGCTTCCTGATGATGATGAAGAAGAATAAGTTCCTCTGAAGGAGAGGAGGAGGAGAGGCAAGGGCTCGAGCGGGAGAGGGCTTGAAGTTCAAGTCCCTGAGTCGACGCCGGTGCTTGAGGCGGTGGTCGAGCGATCCGGAGATCTGGTTCAGACCAACGTCACATTCGCTGACCCGCTGATGACTAATCGTCCGTCAGGGTCAACTGCTCTGGCTCTTGCTGCTCCAGTGCAACTCCACGCATTTTGACCAAGTGGCTGCTTCGGCCGCCTTGGCGCCATCACTCTTTGCTGTATACCAAACTCCAGATGGCTCGCCTAGTGCCGCCAGGGAGGCTCTTCGCCAGGTGAATCTTGTTATGGAGCAGGTGAAGGTGATGCACAAGGCCAATCTGGTGGTCTATAATGCCAGCACCACTCTGCAGACCAATGTTAAGGTCAGTTATCTCCCGACTGAACTTTTGAATCATGAAAAACTGCCACTGTAGCTTCGCTGCCCATATGTGCATCTAGTATCATGGGTCTATGTTTCATATCCAACCACCCACTGGGGTGTGCCTGCTTTTGAGTTTTAATAGGTCTTCTGCTCCATTCGACTCATGCTTAGTCGAGTGTTTTGTCCAAACCAGTGGGGGCACGCAGAGTGCACCCACTGGGTGTTGTCCCTGAGACCACGGTCGACTGCTGGCAGTCGGCTGGGGTATGAGAACCTACTTTTTTTGACTCACGCTGGGCAGACCATGCTGAGTGTTGATCCAAACCAGTGGGCGCACGCTAAGTGCACCCATTGGGTGTAGTCCCCGAGACTACTGTTGAATGTTTGATTCGGCAGTAGTCTTAGAGTAACTTTCATTGTGATTGTATTTTGTTTCTGCCGACTGATATCTCTCTCTCGCTGATTGCAGAGGTCTTGTGATCTTGGGGCTCAACTTTCTGAGTTGAACAAGAACAAATTAGCCTCAATCTTGATCTTGAACTGGCAAAGAAGAACCTCAAGACTGCTCAGGAAGAAACAACCATCAGGGGAGGTAACCAATCATCACCTGACCACCTTGTGACCCGCCTTTCTCCGTGTTTTTTCTTTCAGTCTCTTTGAACCGAGTGACTTCACACGAACAGATGTGCGTAGTGAAAACCGTCAACTTCAAGCTTGTCTGAAGAGTGTTGTTTCTTTAGAGAAAATGAAGGAGGCTCTGGAGAAGAAGGATCTGGATCTTGCTGCTGCTCAGAAGGAGGCGCGAGAGAAGACAATGCTTGCGGACAAGAAATTGGCTTCGGTCGGCAATTTGGAAGAGTAGAATTCGAAGCTGAAGACCGTCATCTCTGAGGCCAATCGGGAGGTTGAGCAACTTTAGAAGGACAAGGAGAACCTGACCAATGAAGTCGGAAGCCTCAAAGCCAAGACGGGCGAGCTGGAGTCCTATCTGGGACAACATGCTGCAAAACTTGTCTTGAAGCTTGAAGGTATCATCATTCGACTGACTAGTTGCTGTCGATTAGAACGTTTTGTTATACTACCGACTCACCATTTTTTCTGATTGTGCAGAACTTTGCCAGGACTTTGAGGCTGAGACTGGGCGGGTCAAGACGGGTCTCGACCCCATCAATTGCCCTGTAAAAGATGATGTTGCGATGAACTTGCTGCGGTTGGAGTCATGCATGGATAGTGTTGGCTCGACTGAAGGCGGCGATGACTCGGGTTGATGCAGAACTCTGGCCTCAGGCGGAACTTTCACAGGATCTCAAGTCACTAATGACTCAACTGAATCAGATCCCTGGTTGAGTGCAGGAATGGAATAATCATCTGCTCACTGTGACGCTGATGTTGCCCTGTCATTGGTCCGAGTGCACTGCAAAGACGCCAAAGAAGACAAGTTGGCGGCCCTCAAGGTTGTGAATACTAAGAAGCACACCTTCCAGTCCTTCATAGACACCTTCCTTGAGGCTGCCACTCGCATTGCAGACAGCATTGACCTTGACAGTTTCTGTGATCCAGCCAGCCCTTCTCCTGACAAGTGACCGAAAGACATTATGGTCCACCTTTATTTGCCTCGGAATGCCGAGTGATTTTGTAATCGATGAAACTCTTTCAGGCCTGACACCTGAGCACTTTTAATCAGTGGTCTGGAACCCCTGGATTTATCTGAACTTGGTTTATCTCTGAATATGCTGTGTTTGTCTTCGAGTGGAACTTGTTCGCCACTCGGAATGGTTCTTGTACCTTTGATGCAGCTCTGAGGAAGAGGTCGTAGTCGACCAGTACCTCGTCGTCCTTGCAGATCGAGTTGGATGAGCCCTTGGCAGCATTGATCAGCTCATCAGCAAGGTACTCAGCAATGGTCTTGACGTTCCTGAAAGCGGTTCGGCTTGGCAACACGCTCAATCTCGTCCTTCTTCTTGATGGAGCCGGAGCCGGATGCGTCGACCTATACCTTGTCGTCCTTGCGGATCAAGTTGGATGAGCCCTTGGCAGCATTGATCAGCTCATCAGCAAGGTACTCAGCAATGATCTTGACGTTCCTAAAAGCGGTTCAGCTTGGCAACACGCTCAATCTCGTCCTTCTTCTTGATGGAGCTGGAGCCAGATGCAGTCGACCTGCACCTCGTCGTCCTTGCGGATCGGGATGGAGCGTATGGCTAAGTCCCCAAGAGAGAAGATCGGTTCTCATTTGGAATGTATTTTTAAACTTAGGCGAGTGCGGGACTGCGGCTAAGCTCCCGAGTGAGAGGATTTCTCACCACTCGGTAGGATTTTTCAAACTTAGGTGAGTACTGGACTGCAGATAAGCCCCCGAGTGAGAGGATTGCTCACCACTCGGTAGGATTTTTCAAACTTAGGCGAGTACTGGACTGCAGCTAAGCCCCCGACTGAGAGGATTGCTCACCACTCGGTAGGATTTTTCAAACTTAGGTGAGTACTGGACAGCAGCTAAGCCCCCGAGTGAGAGGATTGCTCACCACTCGGTAGGATTTTTCAAACTTAGGCGAGTACTGAACTGCAGATAAGCCCCCGAGTGAGAGGATTGCTCACCATTCGGCAGGATTTTTCAAACTTAGGCGAGTACTGGACTGCAGCTAAGCCCTCGACTGAGAGGATTGCTCACCACTCGGTAGGATTTTTCAAACTTAGGCGAGTACTGGATAGCAGTTAAGCCCCTGAGTGAGAGGATTGCTCACCACTTGGTAGGATTTTTCAAACTTAGGTGAGTACATGACTGTAGCTAAGCCCCCGAGTGGGAGGATTGCTCACCAGTCGGAAGGATTTTTCAAACTTAGGCGAGTACTGGACTGCAGCTAAGCCCCCGAGTGGGAGGATTGCTCACCACTCGGTAGGATTTTTTTCAACTTCCCGAGTGGGAGGATTGCTCCCCACTCGGTAGGATTTTTCAAACTTAGGCGAGTACTGGACTGCAGCTAAGCCCCCGAGTGGGAGATTGCTCACCACTCGGTAGGATTTTTTTTTCAACTTAGGCGAAACATATTCGTAGCTAAGCCCCCGAGTGGGAGGATTGCTCACCACTCGATAGGATTTTTCAAACTTAGGCGAGTACTGGACTATAGCTAAGTCCCCGAGTGGGAGGATTGCTCAACACTTGGTAGGATTTTTTTTTTCAACTTAGGTGAAACAGATTCGCAGCTAAGCCCCCGAGTGGGAGGCTTGCTCACCACTCAGTAGGATTTTTCAAACTTAGGCGAGCAGTGGACTGCAGCTAAGCCCCCGAGTGGGAGGATTGCTCACCACTCGGTAGTATTTTTTTCAACTTAGGCGAAATAGATTCGCAACTAAGCCCCCGAGTGGGAGGCTTACTCACCACTCGGTAGGATTTTTCTTTTCAACTTAAGCAAAACGGATTCGCAGCTAAGGCCCACTGGGGGATTTAGAATATGTAAAAAAGGAACAATAATCATTCAGGAGTCTGTAAAATATTTTATAATCAAACTAGAAGGTATCTCTTATTACATCTTAACAGTCTGAATGCTTAAGTGTAAAAGGGGTGGAGTAGCTCCGCATTCCAAGCGCGTGGCTCGTCTTTATTGTGCTTGACGTTGTAAAGATGGTATGCTCCGTTGTGGAGCACTTTGGTGACAATGAAGGGGCCTTCCCAAGCAGGAGCGAGCTTATGTGGTTTCTGCTGGTCCACCCGAAGAACCAAGTCTCCCTCCTGAAATGCGCGACCCCTCACGTTTCTGGCATGGAATCGACGTAGGTCTTGCTGATAAATGGTCGACCAGATCAAGGACATCTCTCTTTCCTCTTCCAGGAGATCAACTGCATCTTGCCGAGCCTGTTCTGCTTCATCTTCTGAGAAAAGTTCGACTCGGGGTGGATTGTGAAGCAAATCACTTGGGAGTACAACTTCAGCTCCATAGACTAAGAAGAATGGAGTTCGGTCAGTCGACCAATTAGGAGTTGTCCTCAATCCGGAAAGTACTGATGGAAGTTCATCGACCCAGGCGCCTGCTGCATGCTTGAGGTCACGCATCAATCCGTGTTTCAGTCCTTTGAAAATCAATCCATTTGCTCTTTCAGCCTGTCCATTCGACTGAGGATGGGCGACTGAAGCATAGTTGACCCTAGTGCCTTGGGAAGCACAAAAGGTTTTGGACTCGTCAGAATCGAAGTTCGACCCATTATCAGTGATGATGCTATGCGGAACACCATATCTAAAGTTAATTCTTTGACGAAACTAACAGTTGTACTTGCTTCAAGGTTTTTAATGGGCTTGGCTTCAATCCATTTGGTGAACTTGTCGACTGCTACAAGCACATGAGTAAAGCCACTCCTGCCAGTCCTCAGAGGTCCAACCATATCTAATCCCCAGACAGCAAAAGGCCAGACGAGTGAAATAGTCTTCAAAGCTGACGCGGGTTTATGGGACATGTTGGAGTAAAACTAACAGCCTTCACATTTGTCTACTATTTCTTTCGCCATCTCGTTGGCATGTGGCTAGTAATCCGGCTCGGTATGCTTTGGCCACGATGGTCCGAGAGGACGCATGGTGACCACAGGTCCCCGAGTGAATATCATTGAGGATCATTCGGCCTTCTTCTGGCGTGATGCATTTCTGGCTGACTCCAGTTACACTTTCTCTGAACAATTGTCCTCTTATCACAGTAAAGGCTTTGGATCATCGGACGATCTGTCGAGCCTCTTCTTCGTCCTCTGGAAGTTCTTTCCTAAGAATGTATGCAACATATGGCACTGTCCAGTCGGGAGTGACGACCAAAACCTCCATGATCAAGTCGACCACGGCTGGGACTTCGACTTCAGTCGGATCTGTGGCACTCTTAGGTTGTGGGGGCTCTTCAGTGAAAGGATCTTCCTGAACTGAAGGTGAGTGAATATGTTCCAATAACACATTGCTAGGAATGGTCTCTCTCTCTTGGATCTTATCTTTGCCAATTCATCTGCAACTTGATTTTTCAGTCGGGGTATATGGTGAAGCTCCAACCCCTCAAACTTCTTTTCCAACTTTCTTACTGTGTTGCAATAACCAGTCATAGTTGGGCTCCTGACATCCCACTCTTTCATTACTTGATTAACCACCAAATCTGAGTCACGTAGACCATGAGGCAACGGACGCCGAGTGAAATGGCCATACGCAACCCATATAAAAGTGCTTCATATTCAGCTTCATTGTTGGAGGAATCAAAATGAATCTGGAGAACATAGCTGAGCTTGTCCCCACGGGGGGATACCAATACTACCCCAACACCGGAACCATTCAGCATCTTGGAGCCATCGAAGAACATGGTCCAATGCTCCGAGTGAACTTGAGTTGGCAATTGCTGCTCAATCCACTCGGCAAGGAAATTTGCAATTGCTTGGGTCTTGATAGCTTTCTTTGCCTCAAATTTGATATACAATGGAAGGAATTCAATCGCCCATTTTGCCACTCGACCAGTCGCATCTCTGTTGTTCAGAATTTCAGATAATGGTGCATCACTGACGACTGTAATGTAGTGATCAGAGAAATAGTGTGCAACCTTCTTCATGGTCATGTAGATTCCATAAACAAGCTTCTAATAATGCGGATATCTCTGCTTGGATGGGGTCAAAACTTCAGAAAGATAATACACTGGGCGCTGAACTTTATAGGCTTTTCCTTCTTCTTCCCGCTCGACCGTGAGTACTGTACTGACAACTTGTCCAGTGGCTGCAATGTAAAGCAGTAAAGGCTATTTGCTGATTGTGCAGCAAGCACTGGCTGGGTGGAAAGCAAGGCTTTGAGCTCTGCAAATGCTGTGTCAGCTTCATCAGTCCACTCGAATTTATCAGATTTCTTCATTAATCGGTAAAGAGGTAAGGCCTTTTCACCGAGACGAGAAATGAATCGAATCAACCTGTAAGCATCTGAATGTCATGCACACGCACATGGCGTTTCATTCGGAGGATGGCACCGACTTTCTCTAGGTTCGCGTCGATCCCCCGTTCGGAAACGAGGAAACCGAGTAGCTTTCCACCTGGGACTCCGAATGTGCACTTCGATGGATTAAGCTTGATACCATACCTTCTTAGGTTGGCAAAGGTTTCTACGAGGTCAGTCAGCAGGTCGGAAACCTTACGCGACTTGACCACAATGTCATCCATATATGCTTCCACATTCCGACTGATTTGAGTGAGCAGGTACTTCTAAATCATCCTCATGAATGTGGCACCAGCATTTTTGGGGCCAAATGGCTGGTGACATAACAAAAGCACCCGAATGGGGGTGATGAAAGCCGTTTTTATTTCATCGGGGCCATACAGTCAGATCTGATGATACCCGGAATATGCATCCAGAAAAGACAAGCGCTCGCACCCCGCAGTCGAGTCGACAATTTGATCAACGCGGGGGAGAGGAAAATGATCTTTCGGGAAGGCCCGATTGATATGCTTGAAATCGATGCACATACGAAGTGAATCGTCCTTCTTATGGACCGTGAACACATTAGCAAGCCACTCGGAGTGGTAGATCTCCCGGATGAACTCCGCTGCTAGGAGCCGAGCCACTTCCTTGCCAATTGCCTTTCTCTTCTGCACGGCGGACCGTCGAAGATGCTCTTTGACAGGTTTTGCCTTCGGATCAACACACAAACGGTGCTCAGCCAGTCCCTTGGGTACACCCGGCATGTCAGAAGGTTTTCATGCGAAGATGTCCCAGTTCTCATGGAGGAACTGGATGAGTGCTTCTTCCTATTTGCTGTCGAGTGTTGTTGAGATATGAGTCGGTGCAGCATTGGGATCGGTCGGGTGAATATGAATCGGCTTCATTTCTCCAGACGACTGAAATGCAGAATCTATGGCAGGCTTCTTGGCTCGTAACAAATCACTCGGATCTGCATTTTTCTGATACTCTTGTAATTCAACTGCTGCCATTTGTGCATCGGCGATTTTAGAACCCTTTTGGAAGCATTCCTCTGCCTTTTGCCGATTGCCAGTGACTGTGATCACTCCTCTGGGACCAGGCATCTTCAGCTTGAGGTACACGTAACATGGCCGAACCATAAAATGTGCATAGGCAGGCCTACCCAGAATGGCATGATAAGCACTCTGGAAATCCACTACTTCAAATGTCAACTTTTCCTTGCGGTAATTCTTGAAATCACCGAAAACCACGTCAAGGGCGATCTGGCTGAGTGATTCGGCTTTCTTTCCAGGGATAACGCCATGAAAACTCATATTGCTTTTGCTAAGCTTGGACATCGGAATGCCCATCACTTTAAAGGTTTCAGCATAAAGGATATTCAGGCCGCTACCACCATCCATTAGCACTTTGGTCAGTCAAGTGCCTTCAACAATTGGGTCGACCACCAATGCTTGCCTTCCAGGAGTGGCTATGCGCGCCGGGTGACCAGACTGGTCGAATGTGATGGCTATTTGTGACCATTTCAGGTATGTGGTCATCGTTGCTGGGGCAACCATATTCACTTCTCTATTGATAACTTTCAATTGACTTTTGCTCTCAACATCAGCAAAAATCACCAGGGTGGAATTGACCTTAGGATAACCATCGTCTTCCTCTTCATCCTCGTCCTTGTGGGCCTCCTTTTCCTTCTTTGTATGAATGTGTCCAGGGTGGTGTGCTTAGGATAAATCAGATTACCCTCTTCATCCTTCTTTGTATGAATGTGACATGGTAAATCCAAGACATCATTTCCCGCTTGATCTTTTACCTTCTTAGGGGTCCAGGGCCCCTTAGGTTTCCCTTTAAACTTTCCTTGAACTACTGCCGCAATTTCACCAGGCACTGCAGGTTCAGCTTACGTTTCTGCTTCCGATTGGAATTGCCTCCACCGGCGTCCTGGCCGTCTGGTTTACTCTTTCCACTGGGGAGTCGATCCTCTTCTTCTCCGTTAGCATACCTAGTGGCTATTTCCATCATTCGAGTCAGGGACATATCTACAGTCCGACCGAACTTCAGGACCAGCTCTCGATATTTAACGCCTTCCTTGAAGGCACACACCGCTTGGTGCTCAGATACATTTTCCACTGTGTGATGCAAAGTGGTCCACCTCTGAATGTAATCCCTTAGAGTCTCACTCGGCTTTTGCATGCAATGCTGCAATTCTGTTAATCCTGCTGGACGCTTGCAAGTACCCTCAAAAGTCCTGACAAATACTTGGGCAAGCTCCTCCCAACTGAATATACTATCAGGGGCTAACTGAGTCAACCACGCCCTGCCTGACCCTTCCAACATCAGAGGAAGATTCTTCATGGCCACTTCATCATTACCGCCACCAATCTACACAGCCACTCGGTAATCCTCAAGCCAAGTTTCAGGCTTGGACTCTCCAGTGAACTTGCTGATTCCGGTCGCCAACCTGAAGTTGGGAGGAATCACTGCAGCTCAGATGGCTCTGCCGAAACATTCTGACCCGAAGCATGAACTCTGCTGCCAATCAGACGATCTCTGTCAAGGTCCTCCCTGTCCGCTCTGTTCTGGTCGACTAGACCTTGAACGAGAATAGATCTCGCATTAAAGCTTGGCTCTCTTGGGTCGACAGGTACTCTACGCTTGCCACTGTGAAGGCGTCTGTCATTGTATTGCCGAGGCATATATGATCCACTCCTCGAAGGAGGTGTGGGCACTCGACGACGGTCGTCTCGGCCGAGTCGGTGATCATACTGCCCATGGTTCCTGTATTGATCCTGCTGATGCCCACAACCTTCACGCCGCAGGGGCAATCTTGGGCTGTGGGCCGACTGATCTGTATCCACCACCACGGATCTGCTATGAACCCTATTCCGCAACTGAGACACTGCTGTGTTCTGTTCTCCTGCTGCCCGGAGTAAGACCCGGATCTGCATCAAACCTCTGCCAGCCTCCGACTGGGAAGGCTGAATTGACTCTGCTATTCGGGTCGTAGCTGTGAGATTTTGAATCGGAGTGCGGTATACCTTAGGTTGAGGCGAAAAAAGCTGTCGTCGACTGGACTTAGGGATCCGCTCCCAAGCATGCTCGTCGAGTGCGTGCTGAAGGTTCTCTAGTCTAGTGCGCTCAGCCAAATTGGCCAGACGCACCTCTTCCAAGGCCCGAGCCGCAGGGGTTTCCCCAATGATGTGCGTGTGGAGTGCATCCATGTTGCGGCGACGAAGTTCTTCTCTCTGCTGTGAAGAGAGAGGTTCGGGACTGTACTCCTCGTGAACGCGCGACGGATCGCCGCCACCATCACCGCTGTCATCGTGGCGGAAGCCAGGCGGACTTCGTGGTCCGTCGACCATCAAAACTTCAGTCGCAGGGTCGCTGCTATCGCACTCGGATGCGGTCTCGACGGAGCTAGTCGACAGGTCGAACATGCCGTAGAGAGTTTCATCGGGATCGATTGCCACGACTTGATGGGTTGCCAAATGACGAGCCACCGCATGTTTCACCCACCGCTGAAGCCGCGACCGACCGGATCGCTTGCGATGGCAAACAACAGGGAGAGAAGACACAACGGGAGCCGACCGATACTGGGTCGACGGCTGCCGGAGATGGATGCTGCGTACACACGCGTGAAAGTGCATCGCCCCACAGACAGGGAGTGCCTCGATGTCAAGGGGAGCTTCCTGGAGCTAGGCGGAGTCATCGGCGACGAAGACGAGCGCGCCGAGACGTATGTCGCAGCCCTTAGACAATCCACCGCCGGAAACCATGATGATAGGGATCGGAAAAACTGCAACTTCACCAACAAGTCGCTAAGACACCTGCCCCACGGTGGGCGCCAACTGTCGTGGTCCTAAGACTGACAGTAGAAAGGAGGGTAGGTATGAGGAGGCAAGATCTCAGCTATGGTGAAGTCGTACACACAAGATTTACGAGTTTAGGCCCTTCACGATGGAAGTAAAAGCCCTACGTCTCGGTGCCCGGAGGCGGTTGATACGTCTCCAACGTATCTAATTTTCCAAACACTTTTGCCCTTGTTTTGGACTCTAACTTGCATGATTTGAATGAAACTAACCCGGACTGACGCTGTTTTCAGCAGAACTACCATGATGTTGTTTTATGTGTAGAAAAGAAAAGTTCTTGGAATGTCCTGAAAATCCACGAAGGAACTTTTTGGAATTAACAAGAATTTTTGGCGAAAGAATCAAGACCAGGGGGCCCACAGGCTGTCCATGAGACAGGGGGGCGCACCGCCCTAGGGCGCGGCCTCCTATCTTCTGGGCCCCCTGGACCTCCACCGACCTCAACTCCAACTACATATATTCACGTTCAGGGAGAAAAAAATCAGAGAGAAAGTTTCATCGCGTTTTACGACACGGAGCCATCGCCAAGCCCTAATATCTCTCGGGAGGGCTGATCTGGAGTCCGTTCGGGGCTCTGGGGAGGGGGATTCGTCGCCGTCGTCATCATCAACCATCCACCATCACCAATTTCATGATGCTCACCACCGTGCGTGAGTAATTCCATCGTAGGCTTGCTGGACGGTGATGGGTTGGATGAGATTTACCATGTAATTAAGTTAGTTTTGTTAGGGTTTGATCCCTAGTATCCACTATGTTCTGAGATTGATGTTGCTATGACTTTGCTATGCTTAATGCTTGTCACTAGGGCCCGAGTGCCATGATTTCAGATCTGAACCTATTATGTTTTCATGAATATATGTGTGTTCTTGATCCTATCTTGCAAGTCTATAGTCACCTATTATGTGTTATGATCCGACAACCCCGAAGTGACAATAATCGGGATACTTCTCGGTGATGACCGTAGTTTGAGGAGTTCATGTATTCACTATGTGCTAATGCTTTGTTCCGGTTCTCTATTAAAAGGAGGCCTTAATATCCCTTAGTTTCCGCTAGGACCCCGCTGCCACGGTAGGGTAGGACAAAATATGTCATGCAAGTTCTTTTCCATAAGCACATTCTGTGTCACCCTATGTTATAGCTATAAGATGAGGAATCGCATCCGGCATAATTATCCATCACTGATCCATTGCCTACGAGCTTTTCACATATTGTTCTTCGCTTATTTACTTTTCCGTTGCTACTGTTATAACTACTACAAAAAAAACCAAAAACATTTATCTTTACCTTTGCTATCGTTACCTTTATTATCGTACCACTTTTGCTACTAAATACTTTGCTGCAGATACTAAGTTATCCAGGTGTGGTTGAATTGACAACTCAACTGCTAATACTCAAGAATATTCTTTGGCTCCCCTTGTGTCGAATCAATAAATTTGGGTTGAATACTCTACCCTCAAAAGCTGTTGCGATCCCCTATACTTGTGGGTTATCAAGACTAATTTCGGCGCCGTTGTCGGGGAGCATAGCTCTATTCTTCTGAGTCACTTGGGATTTATATCTGTTGATCACTATGAAGAACTTGAAAGACGACCGAACTACTATTTTTCCCTCAACTACGAGGGGAGGTAAGGAACTGCCATCTAGCTCTGCACTAGATTCTCCTTCCGTTATTAGTAGGCTTGCGACACCTAAACCTGCTACTGCTATGAATTCTGATATGTCGCATGTTATTGATGATGCCACTTCTGCTATGCATGATGAAACTACTTATGTGCTTGATACTACTTTGCCATTAGGTGAATTTCTTGATGAACAACTTGCTAGAGTTAGGGGGAATGAAAATATTGAAGATGCTATTATAGATGATAGTGATGATGAAGGTTCTCCCAATGATTATGTATTGCCTATTGTTCCTAAGGGTTATGTTATGAATGAAGAAGCTGCTAGGGAAATCTTTGCTTGCAATGATAGATATGATCTTAAGAAATTATTAGCTAAATGGAAGCAGCAGTCTCTTAATGCTAAAATGAAACCAGATCCTGCTTTTGCTACTTCACCTATTTGTGTTACTGATAAGGATTATGAATTCTCTATTGATCCTGAAATTATTACTTTAGTTGAATCTGGTCCCTTTTATGGCCTTGAATCTGAAACTGTTGTGGCACATCTTACCAAGTTGAATGATATAGCTACCCTGTTTACTAATGATGAGAAGTCTCGCTATTATTATATACTTAAGATATTTCCGTTCTCATTAAAGGATGATGCTAAGACTTGGTATAATTCTCTTGCTCCTGGTTGTGTGCGTAGTCCCCAGGATATGATTTATTACTTCTCTGCTAAATATTTCCCTGCTCATAAGAAACAAGCTGCCTTCCGAGAAAAATATAATTTTGTGCAAACCAAAGAAGAGAGTCTCCCACAAGCTTGGGGGAGGCTTCTCCGGTTACTTAATGCTTTGCCTGATCATCCTCTTAATAAAAATGAAATACTTGATATCTTTTATAATGGACTAACCGATGCTTCCAAGGACTACTTGGATAGTTGTGCTGGTTGTGTTTTGAGGGAAAGAACAGTCGACGAAGCTGAAATATTATTGAATAATATGTTGAATAATGAAAATAATTGGACTCTCCCCGAGCCAATTCCTGAACCAATTGAGCCAACTCCTGAGCCTATTCCTAAACCCACTCTGAAGAAGAGAGGTGTTTTATTTCTCAGTCCTGAAGATATGCAAGAGGCAAAGAAATCAATGAAAGAAAAAGGTATTAAAGCTGAAGATGTTAAGAATTTACCTCCTATTGAAGAAATACATGGTCTTAATTTACCGCGTGAAGAGCCACATTGTCTTGATAACCCGACACAAGTAGTAAAGGTAAATTCTCTCTATAGATATGATAAAGTTGAAATACCCTCTACTAAATTTCATAGCCCATGCTTAGATGAATTTGATGACTTTATGGCTAGACAAGAAAGTTTTAATGCTTATGTTGGTAGAGAGTTAAAGAATAATGCTTTTGAGATAGGGCGCATAGGTGATAATCTGGCTAGAGTTAAAGATGAACTTCACCGCGTTAGCAAATATGCTTCTATGGTTGCTACTCAAGCTGAGCAAGTACTTAAAGCTCAAAATGATTTGCTTGAGGAATTAAATAATAAAAATGACTTTGCTGTTAGAGTGGCTACTAGAACTGGTAGAATGACTCAGGAACCTTTGTATCCTAAAGGCCACCCTAAGAGAATCGAGCAAGATTCTCAGAGAAATAATTTAGAGGCACCTAGTTCTTCTAAAAGAAGAAAAGAAAATGATAGAACTTTGCATGCTTCTTGTGAACCTACTGTAGACACACCTGAGAATCCCAATGATATTTCTATTTCTGATGCTGAAACACAATCAGGTGATGAACATGAACCTAGTGATAATGTCAATGATAATGTTCATGGTGATGCTCAACCTAGCAAAAACAACAATGTTGAGATTGAACCTGCTGTTGATCTTGATAACCCACAATCAAAGAATCAACGTTATGATAAGAGAGATTTTGTTGCTAGGAAGCATGGTAAAGAAAGAGAACCATGGGTTCAGAAACCCATGCCCTTTCCTCCTAAACCATCCAAGTCAAAGGATGATGAGGATTTTGAGCGCTTTGCTGAAATGATTAGACCTATTTTCTTACGTATGCGCTTAACTGATATGCTGAAAGTAAATCCTTATGCTAAGTATATGAAGGATATCATCACAAATAAAAGAAAGATACCGGAAGCTGAAATTTCCACCATGCTTGCTAATTACACTTTTAAGGGTGGAATACCAAAGAAACTTGGAGATCCGAGTGTACCAACTATACCATGCTCCATTAAAAGGAATTATGTTAGAACTGCTTTATGTGATCTTGGAGCCGGTGTTAGTGTTATGCCTCCCTCTTTATATCGTAGACTTGAATTGAATAAGTTGACACCTACTGAAATATCTTTGCAAATGGTTGATAAATCAACTGCTATATCTGTCGGTATTTGTGAGGATGTGCCTGTTGTGGTTGCAAATGTCACTATCTTAATGGACTTTGTTATTCTTGATATTCCCGAGGACGATAGTATGTCTATTATCCTTGGTAGACCTTTTCTTAATACTGCAGGGGCTGTTATTGATTGCAACAAAGGCAATGCCACTTTTCATGTTAATGGTAATGAGCATACGGTACACTTTCCGAGGAAACAATCTCAAGTTCATAGCATCAACTCTATTGGAAAAGTTCCAACTATCATTTTTGGAGGGATTGAATTTCCTCTCCCTACTGTCAAGAAAAAGTATGATATTCTTATTGTTGGGGATTTTCATATCCCCGTTGAGGTAACTTAGTGTTATTCAAAATTTCTCCGGTTCCGTGTTATTCGGAATGAGTTTGTTAACAAGACTTGATCAACCTTGTTAGTGGATTCATTTTGATGATCACGAGATGGATGAAACTAGAAGGCACAACCTTCTGTACCCAATTTTTACTTTCTGTTATTTAGAATAAATAAAGCAAAAATAGTATTATCCGTCTGTTTTCTGAATTATCCGTGCAATAAAAATAGTCCGAAAATAAAAGTGCTCCAAATGCCCTGCAAATTTAGTATGATTTTTTCTGGAATATTTGAGGATTTTAGGCACTGAAAACACTGCAGGAGGGGCAAGCACCAGGCCACGAGAGTGGAGGGCGCCCCCCTATAGGGCGCGCCCCCTGTCTCGTGGGCCCCTGGTGGTCCCCCTCCACTTATGCCAGCACTCACACACTTCATCTTCTACCCCAAAAAATTCCCATCCAGCTCAAGCACGAGTTCTAGCTGGTTCTGCTGCGATTTTCGATATCTTAGCTCAAAGCTCCATTCACAAAACTGCTTTGGGAGATTGTGGCTTGGTATGTGACTCCTCCATTGGTCCAATTAGTTTTTGTTCTAGTGCTTTATTCATTGCAAACTTTTGCTGCATAGGTGACCATGTTCTTGAGCTTGCATGTTAAATTTTTGAGGTCCCAAGCAATTCCAATGCATGATATAGGCTCTAGGCACTTGTAGGAGTAGTTGCTACCAATCTTGTTTAGTTTTATTCACTTTTATTTTGAAGGTACTAAAATTTCAGAAATTTTCAAAAAAAGAATTATGCTTAGAAGAATGTACCAAGGTGGTTCCTCGGCAAAGAAAGGTCCAAGGATTGCTATACGTGAGCAAGATGTTGAATTGCCGAGGGACGCAAAGGTACGGGCTTGTGAGTGCCCATCCGATGATTTTATGGTCGAAGCAGGCTTCAAAGAGGAATTTGACGCGTATGTGCGTAATACCGAGCTGCAGGACTTCTTACAAGATAAGTGTCCTCAATATTATCAATTGACTGATTCCTTTGTGCGAAGGTTCTAATATATCTTTGCACGTAATTCTCCTAGTGTCATGTTTGATATTTATGATACATCTTATACCATGGATTTAGAGGACTTCACAACTGCTTGCAAACTCCCGCAGTGGGGTAATATTAATGATCCTCGCAAATCTGAATTTAGAGATTTTCTTGCTAGTATTACCGTGGGAGAATCTAGGGACATAGCACAAGCTACCATAGGGAGCATTCATTTTCCTGCTATACATTATTTTGCTCTCTTTATTGGTAGATGCATTAACGGTAAGGACGAAGCATGTCACATGTGTGTCCCTGATCTTTGTGTCCTCAAGAGTGCGGTGTCAGGTTATAAAGGTTATAACTTGGGGGCAATAGTTGCACGTAGGTTGCAGAATAATAGTAGAAGGGGGATTTATTTGGAGGAATTTATGCAACCCGTGTTGCTAATTTTCTTAATATAGCCCCACGAGAGGGGGATATGATTATACCTCCTGTTTATTTGGATAAAGAAGCTATGTTCGATCATCATTTTCTTGAGAGGAATGAACAATTCCTCCATTATCGACTAATCTATGACAGACACAATGTCGTTCCTATTACTCTTCCTGCTCCCTACCTTTTTGATTATCAGGCAAAAGGAAGATATGTTGTCACCAGGGAAGAAGCAACTGAATATGAGAGGGGAATGGAGGCAGCTCGCCAACACGTTGCTGCTCAGGAGGCTGTTGCCTCTGCAATCTCAATACAACCCCAGTTTCACTTATGGATATCAGCCAGGCGGTCATTGGTATTAAACCAACTTAGGCCAAAAGCCTAAGCTTGGGGGAGTACGTATTTCTCACCGACTTTACATTCATGTTCACACACTAGTCGTCGGTGCTCATACTCTTTCATTGTATTATCCATGCTAGTTTAAATTTCTTTTTCTAGTTTTCTTCTTGTGTGTTTGATAAACTTTAAGAAAAACCAAAAAAATTAGTTAGTTTAAATTCCATGCTTGTAGTAGAAATTAAAATGAAAACCCCCCAAAAAATCCTAGTTCTTCTTCTTACTTGTTGGGAGCTTTCCCATGTAAATAGTTTTATTTTGTTTTCTTTCCTTTGGGGGTCAAGAAGACCATATTGAAAATGCTTAGTGGCTCTCATATGCATGATTGTTTATTTAACTTAGAGCCCATATTACTTGTCTTCTCTCTTGAGTTGAATGCTTGCAGATTCCAGCTTAGTCCAATGCACCTGCACTCCTATTATTATACACATCGTTCGGTCGTGCAAGTGAAAGGCAATAATGACGATATATGATGGACTTATTGGGATGAGAAAAGCTGGTATGAACTCGACCTCTCTTGTTTTTGTAAATATGATGATTCATCGTTCCTGAGTCAGCTATTATGAAGTAAACATATTTGCAATGACATTTAGAGATTATAGTTGCTTGTGCCATGCTTGATTAGCTATGAGTTATAATGGTTTACCTTGCGTGCCAACATGCTATTAGAATGATTATGATGTGACATGATGGGATGGTATCCTCCTTTGAATGAATTGAGTGGCTCGACTTGGCACATGTTCACGCATGTAGTTGAATCAAATCAACATAACCTTCACGATATATATGTTCATGGTGGATTATATCCTACTCATGCTTGTACTCGGTGTAAATTAATTTTAATGCATGTTTATGACTGTTGTCGCTCTCTCGGTTGGTCGCTTCAGTCTTTTGCTAGCCTTCACTGCATACTAAGCGGAATACTGCTTGTGCATCCAAACTCCTTAAACCCCAAAGTTGTTCCATATGAGTCCACTATTTCTTCCTATATGTGGTATTTACCTGCTGTCGGTGTCAAAACCGGCGGATCTCGGGTATGGGGTCCCGATCTGTGCGTCAAGGCTGATGGTAACAGGAAGCAAGGGACACATATGTTTACCCAGGTTTGGGCCCTCTCGATGGAGGTAAAACCCTACTTCCTGCTTGATTAATATTGATGATATGGGTAGTACAAGAGTAGATCTACCACGAGATCATAGAGGCTAAACCCTAAGAGCTAGCCTATGATGGTATGATTGTAATTGTGATCGGCCTTCTAAGGACCAACCTCTCCAGTTTATATAGACACCGGAGAGGGCTGTTTACATGGAGTCGGTTACAAGGAAGGAAACATAATATCCGGATCGCCAAGCTTGCCTTCCACGCCAAGGAGAGTCCCATCCGGACATGGGCCAAAGTCTTGAGTCTTGTATCTTCACGCTTCAATAATTTGGACGTTGTACACAGTCCGGTAGTCCGGATACCCCCTAATCTAGGACTCCCTCAGTAGCCCCTGAACCAGGCTTCAATGACGATGAGTCCGGCACGCAGTATTATCTTCGGCATTGCAAGGCGGGTTCCTTCTCCGAATACTCCAAAGTGGTTATCGAACATGTAGACCGTGTCTGGATCTGCAAGATGATATTCACATGGTATAGATCTGATTTCCTGGCAATCTTCGTGCGTCGTGCCCTTGCATCATGGCTTGGTCCAACACGAATCGACGTTTCTTACCCCACAACGACTCGTGTTACGAGGCGGTTTTATTGGCACGTCCCGTCGAGGCAGAGATCGTGTTCCTCTTATTACGGGATTGTCCATCAATATGAGCATGCGTGACCCCACAACGGCTGTTGGTATAACCCCGTGTGTTTTTAGATAAGCCTCAAACAGTCACACCGGGGACTCTTGATATTCACCTTCTTTATAAAGGGGTCGAGACCTACGCCTCTTTTTCACCTTCATCGCGCCTTCTTGCACCTCGAGTTCTAACACCCAAAACCTAAGCTCCACCCCCCTAGAACCCTCCAATATGTCCGGATCTGACCCTCAAGGCCGGTGGGTGGCCTCCTCGATTGAAGAGAAGGACATTGCAGAGATTAGGGAGGTCGGTTATCTGACCGCCGATATCTAGCACAGGCTTCCTGCTCCAGGGCAGGTCATCCCTATGCCAGAGCCCAATGAGTGTGTCGTTTTTGTCCCGCACTTCCTCCGCGGCCTGGGCTTCACCCTCGATCCCTTTGTGAGGGGGCTCATGTTCTATTATGGGTTGGATTTTCATGACCTGGCTCCAGACGCTATCCTCCATATCTCGTCGTTCATTATCGTGTGTGAGGCTTTTCTCCACGTCACCCCGCACTTCGGCTTATGGCTCAAGACCTTCAATGTGACACCGAAGATGATCGAGGGGCGACATGCGGAGTGCAGAGGTGCCGTAATAAGCAGAAACACCGATGCCCCGTGGCTAGAGGGTTCTTTCCCAGAAGTATCCGATGTATGGCAACGGAGGTGGTTTTATGTCACGGCTCCTAGAGGCACAAAGTGGGTGGCTGCCCCCGAGTTCCGCTCGGGCCCTCCGTCGTAGTTGGCGTCTTGGACAGACGTAGGATAGAATTGGGGGCCCACTGGTGATATACCAGTACTACAGAATCGCATCCGGGAGCTTCTTGCAAGGGACATTAATCTTGTCAGCATAATGCAAGTGATGTTAATCCGGCGGATGTTGCCGTGCCAACGCCGGCCTCTCCGGACGTGTGAGTTCATTCCGGAGGGTCCGCGGACTGTCAAGCACTTCTTCGGCTTGAAGCTCGAAGAGATGTGCAAATTATACTTTGGACAGAAAGTAATGTGTCCGGACACCACAGAGGATGCGGGTCTAAGCTGCAATCGCCTAGACACTTGAGTAAGTAGCGTTGATACTGGACACCCCGTTTTGTATTTGTCATGATTGTTTTATTCTGAAAGTCATCTGCGTCCAGGAATGGCTCAACAAGGCGGAGAGAATCAGTTGTTCGGCGCCACTTCCCGAAGGCTCGCCCGCCCCCACCATGGCCAAGATGCTCGACCGGGTACTCAGCAGAATGCCCTCGGGGAAAGACAAGGGGAGGGATGAAGAATCCAAACCCCACACGCTACGCATCCAAACCAGGGGAATTGTTACCTCCCCCAAGGAGGATAGTCGGGGAGGAGAGGCTAAGGCCTCCTCCCCGCGCGGGAAGAAGAGGGCCGCCTCCGAAGATTTGGAGGCGGAGATGCCCAAATTAGGGAAAAAGACATCCCCAGGGGGCCTTGCCCCGACGGGCACCCACACCGCACCATTCCCTCCAACGGGCCAGCCCTCCACTGAGCTGTAAGTCAATCTACGATCCAAAGGTATTGTGTTTCTCCTAGGTCAATAACCAGGATTCAAATTTTTGCAGTCCGGCCAGCAGCTCCTCTCAACAGGGTTCGTCTTTGGGGGACCTTCCTCCGGAGATGATGGAGAGCGAGACCCCACCCCCTTCTCCGACTCATGAAGCAGGCGACACCGAGGTGTCGTCACGGAGGAGTCCGGATCTGCCGAGGCCGGCAGTCAATTCGTCAGCCGCCCTGCACCCGGAGCACTTGGCTACAATGGGGGGCGATGGGAAGAGTCCGGCGCAGTTCGATGTCCGGCCGGACGTACTGACGGGCTTGCTGGAGCGAGCTGCGCTCTCGGAGGAGCACCACTCATTAATGAGTGTGGTGCTTAAGAAGATTTCATCCGCTACAAGCGGTTTGAATGAAGCATTCACAAGCCTACTCAGAGGCTTTGAGGTATGTAATGCAGAATCCACTATTTCTTTAGTTGTGAGTCACGCGCAAGGTGTGCTCCATATAGATAGTAGCCCTTGAGACTCTGGTTGCCTGCCCTAGGCGGCAAACGGGAGATCATAAACCAATGACAGTGCTGTAAATGTGTGCAGGTACCTGTGGGTCCGAACGCCGGCCAGTCCGTTGAAGTTGCCGAACTAACGAGGCAAATTGGATTGATTGATGCCGATATCACGCTTGTGAATGAGAGGTTGGACAAATCACAAGGTATGTGTCATGCCTTCCCTTGTATAGGGAAAATATGAAGATGGCATGATATTGATGTAGTATGTTTGGATTGCAGATGGTGCTGCTGCCGTAGAGGCCCTGAGAGCGGAACTTGCTCTAGCCAAGGAACAAGCTCGGGTGAGCAATGCGGCTGCCCTAACGGCGTCCGAGGAATTGAGAGTCGAACAGGCTGCTCATCGCCGAAGCGAGGAAAAGATAGCCAAAATGGCTATCGAGTTAAAAAATGCCGCTGACCGGTATGAGCTCCTGAAAAGGGAGCATGAGGATAAATCGGCTGACCTGAGCAAGGCACTTAATGCCACCAAGGAAATACGGACCGGGCTCAGGGGTGCGCGGGAGGAGCTTCAACAGGCCGGTAAAATCGCGGCTGGGGCTCCTATTTGCTGCGGACAAAGTTCTTCGATCCGAAGTACGCTTCCCTAGATGGACGCTGGAGTTTGGCGGACGCCTACGCAGACTTGGCGAAGATTACGTCAGATGCCGTGGAGTTCTTCAAAGATCAAGGTGACAAGGAAGTGGAGAAGCTTTTCTCGCAATTCCATGCTCCCACCTGCCCGCTGCCGTTGAGTGACAAGATGGCTGCTGTAGCAGAGCTTCACAGGTTGTCCGGGCTTACAATGCGATCTGTAATAGACCATCTTTGGCCAAAGGGGCCTAAGCCGGACAGTTACTTTGGTTTGGTGGAACAGTTCCTTGGGGCAGTGCCTCGGATCGATGCCATGAGGAGGTCGGCGTGTATAGAGGGTGCACGGATGGCTCTCGCCCGCGTTAAAGCCTATTGGACGGATATGGATGCCTCTATGATAGAGGCCCAGGATCCGGTGGGGGGCCAATATCCGGCCGAGCACTACTTGGCGCAGGTCACAGAAGGTGCCCGTCTAATAGAATCGCAATGCTCGAAAAATGTCATGTTCGAATGAACAGAATCATTGTAAAAACAATGTTTATTTTGATTATGAGCCTAGATTTATACTATTTGCCTGAGAATATGATTATTTCCCCCGTGCGGCCGTTTATATATATGTATATATAAATATGCAATCCAAAAGTTAGCAGTCGTTGGCTTCAGCCCCCACGCGTACAATACGGGGGTGTTCGCGAAAAAAATATATGCTTAATCACTCTTGATCCAAACATCTTGGTCCGTTAAGGAGGTGATCGCACGACGAACTAGGCAACCGGACTATATAGCTGTAACACTTTCGCTTAGCCGCGGGATTCTAAAGTGGGGCTACTATGTAGCCCCTGGTACCTTCGCGTGCATCCGAATACGGGCGCGTATGTACCTGACCGGGAAATGGCCCTTCGTTAATGCAGAGGAATCCTAAAGATTCCGTGAGTCGCCGAGTGGTCGACCGGTCTCTCGCAGTATCATGATGACGGTTTGCCGCTTTCTCATCGAGGTGCTCATCCGAATAACTGGGGCACAATCGCAGTAGTTCTCCTTTGGCCACCTTAGCCGATAATAACGGAACGTAAGGTGGCAAACCCAGGAGCCGGGCAAACCCAACATTTGACCAAAGACATGATTCGGAGCTGATGCATATAATGCCAAACTCGTGACGCTGAACACTCCCGAAGGTATTTGGACTTTATAACAGATGATGGGCTCAAGAGTGCCCATTCATTATAAACCCTGTGTTTCCAGGCACGTGCGTTAATCTGTCGTGGTGAATTGCCAAAAACGGCAGTGTCCTCTGTGGGTATGAAACCAATGGGATGGTTAAACAAGAAGAGGCAATTGAAAAGGTTTACATAGGGGCTTAATCTAAAAAGAAACCTGTTGAACGGGGCCCTGCTGCACGTCTATGCCTTTGTCTCCGTTGCACCGCATCCTAGAAGGGTATCGCGTGAACGTTGTCTGCAGAAAAGGGAAGCTCATAGAAGAGTGCAACGTAAGTATGAGATGGATAGTAAAAATGTAAGATGCTGGCCTACCAATAAGGTTGCGCTAAGAGTGGGGCTTTATTATTAGCCCCTGGTATCCACTATAGGATTACATATACGGTGCCCTAGTTTGATATGGGCTGCCGGACTCATCTAACCGTGCCCGTGGTCTTAACGACCCGTCATATTTTGTTAGAGGCCGCTTATAGTCCAGCCGCTAGGGCCGTCGCGTATTCCTCTGCGCGAAGAACGCTCTGTTATTCCGCTAACAGTGATGACGCCACGTGGACCGGGCATCTTAAGTGTAAGGTAGCCATAGTGCGGCAATGCGTTGAAGCGGGTGAAGGCCGTTCTCCCAAGCAATGCGTGATAGTTGCTTTCGAAGGGTGCGATTATGAAGAGCAGTTCTTCGCTTCTGGAATTGCCTGGAGAGCCGAATGTTACCTCCAGTATGACGCAGCCCCCGCTGTGGGCTTCAACGCCTGGTATTACCCCTTCAAAGGTGGTGTTGATCTTACTGATCCTGGATGGGTCTATCCCCATCCTGCGGACAGTGTCCTCATATATTAAACTGAGACTGCCGCCGCCGTCCATGAGGACGTGGGTGAGATGGTATCCGTCGATTATTGGGTCAAGCACCAAGGCATTTGATCCTGCGCGCCGAATACTAGTTCGGCCGTCCCAGTGATCGAACAAGACATCCAGTGGTTAGGTGTTGGAACGATGGGATCTATATCGCGCGCGTCTTTATGGATGCGTTCGTGCCTTCCCAAGGATGTGCGAGTCGCGTGGATCATGTTCACTGTTTTAACCTCTGGCGGGAATTTTTTCTGTCCCCCAGTGTTCGGCTGGCGAGGTTCATCCTCGTCTTCGCTTGCTGTTTCCCTTCCCTTGTGTTCGGCGTTTAGTTTGCCGGCCTGCTTGAAGACCCAGCACTCTCTGTGGATGTGGTTCGGAGGTGTGTCCGGGGTGCCATGAATTTGGCATAGTCTGTCCAGAACTCTGTTCAGACCGGACGGTCCCTCTTTACTGTCTTTAGATTGCTTATTTTGCTGGTTAGGTCGAGAGCCCCTGAATCTGGCAGTAGCTTACATTTTGGGTAGCTCTTTGTGTGGCGATCGTCGCCATATCTTTCTTTAGTGTCTAGCACTTTGTTCCATCGGCGATTGAGCATTTCCTGTGCGGCTTTAAGCCATTGCTTCTGCCTCTTCAGACTTCTCACTGTGGCCATAAGCTTTCTGTAGAGGTTATCTCGTTCCACGCGTTCTTCCGGAATGATGAACGCGTCATCGTCCGGACTGTCTTCTTGTCCTGGGACAGTTTGATGAACTCGTCCCTTTGGACCATTGTCTTCGGGCGTCTGCTCCGAACTGTGTTCGGCATGACCTGGTTCGTCCTGCTCCATCGCTGGTTCCGTATGGTCGTTGTTGCCTTCGGGGTTGACCGGAGTATCGATCCTTCTGGCACTCTTGCTGATATTTTTACTGATGTTGGATTTGGAACGGTGTCTGCGCCATTGCTTTGGTTTTTGCCCAGGGGTTTTATCTTCCGGATTGTCACCGTCGTCTTCCTTGGGCATATCCACCATGTATATGTCATGTGACGAGGCGGAACGGCACCTATAGATTCTCGAGTCTTCCTGCATCGTCGTCCATACCGTCGATGCCTTCGGAGTCGAAGTCAAGCACGTCGGTTAAATCATCAATCGTGGCTATCAAGTGGGTGGTGGGTGGGTAATGAATTTCTTCATCGCCTGCTTCCCACTCGAGCCGGACATAGTTCGGCCCGGAATTCTCTGTCAAAGAGAGAATTTTAAATGAGTTTAGTATCTCGCCAAAGGGCGAGTGCTGAAAGATGTCTGCTGCGGTGAACTCCATTACCGGAGCCCAACCAGGCTCGGCGGACTGGGGGACGCGCGGACTGGAACCTACAACCGAATATGAATCTGGGGGTACGGAGTTACAGGCTCCCTCAGAAGTGAGGCATGTGTTCGGCTCCATCGCCGATGAGGGTACGGCCTGCGGGGCGGGGGTCCAGCCCTCCGTCCTCGGGCAGCGCAACCTGCCCCAGATCTAGATCCGAGGCTTGTGCCGGGGTGATATCCCAAGCATCATCTGACAGCAGGTCTAAGCCGTGCTCATCGTGACTGTTCGGCGCTCCTGGCGCTGGCCTGAATCCATTGAATATCAAGTCTCTGCGAATATCTGCCGTGTAGTTCAAGTTTCCAAACCTGATCTGGTGGCCGGGGGCATAACTATCGATCTGCTCCAGGTGGCCAAGCGAATTGGCCCGCAGTGCAAATCTGCCGAACGCGAAGATCTGTCCGGGGAGGAAAGACTCACCCTGGACAGCGTCGTTGGTGACGATTGAAGGAGTCATCGAGCCTAACAGCGATGGCACAGAGGAACTCTCAATGAAAGCACCAATGTCGGTGTCAAAACCGGCGGATCTCGGGTAGGGGGTCCCAATCTGTGCATCAAGGCTGATGGTAACAGGAAGCAAGGGACACAGATGTTTACCCAGGTTCGGGCCCTCACAATGGAGGTAAAACCCTACTTCCTGCTTGATTAATATTGATGATATGGGTAGTACAAGAGTAGATCTACACGAGATCGTAGAGGCTAAACCCTAAGAGCTAGCCTATGATGGTATGATTGTAATTGTGATCGGCCTTCTAAGGACCAACCTCTCCGGTTTATATAGACACCGGAGAGGGCTAGGGTTTACATGGAGTCAGTTACAAGGAAGGAAACATAATATCCGGATCGCCAAGCTTGCCTTCCACGCCAAGGAGAGTCCCATCCAGACACGGGCTGAAGTCTTGAGTCTTGTATCTTCACGCTTCAATAGTCCGGACGTTGTACACAGTCCGGCAGTCCAGATACCCCCTAATCCAGGACTCCCTCACCTGCCGTTCCAAGTTAATTTGTATGTGCCAAACTCTAAACCTTCCAATGAAATTCTGTTTTGTATGCTCGAGCAGCTCATGTTACAACTAGGGCTGCCTATATGTTCCATGCTAGGTGGGTTATTCTCAAGAGGAGTGGACTCCGCTCCTCATTCATGAGAAAGGGCCGGTAACCGGGATGCCCAGTCCCATGATCCAAAAAGATCAAAGCAAATCAAAATAATTAAACAAAACTCCCCCAGGGTTGTTGTATGTTGGAGGCACTCGTTGTTTTGAGCAAGCCATGGATTGATGCTTGTTGGTGGTTGGGGGAGTATAAACCTTTACCATTCTGTTTGGGAACTGCCTATAATGCATGTAGTATGGAAGATACAACCATCTCATAGTTGTTGTGTTGACAACGAAAGTATGCCGCCCAAAATGTTATTCAATCTCTATTTTAAAATCGAGCTCTGGCACCTCTACAAATCCCTGCTTCCCTCTGCGAAGGGCCTATCTATTTACTTTTATGTTGAGTCATCACCCTTCTTATTAAAAGCACCCGCTAGAGAGCACACACTCATTTGCATTCATTACTATTGGTTTATATTGGGTATGACTTGACTGGATCTCTTTTACCATGAATTACAATGTTTAGTCAGTCCTTGATCTTTAAAGGTGCTCTGCATTTGTGTTTTGTGGTCCCAGAAAGGGCTAGCGAGATACCATTTTTTTATATCATGTTATGATTATTTTGAGAAAGTGTTGTCATCCGAGTTTTATTATTATGGCTCGCTAGCTGATTATGCTATTGATATGAGTAATTGTGAGAGCTAAGTGTTATTGTGAGTATGGTTAGTTCATAATATTTGCTGAAACTTGAATGCTGGCTTTTCATGTTTACAACAACAAGAGCAAACAGAGTTTGTAAAAGTTTTTGTTTATCACTTTCAGTTTATCAACTGAATTGCTTGAGGACAAGCAAAGGTTTAAGCTTGGGGGAGTTGATATGTCTCCAACGTATCTACTTTTCCAAACACTTTTGCCCTTGTTTTGGACTCTAACTTGCATGATTTGAATGAAACTAACCCGGACTGACGCTGTTTTCAGCAGAACTGCCATGATGTTGTTTTTATGTGTAGAAAAGAAAAGTTCTTGGAATGTCCTGAAAATCCACGGAGGCACTTTTTGGAATTAATAAGAATTTTTGGCGAAAGAATCAAGACCAGGGGGCCCACAGGCTATCCACGAGACAGGGGGGCGCCCCCCTAGGGCGCGGCCTCCTATCTCGTGGGCCCCCTGGACCTCCACCGACCTCAACTCCAACTCCATATATTCACATTTGGGGAGAAAAAAATCAGAGAGAAAGTTTCATCGCGTTTTACGACACGGAGCCGCCGCCAAGCCCTAATCTCTCTCGGGAGGGCTGATTTGGAGTCCGTTCGGGGTTCTGGAGAGGGGGATTCGTCGCCGTCGTCATCATCAACCATCCTCCATCACCAATTTCATGATGCTCACGGCCATGCGTGAGTAATTCCATCGTAGGCTTGCTGGACGGTGATGGGTTGGATGAGATTTACCATGTAATTAAGTTAGTTTTGTTAGGGTTTGATCCCTAGTATCCACTATGTTCTGAGATTGATGTTGCTATGACTTTGCTATGCTTAACGCTTGTCACTAGGGCCCAAGTGCCATGATTTCAGATCTGAACCTATTATGTTTTCATGAATATATGTGTGTTCTTGATCCTATCTTGCAAGTCTATAGTCACCTATTATGTGTTATGATTCGACAACCCCGAAGTGACAATAATCGGGATACTTCTCGGTGATGACCGTAGTTTGGGGAGTTCATGTATTCACTATGTGCTAATATTTTGTTCCGGTTCTCTATTAAAAGGAGACCTTAATATCCCTTAGTTTCCGCTAGGACCCCGCTGCCACGGGAGGGTAGGACAAAAGATGTCATGCAGGTTCTTTTCCATAAGCACGTATGACTATTTATGGAATACATGCCTACATTACATTGATGAATTGGAGCTAGTTCTGTGTCACCCTATGTTATAGCTATAAGATGAGGAATCGCATCCGGCATAATTATCCATCACTGATCCATTGCCTACGAGCTTTTCACATATTGTTCTTCGCTTATTTACTTTTCCATTGCTACTATTACAACTACTACAAAAAAAACCAAAAACATTTATCTTTACCTTTGCTATCGTTACCTTTATTATCATACCACTTTTGTTACTAAATACTTTGCTGCAGATACTAAGTTATCCAGGTGTGGTTGAATTGACAACTCAACTGCTAATACTCAAGAATATTCTTTGGCTCTCCTTCTGTCGAATAAATAAATTTGGGTTGAATACTCTACCCTCGAAAGCTGTTGCGATCCCCTATACTTGTGGGTTATCAGCGGTCGATTAGATTATATGTGTGTGGTGTTACAGGGGGTGCGAACCCTTGTGCCAGAGGAGGGGGTGGCTCATATAGAGTGCGCTAGGACCCCGGCCATCCTCCATTACAAGGGGTTCAATGTACATAAAGACAGGGCGTTACTGATAACACCAGCCATAAGTGCTATTAATGATCTTAAAGACTACGGAGTGAACGCCTGACCGTTGTAGTGCTGAGTGGCTCCTAGTCTTCAGTAGGTCGAGTGGTTTCTTGTATAGTCGAGTGAGATCAGGAAGGAGGGGTTCCCGAGTGATATGATTGGTCGAGTGGATTGCACTCGACACCTTTGACTGGGGATTCCTTGTTGTATCTTGGACTTCTTTGCTTCTAGGGTAGTGACCTTGGGTAGGGTGATAGGTCAGGCCTATGACCCTACCCTAGGTCTGTATCCTCATCAGTAACTACTCACAAACAACAAACATGCTCATGATCAGAGGGGTATTAATATGCATAATGGATCTGAACATATAATCTTCCACCAAATAAGCCATATAGTAATCAACTACAAGATGTAATCAACACTACTAGTCACCCCCTAGCAACAATCTATAGTGTCGGCAACAAGATTGAATACAAGAGATGAACTAGGTTTGAGATGAGATGGTGTTGGTGAAAATGTTGATGGAGATTGCCGTCCCCAAGATGGGAGAGTTGTTGGTGATGATGATGACGATGATTTCCCCCTCTGGGAGGGAAGTCCCCCCGACAGAATCGCTCCGCCGGAGGGCAAAAGTGCTCCTGCCCAAGTTCCGCCTCGAGACGGCGGCGCTCCGTCCTGAAAGTCTTCTCCTCATTTTTTGTAGGTCAAAATGACTTATATACCAAAAGATGGGCACCAGAGCTGGGCCGAGGAGGCCACAACCCACCAGGGCGCGCCTGGGGGGCCTGGCGCACCCAGGTGGGTTGTGCCCACCTGGTGGTCCCCCTCTGGTGTTCATTGGCTCCAATATTTCTTAAATAATCCATAAAAAATCTTCGTCAAGTTTCAACTCATTTGGAGTTTTGCAGAATAGGTGTCCTGACGTAGCTTTTCCAGGTCCAGATTTCCAGCTGTCGGAATTCTCCCTCTTGGTGTGTTCCTTGCAAATTATGAGAGAAAGACATTAGAATTACTCCAAAAAGCAGTATTATGGATAAAAACATTATAAATAATAGTAAGAAAACATGATGCAAAATGGACGTATCAACTCCCCCAATCAAGTCCTGGATTAGGGGGTGTCCGGACAGCCGGACTATCATCGTCCGCCGGACTCCAAGACTACGAAGATACAATATTGAAGACTCCATCCCATGTCCGGATGGGACTTTCCTTGGCGTGGAAGGCAAGCTTGGCGATACGGATATGTAGATCTGCTACCTTTGTAACCGACTCTGTGTAACCCTAGCCTTCTCCGGTGTCTATATAAACCGGAGGGTTTTAGTCCGTAGGACACAACATACATTACAACAATCATACCATAGGCTAGCTTTAGGGTTTAGCCTCCTTGATCTCATGGTAGATCCACTCTTGTACTACCCATATCATCAATATTAATCAAGCAGGACGTAGGGTTTTACCTCCATCAAGAGGGCCCGAACCTGGGTAAAATATCGCGTCCCTCGTCTCCTGTTACCATCTGCCTAGACGCACAGTTCGGGACCCCCTACCCGAGATCCGCCGGTTTTGACACCGACATTGGTGCTTTCATTGAGAGTTCCTCTGTGTCGTCACCGATAGGCTTGATGGCGTCTTCAATCAACAACGCTGTCCGTGGGGAGACTTTTCTCCCCGACAGATCTTCAGATTCGGTGGCTTCAGATCTGGGCTAATTCTCTTGGCCATCCGAGCAGATCGAAAGCTACGCCCTGGCCATCAGGTCAGATTCGGAAGCCTAAACTTCACGGCCGACATCCGCGGAGACTTGATCTTCGACGGGCTCGAGCCACAGCCAAGTGCGCCGCACTGTTACGATGGGCATGATCTAGCTCTGCTGCCGAACAGTGCCTTAGTGGCCGCACAAGAACCCGCTCCGGCCCCTAGACCGCAGCCGACCGCCCAGATCGAGGACCGGTGGTTGGACACCGCCTCGGGGGCTTCAACTTCCACGGCGATGGAGCCGAACACTACCCTTGTCCCTCGCGAAGATTGTGACTCCGAGGTGCCGGACTCCTTGCCGGGCTCCGGACCTCCCGCGCCCCTGCCAATCGAATCGGATTGGGCGCCGGTTATGGAATTCACCGCCGCGGACATCTTCCAACACTCGCCCTTTGGCGACATCCTAAATTCGTTAAAGCATCTCTCGCTATCCGGAGAGTCCTGGCCGGATTATGGCCAGGATGGTTGGGATACGGACGACGAAGAAATTCAGAGCCCACCCACCACCCACTTTGTAGCCACTGTCAACGATCTAACCGACATGCTAGACTACGACTCCGAAGACATCGACGCTATGGACGACGATGCCGGAGACGAACAGGAACCAGCGCCTACAGGGCACTGGAAGACCACCTCGTCATACGACATATACATGGTGGACACCCCAAAAGACGGGACGGCGAAGAAGCAGCGGAGGCGGATTCCTTAAAGAAGCAGCCCAAGCGCCGACGTCAGCGGCGCCGCTCTAAATCCTGCCACAGCAAGAATGGAGATTCTGGCACGGGAGATAATAATACCCCAGAGAGTGCCGAAGACAATCCCCTCCAGCAAGACTCAGCGCAGGAGGATGCAGAAGCAAGCCCTCACGAGAGGGCGGCAGGCGAAGAGGTCGAGGATTATAACTATATGCCTCCCTCCGAAGACGAGGCAAGCCTCAATGACGACAAATTCGTCGTACCCGAGGATCTCGTCGAACAAGAGCGCTTCAAATGCAGGCTTATCGCCACGGCTAATAGCCTAAAGACAAAGCAGCAGCAGCTTCAAGCTGATCAGGACCTACTGGCCAATCGATGGACCGAGGTCCTCGCGGCCGAAGAGTTTAAACTCGAACGCCCCTCCAAAAGCTACCCCAGACGCAAGTTGCTCCCCCGATTAGAGGAGTAAGCATACATACCTTCATCACCAGCGCACGATACGGCTGACCGACCACCCCGTGGTCGTGACAGAGAGGCATCCAGGCCCTCAACCAAAACCGTACTCCGACATCGCTCCAAAAGTACAAAGCCAAGAGGGAACGCGCCGGACTTGCGAGATGTATTGGAGGACAAAGCAAGGCAATCCAGATCCATCTACGGATCATGTGGGCACCCCACGACCCATGACGAATATCGTCGCACCGGATACAATAACTCCGGCCGGGCCGAACACAGCAGACAACGCTCTCTCGAGCTGCGTCGTGATATTGCTCAATATAGAGGCGCCGACACCCGCTTATGCTTCACCGACGAAGTAATGGATCATCAAATCCTCAAGGGTTTAAACCCAGAACATCGAATCCCACGACGGCACAACAGACCCCGCGGTTTGGATTGAAGATTATCTACTTCACATCCATATGGCCCGCGGCGACGATATCCATGCCATCAAGTACCTCCCACTCAAGCTTAAAGGACCAGCTCGGTATTGGCTTAACAGCTTGCCCGCAGAATCAATTGGGTGTTGGGAAGACCTGGAGGCCGCATTCCTCGATAACTTCTAGGGCACGTATGTGCGGCCACCAGACGCCGATGACCTCAGCCACATAATTCAGCAGCCAGACGAATCGGCCAGACAATTCTGGACACGGTTCTTGACAAAGAAAAACCAAATCGTCGACTGTCCGGATGCAGAGGCCCTTGCAGCCTTCAAACATAACATCCGCGACGAGTGGCTAGCCCGCACCGGGACAGAAAAGCCAAATCCATGGCAGCCCTCACATCATTAATGACCCGCTTTTGCGCGGGAGAGGATAGCTGGCTAGCTCGCAGCAACAACCTCCGTAAAAATTCTGGCAGTCCGGATACTAAGGACAACAATGGCAGGTCACGTCGAAACAAAAATAAGCGCCGCATTAACGGCGACGATAAGGAGGATACGGCAGTCAACGCCGGATTCCGAGGCTCTAAACCCGGTCAGCGGAAGAAGCCATTCAAAAGAACCACTCCGGGTCCGTCCAATTTGGACCGAATACTCGACCGCTTATGCCGATACATGGCACCTCGAAAAGTTAGCTAATCACAGCAACAGAGATTGCTGGGTGTTCAAGCGAGCAAGTTAATTGCCGAAAACAATGACAAGGGGCTAAACAGCGACGACGAGGAAGAGACCCGACCGCCGAACAATAGAGGACAGAAGGGTTTCCCCCCACAAGTGCGGACGGTGAACATGATCTACGCAACCCATATACCCAAGAGGGAGCGAAGCGGCGCACTAAGGGACGTCTATGCAATGGAGCCGGTCGCCCCAAAGTTCAATCCATGGTCCTCTTGTCCAATCACTTTCGATCGAAGAGACCATCCGACCAGCATACGCTTATGGCGGATTCGCCGCATTGGTTTTAGACCCAATCGCCGATGGATTTCACCTCACGAGAGTCCCGATGGACGGCGCAAAGCAACTGAACCTGCTTTCGGGATACAAAGGCGCAAGGTGGGCATAGACCCTCAAGGATTAAACCTACAAAGACAACCTTTAAAGGTGTCATACCAGGTGTGGAAGCCTATTATGACAGCTCACCACACCGAAGTGGTCTTCGGATCCCCGATAATTTCCGAGCGAGGAGTTAATCTTCGACATAGTCCGATTTCGCAGCGGCTATCACGCTCGCTTTCGGACGAACCGCGTTTGCAAAGTTCAACGCGGTGCCGCATTATGCATACCTCAAGCTCAAGATGCCAGGCCCTCGGGGAGTCATCACGGTCAACGGAAACACGGAACGCTCCCTCCGAACGGAGGAACATACAGCGGCTCTCGCGGCAGAAGTACAGAGCAGCCTTTTAAGGCAATTGGCGAGTCCGGCCGTTAAGCGGCCAGATACAGCAAAACGCGCCCAAAGCAATACCAATCAAGACCACCTGGCACGATCAGAGCACGTGTAGCAATGCGGTCCTAACCCCCGCCCTCGCATGATTGCAAGAACAACCCTCCGCGTACATCATTACGCTTTTGGAGATACCATGGGCGCAGGGGAAGGGGCACGATCACAATGGACCCAGAGTGCGGCTCGACCACACCAGGGGCTCGCAAGTGTGCCACTCTTTTTTATTTTATTTTTCTTCTTTATATACACAGGACTCCGTTAACCAGAGGCCCTGTCCGGCGGTGAACCTGCCGAACTCACGATGCAACAGCCAGGAAAGGAAGAAGGCTGCGACGAACTTTCAGGTGGTCTTAATTACGAGCATTAAATTCGGTTATATACACAAAGTCCGCAGCTCATCCCTGGAGGGGGACATGTTTAATTAGTCCAAATCCCTTGCTTACCGCACTATTTGTATCAGTCCGCACTCATAGCAGACTTCCTTTAATAAATAATGCAGCACTTTTCGACTGCAATTACGTTACTTTATATATATATATATGTTCATTACATGACATCTTGCACCCGTACATTTTGGTACGGCCGAATACACCAGGGGCTTGCGTTCCCCACATTACGGTGTGATAAGTCCGAACACTTTCACAAGTGCGGCACCCCGAACTTATAACATTATATGAATCGGCTCCGAATCATGTCTTGGGTCAATAGTTGGGTTTGCCCGGCTCCCATGTTTTGGTGCCTTACGTTCCGTTCTGTCGGCTAAGGTGGCACTGGGAGAACCATAGCGATTGCGCCCCGGTTAAGCTGGGCGAGTGCCTCAGTGGAGAAAGCTAAAACTGACTGGCATGATAAGGCGAGAGACCGGTCGCTGTTCGAGAGGTCTTTTCGGGTCCTTAAAGACTCACGCCGCTTCGAGCAAAGTTCCGGATAATGTCCGACGAAGGCGTGGATAGCGCCCCGGATTCGGTCTTCCGAATACCAGGGGCTTCGCCGAAATTTAAAATTATAGAATTCTATGGCTAAGTGAGAGTGTTCAAGCATTATAAGTCCGGTTGCCTTGTTCGTTGTGTTGAGCGCCTCCCTAGATGGACCCAAAAATGGGAACAAGAGTGCTCAAATTTATCCCGAACACCCCAGCACTTTCATGCTCGGGGCTGAAGCCAACGACTTGCCATCTCTCAGATTTTATAGACGGCCGCACAGAAGGTAATATTTTAAATTATAAAAGCGTTGCTTAAAGCGCAAATGAACAAAGTTTCCAGCGCAAAGGATAATACATAGCGAGTTTAATCAAAAATTACATCTCAAGGGCACTCATCCGCAATATCGCGGGCTCCCTTCAGGATAGTTTTATAATACATTTCGGGCATGCGATATTCCTTGCCCGGTGGCGGCGGGTCAGTGAGAAGTTTCTCCGCATCCAGCCTGCCCCAATGCACCTTTGTGCGGGCAAGAGCCTGACGAGCACCTTCAATACAAAGTGAGCGCTTGATAACCTCCACCTGTGGGCACGATCCACCAGCCGCCGACGAGGTCAAGTAGCTCCTGGCATGGCCTGTCCTGTGCCACACCGGACTATAAGGCCCTTCATGGCCTCCTCGGCTACCTTGTGGAGTTCGCCACCGCTTCACCTGGTCGCTTGGGGGCACGGATGGCCGGCCTCGCAGATCGAGACCGAAGACCTTCTCCGCTGAGCTCCCTCCTCGCAACGGTAGAATGCGGCGCATCGACACACACTGTGGCAGATCCGCAAACGCCTCGAGAGCTCGAATGCGGTAAGTGTCAGGTAGTTTACATTAACATGCTTGCTTTGCATGGAAAATGCCTTACCCGCCGCTATCTTCTTTAAATCTTCAACCTCCTGAAGGGCCTTACAGGCCTCGGCCTTGGCAGATTTGGCACTTTCGAGAGCCGAGGCAAGCTCGGGCTCTCGAGTCTTGGAGTCACGCTCCAAGCTCTCATGTTTCTCCATGAGAGCCTGGAGCTCTTGCCGCACTTCTGCCACCTGTGCCTCCTGCTTTTCTCGCTCCGCCCGTTCCGCGGCCGCACTATGTTCGGCCACGGACACAGCCTCCTTCAGGGCTGCCACCTCGTTTGTGGCCCCTGCAGTACCCATATTATCTGCAGTACCAAAATCCTTTTCTGTAAGGTAACTATTCAAAGTGGTGTTACTCACCTTCTTTATCCTCGAGCTGCTTCTTGGCATGGCCAAGTTCTCGCTCGGACCGCTCGAGATCCTGCTTCAACGCACCGACCTCCGCAGTCAGTGCGGCAGAGGTCAGCAGCGCAGCCTGCACACCCATATTGACACATTTTAAGCAACCTGCAGATATCTTTTAGATCCTCAGTCCGGCTTTTCTTTCCGAACACCGAACTGAGCATCAGGGGCTACTGTCTATGCGGTATTACATTACATAAATTTAGCTTCTTACCTCAAAGCCTGTTAGAAGGCTGCTGCAGGCTTCGGTCAGCCCACTCTTGGCGAGCTGAACCTTCTGAATCACCGCACTCATGATAGTGCGGTGTTCTTCCTTGATGAAGCGCCTTTGAGCGCCTCCAACAAGTTGTCCGGCGCCTCCGGTTGGACGGGGGCCGCCGGTGTCTCGGTCCTGCCCTTCTTTCGAAAGGGTCGCTTGCCGGACTCTGGAACCACTACATGTTCCGATGTAGAGTCCGGCACAAAGTCCGGGAGGCTACCTTGCGGCGCCTCCGGAGCCTCCTCGTGATGGGTCCTTTCAGACCCCACCTCGGCCCCTCATCGGCGCGGGGAGTAGAGGCCGTCGGAAGTGAATCCACATCCGACGGGGCCAACGACCCGCTTGAAGAAGCGGGGAGATCATCATCGGCCGGACTACGGACAGTATGCGGCTTTAGCAGGACACTATGTGACACGAAGGAAATTGCATATCGGGGATCGGGATACTCACAATCTTGCCGGACGCCTGGCCCTTAAAGGCCACTCCTCCTTGCCGACGTCGGTGTTGGCGGAGCTGTCCGGGGGAATAGTTCTCCCCCTCTTGGACCCTTCGGCCTCCCCTGTTGGGGAAGCCTTCCTCTTCCTCTCTCCCTCCTCCGGGAGAGAGTCTTCTTCCTCCTCGTCTTCGGGGGAGGATTCCGCCTCGTCGTCGGACACCTGATAACGGGAACTCTTTCGAGTCCCCGTGGCCACCTTCTTGGCCTTCTTTTCCGGCACCACGTGCGGTGCCGGAACCAGCAACCTCGCTAGATGGGCGTCCACTGGGTCTTCTGGCATGGGAGCCGGACAGATGAGCTGCTCGGCCTTCTCCATCCATTCCTGCCAAAGGAAAGGAAAGATTGAGACCCTCCTAGAATCAATCTATTTACCACAAGTGTCCCGTAAAGGGGTCGAATCACTTACCTCCTCAGCTGGATGCTGCGAGCAAAATCCACGATCTTCCGTCGCGGATGCGGGGGCTTCGGCGCCCTTAAACAGCACCCTCCAGGCGCCTTCGTACGTCGTGTCGAAGAGCCCGCTCAGCGCCCGGTGCCGTTCCGGATTGAACTACCATAGATTAAATGCCCGTTCTTGGCATGAGAGAATCCGGCAGATGAGCATGACTTGGACCACATCGACGAGCCTGAGCTTATTGCTCACCAACTTCTGGGTGCAGGCTCGGAGTCCCGGCAGCTCCTCCGGATTGCCCCACAACAAGCCCTTCTCTTTCCAGGAGGTGAGCTGCGTGGGGATGCCATATCTAAACTCGGGGGCCGCCGCCCACGTAGGTTTGCGCGGCTCGGTGATGTAGAACCACCCCGATTGCCACCCCTTGACGGAGTCCACGAAGGCCCCTTCGAGCCAAAGGACGTTGGGCAACTTGCCCAACATGGCGCCTCCGCATTCCGCTTGCATGCCCTTCACAACCTTCGGCTTGACGTTGAAGGTCTTGAGCCACAGGCCGAAGTGGGGCCGGATGCAGAGGAAGGCCTCGCACACAACGATAAATGCCGAGATGTTGAGGATGAAGTTCGGCGCCAGATCGTGGAAATCCAGGCCGTAGTAAAACATGAGCCCCCGGACAAAAGGGTGGAGAGGAAAGCCCAGTCCGCGGAGGAAGTGGGGGAGGAAAACGACCCTCTCATGGGGCCCAGGGGTGTGGACGAGCTGCCCTTCGTCGGGCAGCCGATGCGCGATGTCGCCGGAAAGGTATCCGGCGCTGCGCAGCTTGGTGATGTGCTCCTCCTTAACGGTGGAGGCCAACCATTTGCCTCCCGCTCCGGACGTAGTCGGAGAAGGTTGAGGCGAGATACGCGCGCTTGACCGTTGGAGCTTGAGTGTGCGGGGATGGATAAGCAAAGGAGGAAGAAGGCGTAGGTGAGAAGGTAAAACCTTATCCCTTATATATAGGCGGACGGAGACTATGCGTCCCCCACCAGCCTAGTAAAACTCGCTTATCTCCCAAGCGCCACCATTAATGGCGCGGTTGGGTTACCCACGTCCGTATTGATGAGAATCCCGGAATAAGGGGAACACGATCTCTGCTTCGATAGGACGTGCCAAGGAAACCGCTTCGCTAAACGTGCTGAGGTGGTATAATAAAAAAGATTCAAATGAAGGCTTGGTAGCAGTGTGATGTCATGCCGCATAATACGTCAGCAGATTAGATTTGTGTACATTTTATTCTCTCTACGGGGGAATGTGGAATTTATTTTGCAGAGCCGGACACTATCCTGGTGTTCATGATCTTCTCTGATTATTCAAGGGAGGAACCCGCCTTGCAATGCCGAACATTATGCGTGCCGGACTTATCGTCATTAAAGCCTGGTTCAGGGGCTACTGAGCGAGTCCTGGACTAGGGGGTTTCCGGACAGCCGGAGTATCATCGTCCGCCGGACTCCAAGACTACGAAGATACAAGATTGAAGACTCCGTCCCGTGTCCGGATGGGACTTTCCTTGGCGTGGAAGGCAAGCTTGGCGATACGGATATGTAGATCTCCTACCTTTGTAACCGACTCTGTGTAACCCTAGCCTTCTCCGGTGTCTATATAAACCGGAGGGTTTTAGTCCGTAGGACACAACATACATTACAACAATCATACCATAGGCTAGCTTTAGGGTTTAGCCTCCTTGATCTCGTGGTAGATCCACTCTTGTACTACCCATATCATCAATATTAATCAAGCAAGACGTAGGGTTTTACCTCCATCAAGAGGGCCCGAACCTGGGTAAAACATCGCGTCCCTCGTCTCCTGTTACCATCCGCCTAGACGCACATACTCAACCATCATATAGTCTTCTATGATTGCTAACACTCACCTTGTACCCATGAGCAAAACGTTACAACCGGACACATAGAAAGATAGGGGCTTATAGTTTCTCCTCCCAACATACTCACCTCAAGGGTGATGTCAACAATAATAACTCATGCTATCTATATTAAACTGGACATATGTGCCTAGATCTTTCCTCACCACATGATTCTTGCAAAAGAGAAAATAAAAAGGAATAGAAGGAAAACTTTGACTCTTTGCATAAAAGTAAATACATAAAAGTAAAGGATAGGCCCTTCGCAGAGGGAAGCAGAGGTTGCCCTGCGCTTATTTGTTTGCATGCTCAATCCCTTAGTGCAAGAGGACGTCACGTTGTATTGCCCCTTAAGATGACAACCTTTATTATGCAGTCTGTCGCTTTTATTCTTTGTCATCCAAGTTCGTACAACACTCAATTTTCTCTTACACTAAATGATCTCACATATTTAGAAGCAGTTTTTATTGCCTTTTGCACCAACGACAACTTACTTGAGGGATCTTGCTCAATCCATAGGTAGGTATAGTGGACACTTGAAAAAGATTTGGGTTTAAGGGTTTTTGGATGCACAAGTAGTATCTCTACTTAGTGCGGAATTTTTGGCTAGCAGAGATAGGGGGCAAGCGCCACATGTTGAAGGATCTATGACAATATGACTTCTATGTGAATATAAACAAACATAAACCATTAAGTTGTCTTCCTTGTCCAACGTCAACAATTTTGGCATATAGTATTTTGATGAGGGTTCACAATCACAAAAGATTTCTAGGATAGTATATTTATATGTGAATCTTCTATTCCCTTATTAATTCTTTCATGAGTTGCATCATTGACTAATGCTATGCTTGTCAATCTCTAATAAAATTTTCTTACTTATACTTTTCCTTATGTGGTGCTATCACCTACCATAGGATTACTATATAATCTTATTGATTTATTTCCTTTCTTTTATTTGTTTTCTCTTCTTCTTTCTTTCTTATTTCTATTCTCTATTTGCAACATGATAGTAAAGAAAGCAAAAACTTAAACTAACTTTATTATATAACTTACACACGACTACAATGATAGATAACTAAGCAAACTCTCAAAGAAGAAAGGATCGAACTAAACTTTATTTCATCTAAAGCAAAAATATCAAACTAAGATAAATAAAAGCAAAAGGATAGTGGGATGATATGATACCGGGGCACCTCCCCCAAGCTTGGTGGAAGCCAAGGGGAGTGCCCATACGCGATACTCAGTTCTCCTTTGGTGGTGAAGAAGATGGTGGTGGTGAAGAAGATGGTGGTGGTGAAGAAGTAGAGGTCTTGTCCTTGGATTTCCATGGTAGTGGCCCACCATCATAAGAGTAAGAGTGAGTCTCACGGGTCCTGCAACTATCAGCCAAACTCATACCTTTAAACCTCGCCTCATATTCAAAGACTTGCTTCTGGTGGTCATAGATCTGGCTTTGGAGGAAGTTGATTTTCTTGTTGAAGGTGAAGACGATGTCCTTCATGGGCTTGCCATCCACCTTGAGATCATGGGAGAGGTCTGTGATCATGAGGTGATTGGCATGGAGTCCACTCTACACCACCCCCTTGCACCGGAAGACATCTTGCTCCAAAGCTTCAAGCCTAGCCTCCACGGTTCCCGTCCCCTTGGGGCAGGGCACATCACGAAGGTGAAGCACCCCCTCATGCATCTCAATGACCTGAGGGAGCTGCACCACCTCTCGCAAATATGGGTTGATGACGTTCTTGAAGAACTTGTCCTTGGAGGAGCTTGAAGCAGCCATGGTAGATGGGATCTGACAAAAAACAGCAAGGAAAAGAGAATAGAGGATTTTCTTCACGATACGGTGGTTAACATGTTCGGGAAGTATATATAGATTTTTTATCTTGGAGGACAAGTACATGGAAGAAAAACGGAGTACGGGAGGTGTCCCAAGTGGGCACGACCCACCTGGGCGTGCCAGGCAAGCCTGGCGCGCCCTGGTGTCTTGTGCCCACCAGGGGACGCTTCCTGGAAGTTTCTTTATTTCCAAAATTCTAAAATATTCCAAAACTGATAAAAAATATTTTTGCAGATTTTTTGGAGTCCGTTTACTTACCGTATCACATACCTCCTTATTTTGACAATTCTAGACTGTTCCGGAAGGACTCTTTTATGTGCTCTTCCGGTGTCAAAGTTTGGATAATATTACTTTCAACATTAATAGGTGTACCTGAGATATAATGCTTTATTCATTGCCCATTGACAACCTTCGGGTTAGTACCTTCGGAATTATTTATTTTGATGGCACCGAACTGGTAAACCTCCTCGATGACATATGGGCCTTCCCATTTCGAGAGGAGCTTCCCTGCAAAAAATCTAAAATGAGAGTTGTACAAAAGTACGTATTCTCCTATTTTAAACTCATGCTTTTGGATTCTTTTGTCATGCCATCTTTTAACTTTTTCTTTGAATAACTTTGCATTTTCGTATGCTTGGGTACTCCATTCATCTAATGAGATAATATCAGATAACCTCTTTTCACCAGCAAGTTTGAAATCATAATTGAGTTCTTTAACTATGCAATATGCTTTATGTTCTAACTCAAGAGGCAAATGACAAGCTTTTCCATAAACCATTTTATAAGGAGACATACCCATAGGATTTTTATATGCTGTTTTATAAGCCCAAAGTGCATCATCTAATTTCTTAGACCAATTCTTCCTGGACCTATCGACAGTCTTTTGCAAAATTAATTTTATTTCTCTATTGCTAAGCTCAACTTGACCACTAGACTGAGGATGATAAGGTGATGCAATTCTATGGTTAACATCATACTTAGCAAGCATCTTACGAAAAGCACCATGAATAAAGTGTGAACCACCATCACTCATTAAATATCTAGGGACTCCAAACCTTGGGAAAATAACTTCCTTAAGCATTTTAATAGAGGTGTTGTGATCAGCACTACTGGTTGGAATAGCTTCTACCATTTAGTAACATAATCAACAACAACCAAAATATGTGTATACCATTAGAGGAAGGAAAAGGTCCCATGTAATCAAATCCCCAAACATCAAATGGTTTAAAAACATTGGCATTTCTTGACGCTTACCAATATTACCTATTTAGAGGAAGGAAAAGGTCCCATTTTAATTAGAGGAAGGAATAGTTCATAGGCATTTCTTGAAGCTTACCAATATTACCCATTTAGTACCATTAGAGGAAGGAAAAGGTCCCATTTTAATTAGAGGAAGGAATAGTTCATAGGCATTTCTTGACGCTTACCAATATTACCTATTCTTTGGCATTCATCACAAGATGAGACATACATACGAGCATCCTTGAAGAGAGTAGGCCAATAAAATCCAAACTACAATACCTTGTGGGCAGTTCTATCTCCAGCATGATGCCCTCCATATGCTTCGGTGTGATATTTCTGTAGGATTTGTCCCTGTTCATCCTCAGGTACACAACGTCTAATAATACCATCTACTCCTTCTTTATAAAGATTTGGGTCATCCCAAAAGTAGTGTCTTAAATCATAGAAGATTTTTTTTCTTTTGTTGGTATGTAAAGCTAGGTGGAAATATTTAGCAACAATGTAATTAGCATAGTCAGCATACCAAGGAGTACTATGAGCAATATTTATTGCAGGTAACTGCTCATTAGGAAAACTATCATCAGTAGGAAGTGGGCCATCTAGCACATTTTCAAGCCTAGACAAGTTATCACCTACGGGGTTCTCAGATCCTTTTCTATCAATAATATGCAAACCAAATTCTTGTAACAAATGAACCCAACGAATAAGTCTAGGTTTAGCATCTTTCTTTTCCATAAGATATTTAATAGCAGCATGGTCTGTGTGAACAGTTACTTTGGAATCAACAATATAAGGTCTAAACTTATCACAAGCAAACACCACTGCTAAGAATTATTTTTAGTAGTAGCATAATTTCTTTGAGCACTATCTAGAGTTTTACTAGCATAATGAATAACATTCAATTTCTTATTAACTCTTTGTCCTAGAACAGCACCAACAACATGATCACTAGCATCACACATAATTTTAAAAGGCAAGGTCCAATCAGGTGGTTGAACAACAGGTGCAGATATTAAGGCTTTCCTGAGTGTTTCAAAGGCTTCAAGACAATCATCATCAAAAACAAAAGGGATATCCTTTTGCAAGAGATTAGTAAGAGGCCTAGAAATTTTAGAAAAATCTTTGATAAATCTCCTATAGAAACCAGCATGACCTAGGAAACTACAAATACCTTTGATGTCCTTAGGACATGGCATTTTCTCAATTGCATCAACCTTAGCTTGGTCCACTTCAATACCTCTTTCAGAAATTTTATGACCCAAAACAATGCCTTCATTAACCATAAACTAGCACTTCTCCCAATTCAAGACAAGATTTGTTTGTTCATATCTCTACAAAACTCGCTCAAGATTGCTTAAACAATCATTAAAAGACTTCCCATAAACAAAGAAATTATCCATGAAAACCTCAACAATATTTTCACAAAAGTCGGAGAATATAGCCATCATGCATCTTTGAAAGGTAGCAGGTGCATTACATAAACCAAAAGGCATATGTCTATAAGCATAGGTTCCAAAAGGACAAGTAAAAGTAGTCTTTTCTTGATCAGGTTGAGATACATGTATTTGTGAAAAGCCAGAATATCCATCAAGGAAGCAAAAGTGTGTGTGCTCAGATAATCTTTCAAGCATTTGATCAATAAAAGGCAAAGGATAATGATCTTTTCTAATGGCTTTATTTAATTTTCTGAAATCAATTACCATTCTATAGCCTGTAACAATTCTTTGTGGAATAAGTTCATTCTTATCATTAGGAACAACAGTAATACCTCCTTTTTTAGGAACACAATGAACAGGACTTACCCATCTACTATCAGCTACAGGATAGATTATACCTGCTTCCAGAAGTTTTAATATTTTCGTTCTTACCACTTCTTTCATCTTTGGATTTAACCGACGTTGGTGATCAACAACGGGTTTAGCATCAGGTTCCATATTAATTTTGTGCTAACATAGAGTGGGACTAATGCCCTTTAAATCATCAAGAGTATATCGAATAGCAGCCCGGTGCTTCCTTAGGACTTTCAATAATCTTTCTTCTTCATGTTCTAAAAGGTTAGCACTAATAATAATAGGATATATCTTCTTTTCATCAAGATAAGCATATTTCAAAGTGTTTGGCAATTGTTTTAATTCAAACACAGGATCACCTTTAGGTGGAGGAGGACCTCCAAGAGTTTCAATAGAAAATTGTGTTTAAGCAGAGGACGTTGTTCAAAGAAAATCTTATCTATTTAATTTCTTTCGTGCATATGTAAATCATTTTCATGGTCTAGCAAATATTGTTCTAAAGGATTAGTAGGTGGCACAACAATAGAAGCAAGACCAATTAATTCATCCTTACTAGGCAATTCTTTTTCATGATGATTTCTACTAAACTTGGAAAAATTAAACTCATGAGACTCATCACCAAAGCTAACACCCACAATTTGTTTCTTGCAATCTGTCTTAGCATTAGCTGTGTTCAAGAAAGGTCTACCAAAGATAATGGGACAGAAGTCATCTTGCGGGATACCAAGAACAAGAAAATCATTAGGATATTTTATTTTCCCACACAAGTTTTCAACATCTCTAATAATCCCACAAGGTGATATGGTGTCTCTATTAGCAAGTTTAATAGTAACATCTATGTCTTCCAACTCAGCAGGTGCTATGTCTTTTATAATTTCTTGATAAAGGGTGTAAGGAATAGCACTCACACTAGCACCCATGTCACATAAACCATGATAATAGTGATCTCCTATTTTAGCTGAAATAACAGGCATGCCAACAATAGGTCTATGTTTATCTTTTCCATCAGGTATAGCAATTCTAGCAGCTTCTCCACAGAAGTAAATAGCATGCCCATCCGCATCTTCTTCCAAGATATCTTTAACCATAGCAATGCTAGGTTCTACTTTAATTTGTTCATTAGGTTTAGGTGTTCTAACATAGAGTTTGTTAACCACAGTTGAAACTTTAGCATGTTCCTTAATCCTAACAGGGAAAGGTGGTTTCTCTATATAAGCAGAAGGAACAACTGGATCAACATTATAAAGTATAGTTTCTTCTTTAACCAGTACTGTTTTTTTATTTCTTATTTAATAGGTGGGTGATATTTAAACCACTTCTCTTTAGGGAGTTCAACATGAGTAGGAAATGATTCACAAAAGGAGGCTACTATCTCAAAGTCAAGTCCATATTTAGTGCTAAACTTTTGAAAAGCATCGGTATCCATAAAAGATTTAACACAATCATATTTAAGTTTAATACCTGACTCTTTAGCTTCATCGAGTTCCCAATCTTCAGAGTTGCGTTTAATTCTTTCCAAAAGATCCCACCGGAATTCAATAGTCTTCTTCATAAAAGAACCAGCACAAGAACTATCAAGCATGGTTTGATCATTACGAGAAAGCCGAGCATAAAAATTCTGGATAATAATTTCTCTTGAGAGCTCATGATTGGGGTATGAATATAACATTGACTTAAGCCTCCCCAAGCTAGAGCGATACTTTCTCATTCACGAGGCCAAAACATATATATATAATTCCGATCACGATGAACTGGATGCATAGGATAATTTTTTTGGTGGAACTCCAATTTCAAACGATTCCAATTCCATGATCCAATATCATTGCATAGCCTATACCATGCCAATGCTTTTCCCTTCAAAGATAAAGGGAAAACCTTTCTCATCACCTCATCTCCGGGTAAACCTGCAAGCTTAAAAATCCACAAATTTGTTCTACATATATCAAGTGCATATCAGGATGTTCGGTTCCATCTCCCGCATAAGGATTAGCTAGTAGTTGTTCTATCATACCCGAAGGAATTTCATATTTAATATTTTCAGTAGGTGCAGTAGGTTGAGGGGCAATTAATTGTGGTTCCGGACGAGGTGAAGATACCCCGAACAAACCCCTCAAAGGATTGTTTTCCATAGTAGCAAGTGAGAATAAATTTCAGCACACTATATAAATGTTTCCTTACCGAATTCCACTTACCAAAGGCGCTTCACTTCCCGGCAAAGGCGCCAGAAAATAGCCTTGATGACCCACAAGTATAGGGGATCAATTGTAGCTCTTTTTCGATAAGTAAGAGTGTCGAACCCAACGAGGAGCAGAAGGAAATGACAAGTAGTTTTCAGTAAGGTAGTGTCTGCAAGTGCTGAAATTGTAAGTAGCGAGTAGTTTGATAGCAAGGTAATTTGTAACGAGCAAGTAACGATATTTGTAACAAGTATGCAGCAAGGTAGCACAATACTTTTGAGGCAAAGGACAGTCTAAAATGGTCTCTTAGAGTAATCAAAGTGTTCTCGAGGGTACACGGGGATTTCATCTAGTCAGTTTCATCATGTTGGTTTGATTTGCGTTTGCTACTTTGATAATTTGATATGTGGGTGGACCGGTGCTTAGGTGTTGTTCTTTCTTGATCAAACCTCCTACTTATGATTAACCCTCCCGCAAGCATCCGCAACTACGAGAAAAGTATTAAGAATAAATTCTAACCATAGCATTAAACTATAGGATCCAATCGGTCCCATACGGAATAGTGCATAAACTTGGGTTTAAGTTTCTGTCACTCTCGCAACCCACCATCTATTTACTACTCCACAATGCATTCCCTTAGGCCCAAATACGGTGAAGTGTCATGTAGTCAAAATTCACATGGCACCACTAAGGGAATCACAACATACATACCATCAAAATATCAAACACATATCAAATTCACATGATTACTTGCAACATGATTTATCCTGTGACCTCAAGAACAAAGGTAAATACTCACAAACAAAAAACATGCTCATGATCAGAGGGGTATTAATATGCATAATGGATCTGAACATATAATATTCCACCAAATAAACCATATAGTAATCAACTACAAAATGTAATCAACACTACTAGTCACCCCCTAGCAACAATCTATAGTTCCAGTAACAAGATTGAATACAAGAGATGAACAAGGGTTTGAGATGAGATGGTGCTGGTGAAGATGTTGATGGAGATTGCCCTCCCCGAGATGGGAGAGTTGTTGGTGATGATGATGACGATGATTTCCCCCTCTGGGAGGGAATTTCCCCCAGCAGAATCGCTCCGCCGGAGGGCAAAAGTGCTCCTGCCCAAGTTTCGCCTCGAGACGGCGGTGCTCCGTCCCGAAAGTCTTCTCCTTATTTTTTTCTAGGTCAAAATGACTTATATACCAAAAGATGGGCACCGGAGGTGGGCCGAGGTGGCCACAACCCACCAGGGCGCGCCTGGGGGGCCTGGCATGCCCAGGTGGATTGTGCCCACCTAGTGGCCCCCCTCTGGTGTTTATTGGCTCCAATATTTCTTAAATGATCCATAAAAAATCTCCGTCAATTTTTAGCTTATTTGGAGTTGTGCAGAATAGGTGGCCTGACGTAGCTTTTCCAGGTCCAGATTTCTAGTTGCCGGAATTCTCCCTATTGGTGTGTTCCTTGCAAGTTATGAGAGAAAAGGCATTAGAATTACTCCAAAAAGCATTATTATGGATAAAAATTTATAAATAATAGTAAGAAAACATGATGCAAAATGGACGTATCATAGATATACCCATATATGCTCAAATCATCTGTGAAGGTCAGAAAATAATGATACCCGCCGCGAGCCTCAACACTCATCGGACCGCATACATTAGTATGTATTATTTCCAATAAGTCAGTGGCTCGCTCTATTGTTCCGGAGAACGGAGTCTTAGCCATCTTGCCCATGAGGCATGGTTCGCAAGCATCAAGTGATTCATAATCAAGTGATTCCAAAAGCCCATCAGCATGGAGTTTCTTCATGCACTTTACACCAATATGATCTAAACGGCAGTGCCACAAATAAGTTGCACTATCATTATTAACTTTGCATCTTTTGGCTTCAATATTATGAATATGTGTATCACTACGATCGAAATTCAACAAAAATAGACCACTCATCGAGGGTGCATGACCACAAAAGATATTACTCGTATAAATGGAACAACCCTTATTCTCTGATTTAAATGAATAACTGTCTCGCATCAAACAAGATCCAGGTATAATGTTCATGCTCAACGCTCGCACCAAATAACAATTATTCAAGTCTAAAACTAATCCCGAAGGTAGATGTAGAGGTAGCGTGCCGATGGCGATCACGTCGACCTTTGAACCATTTCCGACGTGCATCGTCACCTCGTCCTTAGCCAATATTCGTTTAATCAGTAGCCCCTATTTCGAGTTGCAAATATGAGCAACAGAACCAGTATCAAAGACCCAGGCGCCACTACGAGCATTAGTAAGGTACACATCAATAACATGTATATCAAATATACCTTTCACTTTGCTATCCTTCTTACCCGCCAAATACTTGGGGCAGTTCCGCTTCCAGTGACTAGTCCCTTTGCAGTAGAAGCACTCAGTTTCAGGATTAGGTCCAGACTTCGGCTTCTTCCCTTGAGCAGCAACTTGCTTTCTATTTTTCTTGAAGTTCCCCTTCTTACCTTTGCCCTTTTTCTTGAAACTAGTCGTCTTGTTAAGCATCAACACTTGATGCTCCTTCTTGATTTCTACCTCCGCAGCCTTAAGCATTGCGAAGTGCTCGGGAATTGCATTTTCCATCCCTTGCATGTTGTAGTTCATCACGAAGGCTTTATAGCTTGGTGGCAGTAATTGAAGAACTCTATCAATGACACTATCATCAGGAAGATTAACTCCCAGCTGAGTCAAGTGGTTATGGTACCCAGACATTCTGAGTATGTGTTCACTGACAGAACTATTCTCCTCCATCTTGCAGCTATAGAACTTGTTGGAGACTTCATATCTCTCAACTTGGGCATTTGCTTGAAATATTAACTTCAACTCCTGGAACATCTCATATGCTCCATGACGTTCAAAATGTCTTTGAAGTCCCGATTCTAAGCCGTAAAGCATGGCACACTGAACTATCGAGTAGTCATCAGCTTTAGTTTGCCAGACGTTCATAACGTCCGAAGTTGCTCCTGCAGCGGGCCTTGCACCTAGCGGTGCTTCAAGGACGTAATTCTTCTGTGCAGCAATGAGAATAACCCTCAAGTTACGGACCCAGTCCGTGTAATTGCTACCATCATCTTTCAACTTAGCTTTCTCAAGAACGCATTAAAATTCAAGGGAACGGTAGCACGGGCCATTGATCTACAACATAGATATGCAAAAACTATCAGGGATAAGTTCATGATAAATTAAAGTTCAATTAATCATATTACTTAAGAACTCCAACTTAGATAGAAATCCGTCTAGTCATCTAAATGATCACATGATCCGTGTTGTCATTTGATCAACGGGATCACATCACTAGAGAATGATGTGATGGACAAGACCCATCCGTTAGCTTAACATAATGATCGTTTAGTTTTATTTCTATTGCTTTCTTCATGACTTATACATATTCCTCTGGCTATGAGATTATGCAACTCCCGAATACCGGAGGAACACTTTGTGTGCTATCAAACGTCACACCGTAACTGGGTGATTACAAAGATACTCTACAGGTGTCTCCGAAGGTGTTTGTTGGGTTGGCATAGATCAAGATTAGGATTTGTCACTCCGTGTATCGAAGAGGTATCTCTGGGCCCTCTCGGTAATGCACATCACTATAAGCCTTGCGAGCAAATGTGACTAATGAGTTAGTTGCAGGATGATGCATTACGGAACGAGTAAAGAGAATTGCCGCTAACGAGATTGAACTAGGTATGATGATACCGACGATTGAATCTCGGGCAAGTAACATACCGATGACAAAGGGAATAACGTATGTTGTTGTGCGGTTTGACCGATAAAGATCTTCGTAGAATATGTATGAGCCAATATGAGCATCTACGTTCTGCTATTGGTTATTGACCAGAGATGTGTCTCGGTCATGTCTACATAGTTCTCTAACCCGTAGGGTCTGCATGCTTAATGTTCGATGACGATTTGTATTATGAGTTATGTGTTTTGGTGATTGAAGTTTGTTTGGAGTCCTGGATGAGATCATGGACATGACGAGGAGTCTCGAAATGGTCAAGGGGTAAATATTTATATATTGGACGAAGGTATTCGGACACCGGAAAGGTTTCAGGACATTTCGGATATTTATCGGGGAAACGAGGGGTTACCGGAACCCCCCGGGGAAGTTATGGGCCTTAATGGGCCATAAGGGAGTAGGAGAGGGCAGCCCGCAGGGTGCCCCTCCCGCCAAGGGAGTCCAAATTGGACTAGGGGGAGGGGGCGTGACCCGCTCTTTCCTCTCCCTCTCCCTCTCCTTCCCTCTTTCCCCCTCTTGGAATAGGAAAAGGAGTCCAACTAGGATTGGGAATCCTAGTTGGACTCCCCCTTGGCGTGCCCCCTCATGGCCGCCGGCCTCCTCCCTCTCCTCCTTTATATACGGGGCCGGGGGCACCCCAAAGACACAAAAGTTGTTTCTCAGTCGTGTGCGGTGCCCCCTCCACAGTTTACCACCTCGGTCATATTGTCGCAGTGCTTAGGCGAAGCCCTGCACGGATCACATCACCAACACCGTCGCCACGCTGTCGTGCTGACGGAACTGTCCCTCGACCCTCTATTGGATCAAGAGCTTGAGGGACGTCATCGAGCTGAACGTGTGCTGAACACGGAGGTGTCGTACGTTTCGTACTTGGATCGGTTGGATCATGAAGACGTTTGACTATATCAACCACGTTAACTAAATACTTCCGCTTTCGTTCTACGCGAGTATGTGGACACACTCTCCCCTCTCGTTGCTATGCATCTCGTAGATAGATCTTGCGTGATCGTAGGATTTTTTTTTGAATTACTATGTTCCCCAACAGTGGCATCCGAGCCAGGTCTATGTGTAGATGATATGCATGAGTAGAACACAATGAGTTGTGGGCGATAATAGTCATAATGCTTACCATCAACGTATTACTTTGATTCGGCGGTATTGTTGGATGAAGCGGCCCGGACCGACATTACATGACCGTGTTCATGAGACTGGTTCTACCAACATGCTTCGCAAACAGGTGGCTGGCGGGTGTCTGTTTCTCCAACTTTAGTTGAATTGAGTTTGACTATGGCCGGTCCTTGTTGAAGATTAAAACATCACACTTGACGAACAATTGTTGTGGTTTTGATGCGTAGGTAAGAACGGTTCTTACTAGAAGCCCATAGCAGCCACGTAAAACTTGCAACAACAAAGTAGAGGACGTCTAACCTCTTTTTGCAGGGCATGTTGTGATGTTATATGGTTAAGACGTGATGAGATATAAATTGTTGTATGAGATGATCATGTTTTGTAATAGTTATCGGCAACTGGCAGGAGCCTTATGTTTGTCGCTTTATTGTATGAAATGCAATAGCCATGTAATTGCTTTACTTTATCACTAAGTGGTAGCAATAGTCGTAGAAGCAATAGTTGGCGAGACGACAACGATGCTACGATGGAGATTAAGGTGTCAAGCCGGTCACGATGGATATCATGACGCTTCTTTGGAGATGGAGATCAAAGGCACAAGATGATGATGGCCATATCATGTCACATATTTTGATTGCATGTGATGTTTATCCTTTATGAATTTTGTTTTGCTTAGTACGACGGTAGCATTATAATATGATCCCTCACTAAATTTCAAGGTATAAGTGTTCTCCTTGAGTATGCACCGTTGCGATAGTTCGTCGTGCCGAGACACCACGTGATGATCGGGTGTGATAAGCTCTACGTTCACATATAACGGGTGCAAGGTAGTTTTGCACGTGCAGAATACTCGCGTTAAACTTGACAAGCCTAGGATATGCAGATATGGCCTCGGAACACTGAGACCGAAAGGTCGAACGTGAATCATATAGTAGATATGTCAACATAGAGATGTTCACCATTGAAAACTACTCCATCTCACGTGATGATCGGACATGGTTTAGTTGATATGGATCATGTGATCATTTAGATGACTAGAGGGATGTCTATCTAAGTGGGAGTTCTTAAGTAATATGATTAACTGAACTTTAATTTGTCATGAACTTAGTACTTGATACTTTTTGAATGTCTATGTTGTTGTAGATCAATGGAACATGCTACCGTTCCCTTGAATTTTACTGCGTTCCTAGAGAAAGCTAAGTTGAAAGATGATGGTAGCAATTACACAGACTGGGTCCGTAACTTGAGGATTATCCTCATTGTTGCACAGAAGAATTACATCCTGGAAGCACCGCTAGGTGCAAGACCCGCTATAGGAGCAACTCCGGATGTTATGAACGTCTGATAGAGCAAAGCTGATGACTACTCGATAGTTCAGTGTGCCATGCTTTACGGCTTAGAATCGGGACTTCAAAGGCGTTTTGAACGTCATGGAGCATATGAGATGTTCCAAGAGTTGAAGTTAATATTTCAAGCAAATGCTCGAATTGAAAATGAAGTCTCCAATAAGTTCTATAGCTGCAAGATGGAGGAGAATAGTTCTGTCAGTGAACATATATTCAGAATGTCTGGGTACCACAACTACTTGACTCAACTGGGAGTTCATCTTCCTAATGATAGTGTCAATGACAGAGTTCTTCAATCACTTCCACCAAGCTATACAAGCTTCATGATGAACTACAATATGCAAGGGATGGATAAGACAATTCCTGAGCTCTTCGCGATGCTAAAGGCTGAGGGGGTAGAAATCAAGAAGGAGCATCAAGTGTTGATGGTTAACAAGACCACTAGTTTCTAGAAAAAGGGCAAAGGGAAGAAGGGGAACTTCAAGAAGAACGGCAAGCAAGTTGCTGCTCAAGTGAAGAAGCCCAAATATGGACCTAAGCTTGAAACTGACTGCTCCTACTGCAAAGGGACTAGTCACTGGAAGCGGAACTACCCCAAATATTTGGAGGATAAGAAGGATGGCAAAGTGAAAGGTATATTTGATATACATGTTATTGATGTGTACCTTACTAATGCTCGTAGTAGCGCCTGCATATTTGATACTGGTTCTATTGCTCATATTTGCAACTCGAAATAGGGGCTACGGATTAAACGAAGATTGGCTAAGGACGAGGTGACAATGCGCGTGGGAAATGGTTCCAAAGTTGGTTTGATCGCCGTTGGCACGCTACCTCTACATCTACCATCGGGATTGGTTTTAGACCTAAATAATTGTTATTTCGTGCCAGCGTTGAGCATGAACATTATATCTGGATCTTGTTTAATGCGAGGCGGTTATTCATTTAAAATCAGAGAATAATGGTTGTTCTATTTATATGAGTAATATCTTTTATGGTCAAGCACCCTTGATGAGTGGTCTATTTTTATTGAATCTCGATTGTAGTGATATACATATTCATAATATTGAAGCCAAAAGATGCAAAGTTAATAATGATAGTGCAACTTATTTGTGGCACTATCGTAAAGTCATATTGGTGTAAAGCGCATGAAGAACCTCCATGCTGATGGGCTTTTGGAATCACTTGATTATGAATCACTTGATGCTTGCGAACCATGCCTCATGGGCAAGATGACTAAGACTCTGTTCTCCGGAACAATGGAGCGAGCAACTGACTTGTTGGAAATAATACATACTGATGTATGCAGTCCGATGAGTGTTGAGGCTTGCGACGGGTATCGTTATTTTCTGACCTTCATAGATGATTTAAGCAGATACGGGTATATCTACTTAATGAAACATAAGTATGAAACATTTGAAAAGTTCAAAGAATTTTAGAGTGAAGTGGAAAAGCATCATAACAAGAAAATAAAGTTTCTACGATCTGATCGTGGAGGTGAATATTTGAGTTATGAGTTTGGTCTTGATTTGAAATAATGTGGAATAGTTTCGCAACTCACGCCACCTCGAACACCACAGTGTAATGGTGTGTCTGAATGTCGTAACCGTACTTTATTAGATATGGTGTGATCTATGATGTCTCTTACCGATTTACCACTATCGTTCGGGGGTTATGCTTTAGAGACAGCTGCATTCAAGTTAAATAGGGCACCATCTAAATCCGTTGAGACGACACCATATGAACTGTGATTTGGCAAGAAACCTAAGTTGTTGTTTCTTAAAGTTTAGGGCTACGATGCTTATATGAAAAAGCTTCAACCTGATAAGCTCAAACCCAAATCGGAGAAATGTGTCTTCATAGGACACCCAAAGGGAAGTGTTGGGTACACCTTCTATCATAGATTCGAAGGCAGGATATTCGTTGCTAAGAATGGATCCTTTCTAGAGAAGGAGTTTCTCTCTAAAGAAGTGAGTGGGAGGAAAGTAGAACTTGATGAGGTAATTGTACCTTCTTCCGAATTGGAAAGTAGTTCATGACAGAAACCAGTTCTAGTGATTCCTACACCACTTTAGCGACGAAGCTAATGATGATGATCATGGAACTTCAGATCAAGTTACTACTGAACCTCGTAGGTTAACCAGAGTATGATCCACACCAGAGTGGTACAGAAATCCTGTTATGGAGGTCATGTTACTTGACCATGATGAACCTATGAACTATGAGGAAGCGGTGATGAGCCCAGATTCCGCGAAATGGCTTGAAGCCATGAAATCCGAGATGGGATCCATGTATGAGAACAAAGTGTGGACTTTGGTTGACTTGCCCGATGATCGGCAATCCATAGATAATAAATGGATATTCAAGAAGAAGATTGACGCTGACGGTAATGTTACTGTCTACAAAGCTCGACTTGTTGTGAAAGGTTTTCGACAAGTTCAAGGAGTTGACTACGATGAGACCTTCTCACCCGTAGTGATGCTTAAGTATGTCCGAATCATGTTAGCAATTGCCACATTTTATGATTATGAAATTTGGCAAATGGATGTCAAAATTGCATTCCTTAATGGATATCTTAAAGAAGAGTTGTATATGATGGAACCAGAAGGTTTTGTCAATCCTAAAGATGCTAACAAAGTGTGCAAGCTCCAGCGATCCATTTATGGACTGGTGCAAGCCTCTCGGAGTTGGAATATATGCTTTGATAGTGTGATCAAAGCATATGGTTTGATACAGACTTTTGGAGAATCCTGTATTTACAAGAAAGTGAGTGGGAGCTCTGTAGCATTTCTAATATTATATGTGGATGACATATTGTTTATTGGAAATAATACAGAATTTCTAGATAGCATAAAAAGATACTTGAGTAAGAATTTTTCAATGAAAGATCTCGGTGAAGCTGCTTATATATTGGGCATCAAGATCTATAGAGATAGATCAAGACGCTTAATTGTACTTTCACAAAGCACATACCTTGATAAAGTTTTGAAGAAGTTCAAAATGGATCAGTCAAAGAAAGGGTTCATGCATGTGTTACAATGTGTGAAGTTGAGTTAGACTCAATGCCCGACCACTACAAAAAGTAGAGAGAAAATAAAAGTCATTCCCTATACCTCAGCCATAGGTTCTATCATGTATGCAATGCTGTGTACCAGACCTGATGTGTGCCTTGCTATAAGTTTAGTAGGGAGGTACCAAAGTAATCCAGGAGTGGAGCACTGGACAGCGGTCAAGAACATCCTGAAATACTTGAAAAGGACTAAGGATATGTTTCTCGTCTACGGAGGTGATAAAGAGCTTTAGTAAATGGTTACATCGTAGCAAGCTTTGACACTGATCCGGATGACTCTAAGTAACAAAACGGATACGTATTAATATTGAATGGTGGAGTTATCAGTTGGTGCAGTTCCAATCAAAGCGTCGCGGCGGGATCTACGTGTGAAGTGGAGTACATAGATGCTCCGGAAGCAGCAAATGAAGGAGTCTGGATGAAGGAGTTCATATACGATCTAGGTGTAATACCTAGTGCCTCAGGTCCAATGAAAATCTTTTGTGACAATACGGAGCAATTGCCTTGGCAAAGGAATCTAGATTTCACAAGAGAACCAAACACATCAAGAGACGCTTCAATCCCATCCGCGATCAAGTCAAGGAGGGAGACATAGAGATTTGCAAAATACATACGGATCTGAATGTTGCAGACCCGTTGACTAAGCCTCTTCCACGAGCAAATCATGATCAGCACCAAGACTCCATGTGTGTTAGAATCATTACTATGTAATCTATATTACTGACTCTAGTGCAAGTGGGAGACTGAAGGAAATATGCCCTAGAGGCAATAATAAAGTTGTTATTTCTATTTCCTTACATCATGATAAATGTTTATTATTCATGCTCGAATTGTATTTACCAGAAACTTAGTACATGTGTGAATACACAGACAAAAGAGTGTCCCTAGTATGCCTCCACTAGACTAGCTCGCTAATCAAAGATGGTTAAGTTTCCTGACCATAGACATGTGTTGTCATTTGATAAATGGATCACATCATTAGAGAATGATGTGATGGACAAGACACATCCGTTAGCTTAGCATAATGATCAATTAGTTTTATTGCTATTGGTTTCCTCATGACTTATACATATTCCTCTGACTATGAGATTATGCAACTCCCGAATACCGAAGGAACATTTTGTGTGCTATCAAACGTCACAACGTAACTAGGTGATTATAAATATGCTCTACAGGTGTATCCGAAGGTGTTTGTTGGGTTGGCATAGATCAAGATTAGGATTTGTCACTCCGTGTATATATCGGAGACGTATGTCTGGGCCCTCTTGGTAATGCACATCACTATAAGCCTTGCAAGCAATGTGATTGATGAGTTAGTTGCAGGATGATGCATTATGGAACGAGTAAAGAGACTTGCTGATAACGAGACTGAACTAGGAATGATGATTGATAACCCACAAGTATAGGGGATCGCAACAGTTTTTGAGGGTAGAGTATTCAACCCAAATTTATAGATTCGACACAAGGGGAGCCAAAGAATATTTGAAGGTATTAACAACTGAGTTGTCAATTCAACCACACCTGGAGATTAATTATCTGCAGCAAGTAATCAGTAGCAAAGCAATATGATAGTTTTGATAGTAGTGACAGCAGAATAAAGAATAAAGAATAAATGATGATGCAGTAATTTTGTAGCAAGTGTAACAGTGATGATAGTAGTAGTAACTTAGCAAGAACATTATAAGATAAATTCGTAGGCATTGGATCGGTGACTTGTTGGATGATATTCATCATGTGACAGTTATAACCTAGGGCGATACGGCACTAGCTCCAGTTCATCGAAATAATGTAGGCATGTATTCCATAAATAGTCATACGTGCTTTATTAAAAGAACTTGCATGACATCTTTTGTCCTACCCTCCCGTGGCAGTGGGGTCCATATTGGAAACTAAGGGATATTAAGGCCTCCTTTTAATAGAGAACCAGAAAAAAGCATTAACACATAGTGAATACATGAACTCCTTAAACTACGGTCATCACCGGGAGTGGGCCCGGTTCTTGTCACTCAGGGGTTGCTGAATCATAACACGTAGTAGGTGACTATAACTTGCAAAATCGGATCTAAAACATGCATATAATGATGATAACATAAACAGTTCAGATATGAGTTCATGGCACCCGGGCCCAAAGTGACAAGCATTAAGCATAGCAAAGTCATAGCACCATCAATCTAAGAACATAGTGGATACTAGGGATCAGGCCCTAACACAACTAACTCGATTACATGATGAATCTTATCCAACTCCTCACCGACCAGCGAGCCTACGAAGGAATTACTCACTCTCGGTGAGGAGCATCATGGAATTGGCGATGGAGAAGGGTTAGTGATGACGAAGAACGAAGATCCCCCTCTTCGAAGCCCCAAACGTACTCCAGATCTGCCCCCCAAGGAAGAACAGGGCTTGGCGGCGGCTCCATCTCGTGGACCGCGATAATTCTTTCTCCCTGATTTTTTCTCTGAAAATAGGATTTATAGCGTCGGTTTCAGGGTCAGCAGGGCCACCAGGTGGGTATAACCCACCTAGGCGCACTAGGAGAGGGGGGCACGCCCTGGTGGGTTGTGCCCACCCAAGCGCCCCTATCTGGCAGGTCTTGGCTCCAGAAATTCTATTTTATTATATAAAAATTCCTCATGAAGTTTCGTTCCTTTCCGAGAACTTTTATTTCTGCACAAAAACAACACCATGCTAGTTCTGCTGAAAACAGCGTTAGTCCGAGGTTAGTTTCATTCAAATCATGAAAATTTAGTCCAAAACAAGAGCAAAAGCGTTAGGAAAAGTAGATAGGTTGGAGATGTATCAACTCCCCCAAGCTTAAACCTTTGCTTGTCCTCAATCAATTCAGTTGATAAACTGAAAGTGAAAAAGAAAAACTTTTACGAACTCTTTTGCTCTTGTTTGCATAAATAAGCTTAACCAGCACCCAGGTTTTCAGCCAATCACTATAACTAACCATGTCGGACAATAACTCTTAGAGACTATAATGACTCATATCAATGCCATAATCAGCTAGCGAGCAATAATAAGATATCTTAGACAGCAACACGTTGTCAAAACAACCATGACTTAATATGACAATAGTGGTATCTCGCTAGCCCTTTCTGAGACCGCAAAACATAAATGCAGAGCACCTTCAAAGTTCAAGCAGCGACTAAACTTTGTAATTCATGGTAGAAAAGATCCAGTCATGATGCACCCAACATTAGCTACACACAATGCATAGATCATGACAACTGTGCTCTCTCAAATTCTGGCGCTTGTTTTAGAAGGTGATGACACAACATAAAAGTAAATAGAAAGTCCCTTCGTAGAGGGAAGCAGTGATTTGTAGAGGTGCCAGAGATCAATTTTTTAAAACAGAGATAAATGATTATTTTGAGACATGCACCCTTCTCATTCACTTCATGACCATCAGTTATCAACATCTTCCATGCTAAGCACGCTAGTGGCGGTTCCCAAGCGATAAAAGTAAAGGTTTTGACTCCATTGGGAGTTTTTGTTTGATTATTTCAGAGATTAACGCCCTTTCCATGTTTGCAGTTTGACTGGGCATCCTATTATCGCCCTTTTCTCGTGCGATGGCGACTGAATAAACACTCGACCTGAGAATAACCCGCTTAGCATGGAAGATACTGACTAGCTCCTGTCATTCCATGAACGATCCAGACACACAAAAGGGATAATTTTTAGAAGTTTTTAGAGGTGGCACATGCAAATTTACTTAGGATGGCAGGATAATACCGTATATAGGTAGGTATGGTGGACTCATCTGGAATAACTTTGAGTTCAAGGTTTTTGATGTACAAGAAGAATTCCCACTTAGTACAGGCGAAGGCTAGCAATTTAGATTGAGAAGCGGCTAGCTAGAGAGCAACAACGATCATAACCATGCTGCATAAGTAACATTGGACACTAGCATGAGTAGGATATGAACACCATGAACATAAATATCATAGAGGCTATGTTGGTTTTGATTCAACTATATGCATGAACATGTGCCAAGTCAAGCCACTCGAACATACAGAGGAGGATACCATATCTTCATACTACATCACAATCATCTTAACACTATGTTGATATCCAAGATAAATCATTATCAACTCCCAGCTACTTATGCATGGCATGAGAAACTACAATCTCTAATTGTCATTGCAAACATGTTTAATCATAATGGGCTGAATCATGAATACTAGGTTAAACATATTTACACAAACAGAACAAGTCGAGTTCATACCAGTTTCTCTCTGCCACGACCAGTTCATCTAATATCGTCATTATTGCCTTTCACTTGCACGAACGAACGATGTGAGAATAATAATAGTGCAAGAGTGCCGTGGACTAAGCTGCAATCTGCAAACATTTTATTCAACAGGAGAGGACAAGGTAAATGTGCTCTTTATTAGTTCAACAATTATTCATATGAGAGCCACTCAACATTTTCATCGTGGTCTTCTCCTCAGTACAACTTGAATAAAAGGAAAAAAATTCAGAGAAACACACTGAAATATTTTTGGAGTTTTTGGTTTTCTTCAACAAGCAAATAAAAAGCAAAAACAAGAAAAACTATTTACACAGGAAAGCTCCCAACAAGCAAAAGAAGAATAGGGAAAACTTTTTGGATTTTATTTTTAGTAATACTACTAAGCATGCATAGAAAGTAAATTATTACAACTAATTTTTTTTGGTTTTCTAAAGTTTTTCAAACACACAAGAAGAAAACAAGAAAATAAATCTAAGCATGGATGATACAATGAAAAAGTGTGAACACCGACAAATAGAATGATATGTAGACATAAATGTAATGTCGGTGAGAAACACGCACTCCCCCAAGCTTAGGCTTTTGGCCTAAATTGGTAATCAATCAGTAGCCTGGAGGGTAGTAGGGGTGCTGAGGAGCAGGCATCCACTTACCCCACTGCTGAGGCTCCTCCTGTGCTGCCTCCGTGAAAGTGCAACTAATCCCCGGGTGGTTTTGGTAATTAATAACAACATATATATCATTGAACTAATTATTTCTTGAGAATATTTCAGAAAGTTCAGTGATATGGGTATGGCAGTGACTGATGATGTGGACCCCTCAAAATGCTAAGGAAAACATTGGCAAAAGCTCAAGACTCTATTTTTGGTTTAGTGATCCAAGATCACATTGAGTCCATAGGAAAGCCAATACTATTAAAAGGGGATGAGGTTATGATGATGATCTGGTTGCTCTAAGTGCTTAGTGATTTATCTCTCAAACTATCGGCAATCTTTCATTCCAACATAAACCCATAAGTAATCTCGGTCCCACCGATTCCATAAACTCACCACACCGAGATGAACCACCTCACCATATACCCAAACCCTAATAATTTCGGATTTTCCGATTCCAAACTCGGTCATACGAAATTGGTGTTGCCAAGCTTCAGAACCTTCAGACTCAAATCGGTGTCACCGAGATGAGAAAGTCGGTCCCACCGAGATTGGCAAACCCTAGACTTTGGAAGAATCGGACTAACCGAGATTGTATTTTCGGTCCCACGAAAATCCCAACGCTCACAAGATTTGAACTTTCGGTCTCACCGAGTTGTCAACTTCGGTCCGACCGAGATTGGTCAAATGTGTGTAACGGTTGGATTTTGTGTGGAGGCTATAAATACCCTCCACCTCCTCTTCATTCGTGGAGAGAGCCATCGAAAGAACTACCACTCCTACCTTACATTTCGAGAAGAAAACTACCTACCCTTGTGTTGAGATCAAGTTGCTCCACTCCCACCATATGAAACTTGATTTCTAGCCTTCCCAAGTTGCTTTCCACTCAATCCTTTCTTCCACCACAGCCAAATCAGTGAGGAGAGTTGAGTGTTGGGGAGATTATCATTTGAAGCACAAGAGCAAGGAGTTCATCATCACCAACACCATCTATTACCTTTTGGAGGGTGGTGCCTCCTAGATTGGTTAGGTGTCGCTTGGGAGCCTCCGTCAAGATGTGGAGTTGAACCAAGAAGTTTGTAAGGGCAAGGAGATCGCCTACTTCGTGAAGATCTACCCCGAGTAAGGCTAGTCCTCCGTGGACGTAGGCCATGATGGCATAGACAAGGTTGCTTCTTCGTGGACCCTTCGTGGGTGGAGCCCTTCGTGGACTCTCGCAGCCGTTACCCTCCGTGGGTTGAAGTCTCCATCAACGTGGATTGACGATAGCACCACCTATCGGAACCACGAGAAAAATCTCCGTGTCTCCAAATTGCGTTTGCTCTTCTCCACCTCTTATTTACTACATGTGCAATTTACTTTCCGCTGCCATAACTCTAGAATTGCATGTGTAGGGTGATACTTGACTTGCTCATCATTGTGAACTTGCTAAAAACTTGCCCTAATCAAAAGGCTAAACTTTTAAGTTGTCAAGTAGTCTAATCACCCCCCCTCTAGACATACTTCCGATCCTACAAGTGGTATCAGAGCTTTGGTCTCCATTGGATTGGTTTCCATTGCATTGATTCCATAAGCTTGGTTTCACAACCTAGGAGAGTATGGCGCCTAGTGAGGGTAATTTCCGAGAGGTCCTTACTTTGATGGTTCAAACTTTGCTAGTTGGAAGCATAAAATGAAAATGCATATTCTTGGACATAACCCGCCGCATGGGGAATTATTTGTGTTGGCTTGCAAGGTGAGTTCTTCGAGGAAGGAAAAGTTCCGGATCGCGAAGCTACTGCGGATGAGTTGCGGATGTTACAGAACAATGCTCAAGCTTGTGACATTCTCTTCAATGCTTTGTGTCCCGAGGAGTTCAACAAGATCAGCCGTCTTGAGAATGCAAAAGAGATTTGGGATACTTTGGTGAAATGCACGAAGGTACCGAGTCCGTGAAGGAATCAAAGCTAGATGTTCTTCAAGGTCAGCTTGACAAGTTCAAGATGAAGGAAGGTGAAGGAGTCGCTGAAATGTACTCTAGGCTTGCTCTCATCACCAATGAGATGGCAGGCTTAGGAAGCAAAGAAATGACCGACCGATTCATCATCAAGAAGATTCTCAGAGCTTTGGATGGAAAGTATGACACCGTGTGCACTTTGATCCAAATGATGCCAAACTACAAAGATCTCAAGCCTACCGAAGTCATTGAAAGAATTGTTGCTCATGAGATGACACTTAAAGATAAGGAAGAGCTTCACAACAAGTCAAGTGGTGCTTACAAAGCTGCAGTTGAAGCTCCCACAACCTCAAGTGACAAACTAGTTTCCAATGAAGAGATAAGCCTAATGGTGAAGAACTTCAACAAATTCTACAAGAGTAGAAGCAAGGAAAGAAGCTCAAAGTCTAGATCATATGATGAAAAGAGATCTTCTAGTCGTGATCGAAACTGCTACAATTGTGGAAGACCCGGACACTACTCAAATGAGTGTTCGACTCCCCACAAGAGAAGAGAAGAATCTCCAAGAAGAAGAAGCTCAAGAGAAGAGTCGCCTCGAAAAGAGAGAAGGAGTAGAGATGATCGTTATGAACGAAGATCCTCTTGGAGAAGCAAGGATTCGGAAAGGAAAGACAAGTCATAAGGAGCTACACAAGAAGAAAACATCAAGCTCATGTTGGTGAATGGGTTTCGGCTCCGACCGACAATCACTCCGAAAGAAGCTATCACTCCAACTCCGAATCTGATCAAGATGAAGGTGTTGCGGTCTTGCTCTCGTGTCCTCCAACTCCAACTCCTATGACATATTTGATTCACCAAATGAGGGAATTGGAAGATGCTTCATGGCAAAAGGCCCCAAGGTATCACACCCTGAGTTTATTGACTTTGATAGTGATGAGGATGACTTGCTTGGTGAAGATGAGCTTCTACGTGATAAATCTAGCGAGCTTAGTAATGATGAACATGCTAGTAGTCTTTATAGTCGAGAAGAGTCGAATGACAATACTATGAAGGAGATTGAGCGTCTAACTAAAGAACTAAACACTCTTAAGTTAGCTCATGAAACAACTCAAGAAGATCATAGAGAGCTCCTAAGATCTCATGAGAAGCTACGCTTCGAGAAGCTCAATCTAGAGCAAGAACATGAGTTTCTAAAAGCTATCAATGACGATCTTCGAAAGAAGAGTTCTTCATATCTTGCAAAACGACTTCTCTTGTCTAATTTCTTGCCACCTATTAAAACTAAGCATGACAAGCATAAGAAAAATTCTTCATCTAGTAGTAACAATAATCATGCTAAATCAAATGTTGTTACTTCTAGTAATTCTCTTGATTCCACTAACAATGTTTCAAGCCAAGTTTCACTTGAGCAAGAAAATAGTCTATTGAAAGGGATTATAGAGAAAGGTGTCTACAAGAGTCTTGCCGGAAGCAAGAGCTTTGAGGAAATTGTTCGCAAACAAGGAAGACACCGGAAGAATCAAGGAATTGGTTTTGAGCGAAAGTTCAACGCCGAGGGTGTTGAATGGGAAGAAGGTCAATATCACACTCCAAAGTTTGTTTCTCAAAAGGAGAAGTATGATCCTACTTCTTCCAATAAGGAACAAGCTCAAGATGACCTTCTACCACAAGACCACAAGCTAAAAGGCAAGGACAAGCTTCAAGAGGAGATTGATGCATTCATTGAAGCACCCAAGGCCATGGTCAAGTGGGTTCACAAGGCAACGTCAAGTTCTACTTCGACAAGCTCAACTACTACCCCAAGGATTCCCATCAAGATGATGTGGATCCCAAGAAGAAGAACTAGAGAGTTCTTGAGGGTGACTCGCCAATATACTTCACTCACATTCATTTTGGCAAAGAACTTGTGCAATCAACTTCCACATCTTGCACTAGTCCATGGAGTCACAAACCCTCATGTTGGTAAGTCAAGGGACAAGGTAATCATTGCTTTCATGGACATCATCTATTGTGTACTTCAATCTATGTCCATGGATATCCTTGTTTGTTCCTTGTGGGACTAACCCATGTAGGTATTGAAAGTGCCCGAATCCAAAGGATTGCTCCCAACTCTTGATGATCTTCATCAACATTGAGCATCCACATCTTCAACATCTACATGAAGTCTTCAACGACAACCCAAGGTTAGTTTGACCCTTTAAAAGGGGTTCTCACATCAAGGGGGAGCTTTGCTCTAAAGAAATGAGCTAAAGCATCTTCAAATGATGTGAACACATTAATGCTTTATGTAAAAGTGGTAACCCCACTTGTGCTTAAACGATGAGTATGACCTATGATCAAATGTTCTCATTTGACTCCTAAGTCAATATACTCATATATAGATGACCTAGTCATCGCCAAACTGTGTGCTAGTAGCTAGTGTTTTGTTTGTGCATGTTTGACACATATTTTATTTGCTATCTTATTGTGTGAGCATGTTGGATGCATGATTTTATCCATTCGAGGACATCCATTTGTTGCTTTGGTCTTTTGGATTTTTCTTTTTGACCAAATGGATGGACAAGAATGCCTAAGTTCCTCCCCTAGCTATCTATGCTTTCTTGTCTCAAACTCTATTCATGCTTATATCACAAACTTTGAACAAGACTTTTTCGGACAGACCGAGTGAGGAGCACTCGGAGCCACCGATCCGTCAAAAAGCCTAAATTCCAAAACCTTCTAAGTACTTTCGGTCAAACCAATATAATCAAATCGGACAGACCGAAATCACTTGGATTGATCTAGGTTTTCACCTCGGTGAAACCGAGTTGTAAATTTCGGCGTGACCGAAGTGTGTAACCGCACGCAGGTTAACCATCTCGGTCCCACCGAAGTTTTCCAACTCGGTCCCACCGACACCGAAGGGTATATATACCCAAGGACAGCGCGTTGATTACTCCTTCAAACGCCTCGCCCTCAAACCCTTATCTGCCGTCGCCGTGGTCTCGGATCGTCTCCGCTGTCGCTCAGTGCGCCGCCATGGGTCTCCATCGCCGTCAGCGGGCAATCTCGTCGCGCCGTTGCCGCCGAGTGAAGCTCCACCAGATTGGGTGAGTTTCATCCCTCTCGTGCTTCAACCTCTGATTCTATGCACGATAGGTTTTGCCTAGCTTCTTGCCAAGATTGAAATCTTCCTATCCAGCAGATTAGATCATAGAACAAAATTCGAGTGAGAATTTTAGGGTTAGGTTTCCGCCGAACACATCTCGGTGTGACCGATTCTACATTCTCGGACTGACCGATTTGGCTTCTGGCCATTGCACTGCACTTTTCGGTTAAACCGAGTTGTGCAAATCGGTAAGACCGAAATGAGGACTCTGTGAAACCCTAGTGCTCTCGGCTAGACCGAAACCCATTTCGGTCCAACCGTCGGATTCACCGAATTTTTAGACTCGGTCAGACCGAAATGCATTCTGTGAAAACCTAAAACTGAAGTTTGAACTCATTTATTTTGCAAAATCCTCTGCAGTTTGTGATAACTCTTCTATTCGCCTATACCTATTCTTTTCACAGGTTGTCGGTCATATCGATGCAAGTGACAGCCGAACAGTGTCTGAATCACCGGTTGAGATTCCAGAGGCGGTCACAAGTCCCAAGCAAGCAGTTTTTCGATGATGGAGAGAGGAGCACCCCAAGTGGATTGCCTCCTGCCGCCACAGGGCGTGAAGAAGAGGAATTCTGATGAGGAAGACTCTGACTTTGTTGCAGATGAGGAGATATCTTCCAAGCCTAAGAGGAAAGTGGTTGCCAAGGGCTATCAAGGGCAACAAGCAAAGAAAGGCACCAGCAAAGAGAAGAAATCCACAGTTGCAAAGAAGCTGAGCATGGAAGAAGAAACCTCCAAAGAAGATCAAGAAAACTTCCAAGAGGAAGAGGCTAGTTCATGAAGAAGCTGATGATGATGACTCTGATGAGGAAGCACCCCAGCCTCCTCAGAAGCAAAAGTTGATGGGAGATGCCATCAGGGCAGGAGCACCCACAAAATCTAAGCCATCAGCTCCAAAGAAAGGCAGCCCAAGCCAAACCTGCTGCCAAGCCAAAGAAAACTGTGAGAAACATACCGCTTCAGAGAAGAAGAAGGACAATGTGCCACCGCTGAATCGATGAAGAGGCACATGTTTTGTCAAGCTCGCATGTAAATTGCCGTTCATAATGATGCTCATCCTCGAGCTGAAAATATGAAGGAAAGGAAGGACAAAGGTCTCAGGCTATGGAGGCAAGTTGATCCATATGCCACCAGAGAAGAACATTTGTTGACTCTAGGTTCCACACTGAGAGCAACAAGATTTCTATGAGACAGTGCTCATGGACAAGAAACCAATTGTTGCCGACACCAGATATGTAGATCGGGAATACATCGACGGTGAAGAGCACAGAGACTATTTTCCTCATGTGCATGAGAGCTTCACCGCATGTGGAGTTGCTGAGTTCGTTGGTCGGTCGATCGCTTGGAATGATGAGATGATCATGCGGTTCTATGCCACAAAGACACTTCTATCCAGATGGCGAATTGTATGGATGATGTATGACGTAGATTCTCCTCAACTGTTGAGGAATGGAGCGTTGCTGAATGCACTGTATCAAGGGACGATGATGTTGATGTCTATGGCATTCCAAAGAAGAATCACGAGTCTATGAAGAACATGTACAATGAGGTACCGACAAGGATGTTGAGATATGGAAGCTTGGATCGGTTTATCATCTTGAGCAGGTCTCCCAACCACTAACACCATTACGAGGCATACTTTGATGCCCAAGTCAGAGACCACCGCATGATAAGAGGCTACTCTATCAACATGCTGCACATTCGGATCAAAAGACACCTTTTAAGGTGATGGACACGATAGTAGAGACTATCAAGAGGACAGCAGCAGACTGTAAGAGGTCGTGTGGGTTTGCTCCGCATATTCAGATGCTCATTAATGCCAAGTTTGGCACGGACACCTACCGTTGGATAGACCCCACTTGCCACCGCAGCTTTGAACATGAAGATAATGAAGTTGTGATGACCGAGGATGCTCCCACATCTGTTGAAGGACACGCTAAGTCCTGAAGCTGCCAAACAAGCTAAAGCTGAGAAGGAAGCAGCAAAGAAAGCCCAAGAGCGTTGGAGAACAACTTCTTGAAGCCACTCAGAGAATTGAACTCGCCTGGCCAGATAGTGCAGTCTCGGGAGAGTCTTGAGAGGATCGTTGAAGATAAGTTCCATGCTCTGGATGTCAAGTCGATCAAGTACACGTCACCGCCAACAAGCTTGAGGCGGACATCGAGGAAGCGAAGAGGAGAAGGCGAGCTCATGAAGGAGATGGAAGGTGATCTAGTCCAGATGACTATGAGCAGCCTGCTGCAGGCCCACAAAGCCCAGATCATTGCTATTCCAAAGGATGACCCTGTGGCTTCTACATCGGCACCTCCCCAAAGCACCAGCTCCAAGTGTCACTCCTCCAGCTCCTCGGACTTCAGCGAAGCTTTTGCAGATGCAGCTATCTCCACTCCATCGACGCAGACAGGAGCCGCCAGCAGAGTCCCTAGTGACGATTAGCTCTATACCTTTCGAACTTTTTGGTAACTTGTTGCCAAAGGGGGAGAAATTGTATAGATCATAGGACTTCGAGAGAGAGTGCTCGTTTTTGCTCTTTCGTTTGCGGTTTTCCTTGAGATACTTTTGAATTCTTCGAGACATTTCGTGTGTTTGATACTACGTTTGCTCTATCTTGATGAGTGCTTGATCATACTATGCTTAATGTGTGCTTAATGCTTATCATATTCTATTCATATCTTGTATGATCACTTACTCATGTCTTGGTGATTGGGTGCATGTTATTCATTCTTATCATTTTGTGCGCTCCACCAAGATGTATGTGACATGGAAGAGTGACCCATGATCCTAATCGATTGTGCATTTGCATTCAAACGCAAATCTTAAATAATGCACAAATTTAGGGGGAGCTCTTGCTTATCACATACTTCTCAAAGCGACGATGTTATTCATTGATTATATCATTTGTCGAAGCTTTGATCTATATGTTGTCATCAATTACCAAAAAGGGGGAGATTGAAAGTGCAACTAATCCCCGGGTGGTTTTGGTAATTAATAACAACATATATATCATTGAACTAATTATTTCTTGAGAATATTTCAGAAAGTTCAGTGATATGGGTATGGCAATGACTGATGATGTGGACCCCTCAAAATGCTAAGGAAAACATTGGCAAAAGCTCAAGACTCTATTTTTGGTTTAGTGATCCAAGATCACATTGAGTCCATAGGAAAGCCAATACTATTGAAAGGTGATGAGGTTATGATGATGATCTGGTTGCTCTAAGTGCTTAGTGATTTATCTCTCAAACTATCAGCAATCTTTCATTCCAACATAAACCCATAAGTAATCTCGGTCCCACCGATTCCATAAACTCACCACACCGAGATGAACCACCTCAGCCATATACCCAAACCCTAATAATTTGGATTTTCCGATTCCAAACTCGGTCATACGAAATTGGTGTTGCCAAGCTTCAGAACCTTCAGACTCAAATCGGTGTCACCGAGATGAGAAAGTCGGTCCCACCGAGATTGGCAAACCCTAGACTTTGGAAGAATCGGACTAACCGAGATTGTATTTTCGGTCCCACCGAAAATCCCAACATTCACAAGATTTGAACTTTCGGTCTCACCGAGTTGTCAACTTCGGTCTGACCGAGATTGGTCAAATGTGTGTAACGGTTGGATTTTGTGTGGAGGCTATAAATACCCTCCACCTCCTCTTCATTCGTGGAGAGAGCCATCGAAAGAACTACCACTCCTACCTTACATTTCGAGAAGAAAACTACCTACCCTTGTGTTGAGATCAAGTTGCTCCACTCCCACCATATGAAACTTGATTTCTAGCCTTCCCAAGTTGCTTTCCACTCAATCCTTTCTTCCACCACAGCCAAATCGGTGAGGAGAGTTGAGTGTTGGGGAGATTATCATTTGAAGCACAAGAGCAAGGAGTTCATCATCACCAACACCATCTATTACCTTTTGGAGGGTGGTGCCTCCTAGATTGGTTAGGTGTCGCTTGGGAGCCTCCGTCAAGATGTGGAGTTGAACCAAGAAGTTTGTAAGGGCAAGGAGATCGCCTACTCGTGAAGATCTACCCCGAGTAAGGCTAGTCCTCCGTGGACGAGGCCATGATGGCATAGACAAGGTTGCTTCTTCGTGGACCCTTCGTGGGTGGAGCCCTCCGTGGACTCTCGCAGCCGTTACCCTCCGTGGGTTGAAGTCTCCATCAACGTGGATTGACGATAGCACCACCTATCGGAACCACGAGAAAAATCTCCGTGTCTCCAAATTGCGTTTGCTCTTCTCCACCTCTTATTTACTACATGTGCAATTTACTTTCCGCTGCCATAACTCTAGAATTGCATGTGTAGGGTGATACTTGACTTGCTCATCATTGTGAACTTGCTAAAAACTTGCCCTAATCAAAAGGCTAAACTTTTAAGTTGTCAAGTAGTCTAATCACCCCCCTCTAGACATACTTCCGATCCTACACTCCGCAACAGCCTGCGCGTTCTGGTAGGCGATGATGTCCGTAGACATAATCCTATATCCGCCCCTGGCAGCAGAATCAAACAAAGCAGGTGCAGGCAAGGGAATAATATCACGAGTTTTAACGCTAAAGACCAAGTTATAAGGAATGGGAATGCCAGGAGAGTTATTATCAGTGAAATGGTGGTGATCCATGGCTGCTCAGTCTAGGTAAACCTTGGTCAGTGGGTAGTCATGAGGGCGTATCCCAACATTAAAGTGGGCCGCCAAATGAGTAGCAAAAATCCCACCATGTATTTCCCCCTGAGATTTATTAAGATGTAGGCGACGAGCCACAATAGCTCCCAAGCTATGAGTGTTGTCGCCCTCTGGTGCTTGGCGTAAAATAGCAAAGTCTGGCGCGCTGAGAGCACCTACTTTCTTTCTAGCAAGCAAGCACTTAGCAACAAATAAAGCAAAATAAAGTACGGCAAGAAAGTGTATGCTAGAAGCTGTGGTGGCTGACACCCCTCTCTCATATCCCATCATCAAAGTGCAATAAAAGGCCTCAAACCCAGCCGGTCTAGGCTCGACTAAGCTCCCATCAGAAGGGATCATGCATATGTCATAAAATTCAGAAAGTGGTATCTGATGGTTTTCAGCATATAAATCAAAGCTCACTTCAGGAGGATTATTTCTAGGCAGGAAAGTAAAACTCTGAACAAATATGTTTGTGAGGATTTGGTGCTGGTCACACTCATCTGCGATGAAGTCGGTGAGGCCGGCATTGGCAATATATTGTGTGAACTCCTGAAGAATTCTAGCCTCTTCCTGGAATGGAGTGTGCAGCCATTCGCACGACCGTACCTCCACCAACCTTCGAGGGTGGAGATAACTGTCAGTAGACTTCCTAATAACACCCTTGGAATTCTTCCTAGAGCCAAACTTCCTGAAGATATTCATGTCTGCGTCAATTTTCTGAAAAGAAAAAATTTGGGGTGACAAAAATTTGTCAACAAAACTTTATAAAATTAATAGCAACTACTTAGAACACCAAGAATTCAACATGCAAGCGCATCTACAGAAGCACCAAGAGTAGCTAATTATTCAAAGTATAAACCACTAAAACAAAAACTAATTGGACAAACGGTGGAGTCACGTACGAAGCAACAATCCCCCAAAACAGTTTCGGAAATGGAGCTTTGAGCAAAGAGATCGAAATCCGCTGGTTTGAGAGCAAGAACACGGGAGAGAGAGCAATGGAGATTTTTTTCTGGAGGTAAGTGATGATGTGGGCTAAAGAGATAAGTGAGGAGGCCCACGTGGGGGCGACAACCCACCAGGGCGCTCCTGGGGGTCCTAGCGTGCCCAGGTGGGTTGTGCCCACCTGGTGCACCAGAAATTCAGAAATATTCAGAAAAAGTCGTATTCAATTTCAGAGCATTCTGAGAACTGGGGTCATTTTTTATTGCACGGGAAATTCAGAAAATAGACAAAACATGGCATTTTATTTTATTTAACTAGTAAAAACAGAAAACAAAAAGTAAGGGCAGAAGGTAGTGCTTACTAAATTGATCAACTTCGTACCGTTCAAAATGATTCATTAATAAGGTTGATCAGGTCTTATTAACAACCACTTTCGATTAGCATGAAACCGAAGAACTTTTGTAAATCACTAAGTTCCCTCAATGGGGACATGTATGTCCCCAACAATAAGCATTTCATATTTCTTTTTGATAGTAGGTGTATTTGGAAACTTCTAATAGTGATTGTCGGAGATTTTTCAATAACATTAATACCATTCACTTGGAATTGTTTCTTCGGAAAGTGCACCATATGCTCATTACCATTGATATGAAAAGTGACCTTGCTTTTATTGCAATCAACAACAGCCCCTGCAGTATTCAAGAAGGGTCTACCAAGGACAATTGACATGTTGTCGTCCTCGGGCATCTCAAGTATAACAAAGTGAGTCAAAATAGTAACATTATCAACAACAACGGGCACATCCTCACAGATACCGATAGGTATGGCAGTTGATTTGTCAACCATTTGCAAATATATTTCAGTAGGTGTGAGTTTATTCAAGTCAAGGCTTTTATATAAAGAGAAAGGCATAACACTAACACTACGTCCTAAATCACACAAAGCAGTTTTCACATAATTATTTTTGATAGAGCAAGGTATAGTTGGTATTCCCGGATCTCCATGTTTTTTGGTACTCCATCTTTGAAAGAATAATTAGCAAGCATAGTGGAGATTTGAGCTTCCAGTATTTTTCTCTTGTTTGTGATGATGTCTTTCATATACTTTGCATAAGGAGGCATTTTGAGGATATCAGTCAAGCGAGTGCGCAAAAAGACTGGCCTCGGCATTTCAGCAAAGCGTTCAAATTATTCATCATCCTTCTTTTTAGTTGACTTGGGTGGAAAAGGCATAGGTTTTTGAACCCACGGTTCTCTTTCTTTACCGTGTTTCCTAGCAACAAAGTCTCTTTTATCATATCTTTCATTTTTGGGTTGTGGGTTATCAAGATCAACAAGTGGTTCTATCTCAGCATCATTATCTGGTTTTTTATCATCTGGTTGAATGTCTTCATGAACCTCGTCATTATCTTTTTCATTATCACTAGGTGAGTGTTCATTACCAGATTGAGTTTCAGCATCAGAGATAGAAGTTTCATTTTCATTATTAGGAGGTTTTTCTATTTTAGGTTCACTAGAAGTGTGCAAAGTCCTATCATTTTTCTTCTTCTTTTTCTTTTTAGAAGGACTAGGTGCACTAGTGTAATTTCTTTGTGAATATTTTTCAATTATTTTTGGGTGTCCCTCAGGATAAAGTGGTTCCTGAGTCATTTTACCTCCTCTAGTTGCAACTCTAACAGCAAGGTCATGCATATTATGATTCATTTCATCAAGTAATTCTCTTTGTGATTTATCAACTTGTTCTAACTGAGTTTGAACCATAGAAGCATGTTTTCCAACACCTCTAACATCATTTGAGATTCTAAATAACAAGTCACTCAAGCGAGCAATCATATCAGAATTATATTTTAATTGTTTCATAACATTTGCATTGAAGTGATCTTGTTTTCTAATGTAGTTTTCAAACTCATAAAGGCATTGACTAGGAGGCATGTTGTGAGGATTATCATTATCATTCAACTTCATTAGAGAATTTACCTCTACCACCTTAGGTAGTGTTGGTGTATTAAGCCCATGTATTTCTTCAATAGGAGGTAAATTTTTAACATCCTCAGCTTTAATACCTTTTTCCTTCATAGATTTCTTTGCCTCTTGCACCTCTTCAGGACTGAGATATAATATACCCCTCTTCTTCGGAGTGGGTTTGGGCGGTAGTTCAGGAATAGTCCAATCATCATAATTTTTCAATATGTTATTCAATAATTCTTCAGCTTGTCCAACAGTTCATTCCCTCAAAACACAACCAGCACAACTATCTAGGAAGTCCCTAGAAGCATTTGTTAGTCCATTATAGAAGATATCAAGTTTTTCATTTTTCTTAAGAGGATGATCAGGAAAAGCATTAAGTAACTGGCAAAGCCTCCCCCAAGCTTGTGGGAGACTATCTTCTTTAGTTTGCACAAAGTTAAATATTTCCTGTAAGGCAGCTTGTTTCTTATGAGCAGGAAAATATTTTTTAGAGAAGGAATAAATCATATCCCGGGGACTACGCACACAACCAGGAGCAAGAGTATTGTACCAAGCTTTAGCATCACCCTTTAATGAGAAAGGAAATAATTTGAGAATATAATAATGGTGAGTTTTCTCATCATGAGTAAAAAGGCTAGCTATATCATTCAACTTAACAAGATGTGCCACAACAGTTTCAATTTCATGACCATGGAAAGGATCAGATTCAACCGAAGTAATTAACTCTGGGTTGACAGAGAATTCATAATCCTTATCATCAATAAAGATAGGTGAAGTAGCAAACTTAGGATCACATTTCATTCTATCATTCAGATATTTTTCTCTATACTTGCATAGTAATTTCTCTAGATCATCTCTATCCTTACAAGCAAGAATATCTCTAGTTGTCTCCTCATTCATAACATAACCTTCCAGTACCTTAGGCAATTCATATCTAGGAAGGCTAGTTCTAGCAAGTGTTTCAGGAGTTTTAGTTTCAAGCTCATCATAGGAATCAACAACATCATGTTGTATTACTCTAGCAATTTGTTCATCAAGAAATTCACCAAGTGGCACATCATCATTATGAAGCAAGGTACTAGCATCATCATAAGCATTATCCATAGCAGAAGTAGCATCATCAATAATTTGCGACAAATTAGAATTCATAGCATGTGGTGGTGTTGCAAGTTTACTCCTAACAGAAGGTGAATCTAAAGCAGAATTGGATGGCAGTTTCTTACCTCACCTCATACTTGAGGGAAATATCTTAGTCTTTGGATCCTTAAAATTCTTCATAGTGATAAATTGATAATAATCCCAAGTCACTCAAAAAATATAGCTATGCTCCCCAGCAACGGCACCAGAAAAAGGTCTTGATAACCCACAAGTATAGGGGATCGCAATAGTTTTCGAGGGTAGAGTGTTCAACCCAAATTTATAGATTCAACACAAGGGGAGCCAAAGAATATTTGAAGGTATTAGTAGCTGAGTTGTCAATTCAACCACACCTGGAGATTAATTATCTGCAGCAAGTAATCAGTAGCAAAGTAATATGATAGTTTTGATAGTAGTGATAGCAGCAACGGTAACAGTAACAATGATAGCAGTAATTTTGTACCAAGTGTAACAGTGATGATAGCAGTAGTAACTTAGCAAGAACATTATAAGATAAATTTGTAGGCATTGGATTGGTGAATTGTTGGATGATATTCATCATGTGATAGTTATAACCTAGGGCGATCGACACTAGCTCCAGTTCATCGAAATAATGTAGGCCTGTATTCCGTGAATAGTCATACGTGCTTTATTAAAAGAACTTGCATGACATCTTTTATCCTACCCTCCTGTGGCAGCGGGGTCCACATTGGAAACTAAGGGATATTAAGGCCTCCTTTTAATAGAGAACCGGAACAAAGCATTAACACATAGTGAATACATGAACTCCTCAAACTATGGTCATCACCGGGAGTGGGCCCGGTTGTTGTCACTCCGGGGTTGCCGGATCATAACACGTAGTAGGTGACTATAACTTGCAAGATCCGATCTAAAACATGCATATAATGATGATAACTTAAACGGTTCAGATCTGTGTTCATGGCACCTAGGCCCAAAGTGACAAGCATTAAGCATAGCAAAGTCATAGCAACATCAATCTAAGAACATAGTGGATACTAGGTATCAAGCCCTAACAAAACTAACTCGATTACATGATGAATCTCATCCAATTCCTCACCGACCAGCGAGCCTACGAAGGAATTACTCACTCCCAGTGGGGAGCATCATGGAATTGGCGATGGAGAAGGGTTGGTGATGACGAAGAACAAATAACCCCCTCTGCTGAGCCCCGAACAGACTCTAGATCTGGCCTCCCGAGGAAGAACAGGGCTTGGTGGCGGCTCCATCTCGTGGATCGCGATATTTCTTTCTCCCTAATTTTTCTCTTCGAAAATAGGATTTTATAGCGTCGGTTTTAGGGTCAGCGGGGCCACCAGGTGGGTACAACCCACCTGGGCGC